>LR738714.1:387878896-387904579 GCA_902687465.1 Secale cereale
CCCCCCCCCCCGCAAGCATCCGCAACTACGAGAAAAGTTTTAAGAATAAATTCTAACCATGGCATTAAAGTCTAGCATCCAATCGGTCCCTTACAGAATAGTGCATAAACTGGGGTTTAAGTATCCGTCATTCTCGCAACCCACCATCTATTTACTACTCCACAATACATTCCCTTAGGCCCAAATATGGTGAAGTGTCATGTAGTCGACGTTCACATGACACCACTAAGGGAATCACAACATACATACTATAAAAATATCGAACACATATCAAATTCGCATGATTACTTCCAACATGATTTCTCCCGTGACCTCAAGAACAAAGGTAACTACTCACAAGTGATGAACATGCTCAAGATCAGAGGGTTATTAATATGCATAAAAGATCTGAACATATAATATTCCACCAAATAAACCATATAGTAATCAACTACAAGCTGTAATCAACACTACTAGTCACCCCCTAGCAACAATCTATAGTTCTGGTAACAGGATTGAACACAAGAGATGAACTAGGGTTTGAGATGGGATGGTGCTGGTGAAGATGTTGAAGGAGATTGCCCTCTCCAAGATGGGGGAGTAGTTGGTGATGATGATGACGATGATTTCCACCTCCCGGAGAAGTTCCCCCCGGCAGAATTGCTCCGCCGGAAAGAAAAATTGCTCCTGCCCAGGTTCCGCCTTGAGGCGGCGGCGTTCCGTCCCGAATGTATTTTTCTGATTTTTTCTAGGTCAACATCACTTATATACCAGAAGATGGGCACCATAGGTGGGCCGAGGAGGCCACGATACACCAGGGCGCGCCAGGCGCGCCCAGGTGGGTTTTGCCCACCTGGTGGCCCCCTCTGGTGTTTATTGACTCCATTATTTCTTAAATATTACATAAAAAATCCTCGTGGAGTTTCAGCTCATTTGGAGTTGTGCATAATAGGTGGCCTGGCGTAGCTTTTTCAGGTCCAGATTTCCAGCTGCCAGAATTCTCGCTCTTGGTGTGTACCTTGCAAATTATGAGAGAAAAGGCATTGGAATTACTCCAAAAAGCATTATTATGGATAAAATCATTGTAAATAATAGTAAGAAAACATGATGCAAAATGGAAATATCAAGGAGATGTGTGCTTTGCTGTCAAGCAACACCGCGGCAACCTTCGCCAAACCGACGGGTGCGAGGGCCTCGACATCAACAAGCCCTCATTCAATATCGGCGGGTGCCTACCTTTTGAGGTTGGCTGCCCTGCCTTTACTCGTGAGCTGTGGCAAGGCCATTGGACCTCTGTTCGCACGTTCAAGCCAGACATATGTGAGAAGTACGACGGGAGACTGAACCCGGCAGAGTTCCTGAGAATCTACACCATCGTTGTTCAGGCTGCCGGGGGAAGAGATGAGAAGGTGTTTGCCAACTACTTTCCTTTGGCCCTCAAGTCCAATGTGAGGTCTTGGCTGATGCACCTGCCGGAGAACTTCATTTCATCATGGGCTGACTTGTGCCACGAATTCATTGGCGCCTTCACCGGTGGCCACTAAGAACCAGGCAGGCCTAGCGGCCTGCGGCTTCTCCAACAGAAGGAAGGAGAAATCCTCCGTAAGTATTTACAAAGATTCAGCAAAGTTCATAGAAATATCCAAAATATCCATCCGACATCTGTTATATCCACCTTCCAGTCCAGTGTGCGCAACCGTCGGATTCGTTCTTAGATGAACGTGCGGTTGCCCAAGACTGTGAAGGAGCTCTACACCCTGGTGGATAAGTGTGCTCAGATGGAGGAGGGAAGTAAGTTACCCGGAGTGGAATACTGCATCAATGTTGATTCTGAGGATGATGATGAATCGACCAGTCAGAAGAAGAGCAAGAAGCACAGGAAGAAGCGGAGAGATCAGGCAGTGATGACTGTCGAAGGATCGGGTACACCTAGTACCGGCAAGAAGGCCAAAGTTGAGGCCCCCGACAAGGAAGCTACCGTGTGCACTGACTGTCGGGAAGCCGCTGCTGCTGAGAAAGCCGGGAAACGTGACGGGCCGTATTGCAAGATTCATCGGACCAAGGGCCACGACCTTCAGGAGTGTCATCGGGTTGAGTAGCTTGTCAAGAGACAGAGAGCAGAGTATGAGAAGCATGATAAGGAAAAGGGTCCGAATGTTGCTGCGGTAAGGGTCGAGGTGGTGAAGTAAATCGCCCCGGCAAACCCCTTTGGAACCAAGGAAAGCCCGCCAGAGGTAGAGAAAAGGTAGTCCATAATGATGAGAATGATGGAGGGGATGGAGAGGAAACCAGTGAGCAAGTGTTTCAGAAGGCCATTAACACCTTGTGCATTGACGGAGGTGCATCTCTGCACGCCTCTCGATGTTAACTCAAGCGGTGGGCACGAGAAGCCAATGCCATGGAGCCAGCGCCAGAGGCCCGGAAGCCGCTCAAATGGTCCCGTACGCTTATCATCTTTGACGAGGAGGATCATCCTAGCCATACCTCTGCAGTAGGATGCTTGCCGTTGTTGGTCTCCCCAACAATCCGCAACCTCAAGGTCACAAAGAAGTTGGTGGACGACGAGGCTGGGTTGAATCTGATTTCCCCAGCACTTATCAGCAAGCTTCAGATAGAAGAGGAAGAGCTAGAGGTTACCAGCATGTTTCAAGGAGTTAATCCCGACAGGAGTCATCCTAAGGGAAAGATCACGTTGCCGGTAACATTTGGGGGAGAATTGAACTACCGGACTGAAAGGATTGTGTTTGATGTGGTTGATCTCCCCCTGCCATACAATGGGATTCTTGGACGCCCGACACTGGCTAAATTCATGGCGGCATCCCACTATGCCTACAATACCTTGAAGATGCCTGGGCCGTTGGGAGTTATCACTATCCCATCGGATGAGACAGATGCAATCATTTGTGTCGACAAGATGTACCGAAATGTAGTGGCAGTAGAGGCAGTGGCAGCAGCAATTCCCGCCAAGAAAATCAAGGAAATAAAAAGGATTGTAGGACTTCCGGCAAGGAGTACGGGAAGCATGCCCCCACCAAATGCACGGCACCCGTTGATGACATGCCGAAGTGTTCCTACAACAAGAGATCCAGGGTTGCTGCACCCTGAGTTAAGAAGGTCTCGGCAGGGCTGGCTGGCGTATATGGCACCTTTACTATCAGCGCCACCCTCAATGAAAAATAGGAAAGCGCGCTCATTGCCTTCCTGCGGGCGAATATCGATGTGTTTGCCTGGCAACCATTTGATATCCCCGGTGTTCCCAGGAAGGTAATCGAGCACCACCTTGTCGTCTTCCCACATGTCCGACGTGTCAAGCAGAAGTCCAAAAGAAGGCCCTAGAGAGGCAACAGTTCATTACAGAAGAGATCAAGAAAATTGAGCCAACTGGTTTGGTCAGAGGAGTGCTACATCCAACATGGTTGGCAAATCCAGTGGTAGTCCAGAAGGCTAATGGGAAGTGGAGGTTTTGCATAGATTTCACAGATCTCAACAAGGCTTGCCCAAAGGACCCGTTTCCCTTGCCGCGTATTGATCAGATTGTGGATTCCACTTTAGGTTGTGATTTTCTCTCCTTTCTGGATGCATACTATGGGTATCACCAAATCTTCATGTCCAAGGAAGATGAAGAGAAGACGTCGATCATCACTCCATGTGGTACGTACTGCTTTGTCCGCATGCCATTTGGATTAAAGAGTGTCGGGTCCACTTTTGCAACGGCAGTCCAGATTGGTTTTGAGACACTGTTGCACAGAAGTATAGAAGCCTATATGGATGATATTGTGGTCAAGACCAAGGACAGAGCCACCCTTATTCAGGATTTGTAGGAGACATTTCCTAACCTCCACAAGATCAATTTGAAGCTCAATCCAGAGAAGTGTGTATTTGGTGTTCCCTCCGACAAGCTACTTGGGTTCTTTGTATCCCACCGTGGGATCGAAGCCAACCCAGACAAGATCAAGGCTATCGAGTAGATCCTAGCGATAAGGATAGTTAAGGATGTGAGGCCTCTAACAGGATGTGTTGCCACACTACGCAGATTCATCTCCATGTCTGTTTAGCACGCCCTACTGTTCTTCAAAATTTTGAAGAAGGTAGGGCCCATGAAGGACCCCGTAAGCAGTTGCAGCTTTACAAGAGTTGAAGGCCCATTTGTCCTCTGTGCCTACCTTGGTTGCTCCTAAGCCCAAGGAGTTGTTGTTGCTGTAATTAGCAGCAACCAACCAAGTGGTCAGTGCAGCCTTGGTAGCACAACGAGAAGTGGATGAGGAAGAGAGTGAAGAAAAGCTGGGAGGGCCAGAAAAGGATCAAGACAGCAGTGAGCACAGCAGTGAGAGAGACCCCAAGGACGCGGCAAGGAAGAAAGTGGTGCAACGCCCAATGTACTTCGTTAACTTCCTGTTACAGGGGGGCTAGATCGAGGTACTGTGGCGTGCAAAAGTTGATCTTTGGTCTCATCATGGCCTCAAGGAAACTGCGCCACTACTTCCAAGCCCATGATGTTACGGTTGTCAGTCGCTTCCCGTTGCAAAGGTTACTCCAAAACCCTGAGGCTACCGGCAAAATAGTGGAGTGGGCTTTGGAATTATCCAGCTTTGGTTTGAAGTTTGAGAATACATCAACTATTCAGGGCATGGCATTGGCAGAGTTTATTGCAGAATGAACGCCAACCCCTGATGAGGAAACAACAGAGACAGTTATCCCCGACAAGGAATCACCCCAAGAATGGATTATGTATTTTGATGGTGCTTTTTCCCTACAAGGTGCCGGAGCTGGCGTGCTTCTCGTCCCCCCTTCCGGGGAGCGCTTGAAGTACGTTGCCCAGATACTTTTTTCCCGAGAAGAAGAAACCAACAATATAGCTGAGTATGGAGGGCTCCTTGCCGCGCTGAGGATTGCAATGGAATTGGGAATTAATAAACTGATCATTCGAGGAGATTCACAACTTGTGGTGAGACAAGTCAACAAGGATTATAAAAGCCCATTGATGGAGTGATAAGTCCAAAATGCATCACTATTTTATATCGTAATTCATCCTTATTCATTGATATATTTCACATTACGATGATGTTCTTATGTTGTTTTGGCCTATTTTACACAGTTTGCAACTTACCGGTGCCGAAGCAGCAGACGCAGGATTCAGCGGTAAAAAGTGGACGCTGAGTTGCTGAAGAAGATTACCTCCGAATTACCTGAAAATCGACGGAGGGTATTTTCCAGAAGGATCACGAAGATACGCAAAAGAGCAACCAGAGGGGGGCCACAGGGTGCCCAGGCGGCCACCTGGCGCGGCCCCCACCCTGGTCGCGCTGGGAGGGCGCCTGGAGCCCCTGGCCCACTCCAGGCTCCCCCCTTTGTCCTATATACTCCTCGTCATCTAGAAACCCTAGGAGAGGGGGAGTTTATGGAGTTCCTCCGCCGCTCCGTGGCGGAAACCTACAGAGAAGAAAAGCCATCTCCAGCGGGCAGATTCCGCCGGGGAGATCACCTCCCGGAAGGGGAGATCATCGCCATCGTCATCACCATCGTCACGGGCATCATCGAGATCATCATCAACATCATCCCCAACATCAGCACCATCTCCATCTTCATCCAATCTCATCTCACAATTGCAACTTGTGTTGTAATCCGTACTATCTATCCTCTCTACTCTATCGGTGTTGATTACTACTTTGTGGTGAATGCTATTGAGTTTTGTTGGAGAAATATCATTGTGTCCAGATTGTTTATCATCCATCTATCCCCACTGATCATGATCTCTTTTATGTCCTGTGAGTAGTTACTTTAGTTCTTGAGGACATGAGAGAAGTCTTGTTGTTAGTAGTCATATGATGTTGAAGTAATATGTGTTGTTTGATACTTAAGTTGTGTTGTTATTTTCCTAGTGGTGTTGTGTGAGTCGAACACTCAACACTTCGCCTTATTAAGGACCTAGGGGAATACATTGTGTACAAAGAATGCTTATGATGGGTTGCCGGAGTGACAGAAACCTGAACCCCAGTTCTCACGCTTTTGCACAAGGGAACAATGGATCATCGATCGTATTGCTATGGTTAGGCTTTTGCCTTAAATACTATCTTGTATTTGCGGATGCTTGCAAGGTGTTTAATCATAAGAGTGCACCCATCTTAGTCTAGAGGGTGTACTAGCATAGATCCACCCACTCAACACTTATCAACACATCACATATTACCGATACGGAATATGGCGAAAGCACATGACTACCTCTCCCGTGTGTCCTCAAGAACACTTTAGCCTTTATAAGTTCAGTTGCTAGGCCTCTCCTTTGCTCAGAAAGGATTGGGCCACTTGTTACTCTCCAGTGCCTTTTACTTTGCTCGCTTTTACTTTCCTGTTGCTTATATCAAGAAAACCCCTAAAAAGTTATCTTTCAGTGCTTGCAGTTATTCCTTGCTCAGAATCACTTATCAATACCTTCTGCTCCTCGTTGGGTTCGCCACTCTTACTTATCGAAAACGCTGCAATAGATCCCTTACGGTTGTGGGTCATCAAGTACCGTTTTCTGGCGCCGTTGCCGGGGAGTGTAGCGCTATTGGTAAGTGAAGTTGGTAAGGAAGTTTTTATATTTCTGTTTTTATTTTGCTGTTGCTGCTCTTTGTCCTTATGGACAACCTTGCTATTGGATCGTTGCTTGTGGGAAGACGCCCCACATCTGTGGTGGTTGCTCCTCCCCCTACTGAAATTGTGCCCTATAAAATACCAGCTGGTATTATCGATTATGTTTTGGCTAATTGTTATGCAGGAGACAGACATCCCGGTGAACACTTGCTATATCTGTCACAACTATGTTCATTATTTAAGCTTCCAGGTGTATCAATGGAGTTTGTCATGAGGAAATTGTTCTCCGTATCACTTATAGATAAAGCTTCAGATTGGTATAAGCTTCTCGATAACTCACACTTGCTTGATTGGCAAGAGCTTATGTCTCTCTTTTATACCAAGTTTTATCCTCTTCATGAAATTCACCGAGACATGAACTATATCTATAACTTTAGGTCTCGTGACGGAGAAAGCATTGCTCAAGCTTGGGGGAGATTGAAGTCCCTAATGCTCAAATGTCCTATTCATGAGCTCCCCAAGAAAATTATACTTACAATTTTTTATGCCAGGCTTTCTCGTCAGGATAAGGAGATGCTGGATGCCTCCTCTAGTGGGGTATTTCAGACGAAGAGTGTTGAATAAAGGTGGGATCTCATTGAAAGGATCCAGAGGAATACCGAAGATTGGGAAATCGATAAAGGTATTGAACCCGCTATAAATTATGAGCGTGATTATATTGAGAGCTATGTGAAAACTGATTACTTCAATACTTTTTGCTCTAAGATTGGTCTTGATTCCCATCTAATGATTGATTTCTGTAAGGATTTTGCCTCTCACGTTGATTCTTTTAAAAAGAAGAGAGATCAGCATCATGAACCTTTCAAAGAGTTACCTGTTGATATTCATGTTGCTGACCCTATTTTTCCTGCAGTTATATATGAAAAGCCTCCTTTTCCCGAAAGGATAAGGGAGCACTCTCTTGTGACAAGCATAATAAATAAAAGTGAGAGAAGAATTGATGAGCCTGAGGACCAGATCAAGGTCGATCCTCAAGTTGCATTGGTTAAAGACCTTGTTACTAATGATGTTTTGGATTCCAATGTAAATTTTTGTGCTGTTTCCACTAACCTTGTCACAGCCAAGAATAAAGGCCCAATTTCAGGTACTCCAGTAGTATCTGTTAAAATAGGAGATCACAATTATTATGGGCTATGCGATTTGGGATCGAGTGCTAGTGCTATCCCCTATTCACTTTATCAAGAGATCATCGGTGAGGTTTCACCTTGTGAACTTGAAGAAGTTGATGTTACCATTCATCTTGCAAACAGAGCAACTATCTCTCCTATCGGAATTGTGAGAGACGTTGAAGTCCTATGTGGAAAGGTAAAATACCCTACCGACTTTCTAGTACTTGGTTCAGTGAGGGACAATTTTTGTCCTATTATTTTTGGTAGACCTTTTCTCAGAACTTGTGGAGCTATAATAGATTGCAAGAAAGGTAAAGTTTCTGTTGAATTCAATGGTGAGCCATATGAATTTAACTTTTCTAAGTTCTCTAAGCAGCCTCGTGGTACCGATTTACCTAGTGATGATAAAATTATTGGAAGTATTGCTTCTATTGCTATTCCCCCTAATGATCCTTTGCAGCAATATATGGAGGACCACGAGAATGATTTGCATATGCAGGAAAGAAATGAACTAGATGAAATATTCTTGAGACAACCTACTATCCTGAAGCACAACCTTCCGGTTGAACCTTTGGGAATTTTATCAAAACCAAAAGAAGACCCGGTGTTCGATCTTAAACCTCTTCCCGATACGCTCAAGTATGCTTATTTAGATGAAAAGAAAGTATATCCTGTTATTATCAACTCTAACCTTTCAAGATATGAAGAAGAGCGACTATTGGAAGTACTTCGTAAACACCGAGGTGCAATTGGCTATACCCTTGATGACCTTAAGGGGATTAGTCCATCTATCTGTCAACATACTATCAACCTTGAGCCCGATGCTAAACCAGTTGTTGATCATCAATGACGGTTGAACCCGAAGATGATGGATGTTGTAAGAACTGAGATTCTCAAGCTTCTAGCCGCAGGTATTATCTACCCTATAGCTGATAGTAAGTGGGTAAGCCTGGTACATTGTGTTCCTAAGAAAGGAGGTACAACTGTGGTTCCTAATGATAAGAATGAACTAATACCTCAGAGAATTATTATTGGATATAGAATGTGTATTGATTACAGGAAGCTGAACAAGGCAACCAGGAAGGATCACTACCTGTTGCCATTCATCGACCAAATGCTTGAAAGGTTAACCAAAAATACCCACTTTTGTTACCTCGATGGTTATTCTGGCTTCTCTCAAATTCATGTTAACACTGCTGATCAAGAGAAGACCACTTTTACTTGTCCCTATGGTACTTATGCTTACAGGCTATGCCTTTTGGTTTATGTAATGCCCCTGCTACTTTTCAAAGGTGTATGTCTGCTATCTTTCATGGTTTCTGTGAGGAGATTGTGGAAGTCTTCATGGACGATTTCTCCGTCTATGGAACTTCCTTTGACCATTGTCTCCACAACCTTAATAAAGTTTTGCAGAGATGTGAGGAGACAAATCGGGTACTCAACTGGGAGAAGTGCCACTTCATGGTTAACGAAGGAATTGTTCTTGGTCACAAGATTTCTGAAAGGGGAATTGAGGTGGACAAGGCCAAGATCGAAGCAATTGAGAGGATGCCCTATCCAAGGGACATCAAAGGTATTCGCAATTTTCTCGGTCATGCTGGTTTCTATAGAAGATTTATTAAAGACTTTTCTAAGACTTCGAGACCCCTCACTAATCTTCTCCAGAAGGACGTTCCTTTTGTATTTGATGAAGATTGTAAGGAGGCTTTTGAAGTTCTTAAGAAAGCTTTAATAACCGCTCCTATAGTACAACCACCAGACTAGAATTTACCTTTTGAGATTATGTGTGATGCTAGTGATTTTACTGTTGGAGCTGTTTTAGGGCAAAGGGTTGATAAGAAATGGAATGTTATACATTATGCTAATAAAACCCTTGATAGTGCTCAAAAGAATTATGCTACTACTGAGAAGGAATTCTTAGCTGTAGTGTTTGCTTGTGATAAGTTTAGGCAGTATAGTGTTGATTCCAAAGTTATTATTCATACTGACCATGCTGCCATTAAGTACCCTATGACAAAGAAGGATGCCAAGCCAAGACTTATCAGATGGGTACTCCTTCTTCAAGAATTTGATTTGTAGATTGTTGATAGGAAAGGAGAAGACAATCCAGTGGCGGACAATCTTTCAAGGATGGAAGATATACCGCATGATCCCATCCCAGTCAACGACAGTTTTCCAGACGAGCAACTTGCCGTTGTAAAAGTACAATCTCTTTCTGATCCTTGGTTTGCATATTATGCTAATTTTATCGTTGCGAAGTATTTGCCTCCAGGTTTAACATTTCAGCAAAGGAAGAAGTTCTTTCATGATTTGAGGCACTACTTTTGGGACGACCCACATCTTTTCAAAGAAGGTCCAGACGGGATCGTGAGAAGATGCATACCGGAACATGAGCAGAAGGACATTCTCAAACAATGTCATGATAGTCCCTATGGAGGACATCATGCCGGTGAGAGGACCGCACATATGGTTCTTCAATCAGGTTTTTATTGGCCTACTCTCTTTAAGGATGCTAGAAATTATGTTTTAGCCTGTGATAAATGTCAGAGAGTTGGTAACATTAGTAGAAGGAATGAGATGCCTATGAATTACTCACTAGTGATTGAACCTTTTGATTGCTGGGGTTTTGATTTTATGGGTCCTTTTCCTTCTTCGCACAAGTACACTCACATTTTAGTAGCTGTTGATTATGTGACCAAGTGGGTTGAAGCAATCCCCACTGAAAGTGCTGATCACAAGACATCTTTGAAAATGCTCAAAGATGTGATTTTCCCTAGGTTTGGTGTACCTAGGTATCTCATGACTGATGGAGGATCACACTTCACGCATGGAGCTTTTAGAAAAGCTTTAGCCAAGTACGATGTCAATCATAGAATTGCTTCACCGTATCATCCTCAAACTAGTGGGCAAGTTGAGCTCACCAATAGAGAGATCAAGTTGATCTTACAGAAGACAGTAAACAGAAATAGAAAGGACTAGTCAAATAAGTTAGGAGATGCTTTGTGGGCGTATAGAACTGCTTACAAAAACCCCATGGGCATGTCCCCCTATAAGATGGTTTATGGCAAGGCTTGCCATTTTCCATTAGAATTAGAGCACAGAGCTTTCTGGGCTGTTAGAGAGCTTAATGCTGACCCAAAGTTAGCTGGTGAGAAGCGTCTCATGAACTTGACTTCTCTAGATGAGTGGAGAAGTGAAGCTTACGAGAGCGCTAAAATGTTCAAGGAAAAGGTAAAGAAGTGGCATGATAGGAGGATTCTGAAACGTGAATTTAATGTTGGTGATAAAGTTTTGTTGTTTAGATCCTGTTTCAGGTTTTCTCCAGGCAAACTACTTTCCAGGTGGGAAGGGCCATTTCATATTGAAGAAGTCTATCGGTCTGGTGCAATCAAGATTAACAATTTTGAAGGCACCAAACCTCAAGTTGTGAATGGGCAAAGACTTAAGCATTACATAGCAGGAGACCCTGTCAATGTTGATGTGAATATGATATACACAACAACTCACGAAGAACATGTTGCAGCCCTGTTTCAGACACTAGCAGAAGCAGAATAAGAAAAGGTATGTATTACGGTAAGGAAACATCGCAAACCACCATAAAAGTTCCATATTATGAGTTTTTGCAAAATTAGGAAAATTCTAAGCCTAAGTGGAGCCAGAGACAAGCTCCAAGGGGCCCAGGCGCCCCCCTGGTGCGGCCTTCCTCCTGGCCGCGCCGGGAGGCCGCCTGGGCACCCAGGAGTCCGTCTCCGACCCCACTTTAGCTTGTTACCTTCCTTTCTGTGCAGAAATTTTTGCTATATATTTGCCCGGATTGTTCCGGTAACGTATCTCGCGATTTCGCGTGTTTTCTTTCCGATCTGTTTCTGCCAGGAAATCTTTTAGCTAGACCTAGGTGCCATGGCTTCCCCAAGTTCCCCCAAGGACAAGTTCGTCGTCAACGTCATCAACCCGTACCTCGCTGAGGTGAAGAAGCACCCTCAGGTTGTTCGGATGGAGGACGGTGTCCTCCATCAAGAAGATCTAAAGGGACCTATCAAGGAGGGGAGCATCCAGGCCAGGCTAGAAGAAGTGGAGCAAGAAGTCTTCAAGTACAAGAAGATGATCGAGCGTGGTGTTGAAGCTAACTTTGACATCATCAACGAGCTGAAGACCTACTTCCTGAAGGAGATGAAGGAGATGTGGAAAAGCATCACCGCATCTGAAGAAAGAATTGAAGAGCTCCAAGGGCAAATTTATGATCTACATCACCAGAACTGTGAGTATGAAATAAGGTTTATGTGCATGGGTATAGGTGCTGCATGCAGGATTCAGGAGACAAACTTCTCATATGAGACTGGAGAACCCCTTCCATGGAAGCGCTTCGCCGAGGACTACGTGATCAACGTCAACAAGAATGAGGATTGAAATCTCCTTGGATAATGGCATCCCCTTGGCTTGTTCCAAGCTTGGGGGAGTGCCCGGTATCTTTATCTTTATCTTTTGTCTTTTAGAGTCAAGTAGAGTCGTATCATGTCTAGGGAGGTTATTATATGAAATAGGTGTTTGCATTGAGGTCTATCACTCCTTCTGTGGAGAGATTGTATGCGTGAGTGTGGAGTCGTCTATGATGGAATATTAATGAGAAGTCTATTGGTTCCTTTGCTGCACTCGGTATTCTCTTCACGCAATCGACCTTATATGATGATTCTTATGGGGAGTATTGACCTTATATCTGGTATGGCTTTGAAAACTTTATTTAATCTTGGCAAACATAGCTTTGGTCATAACAACAACATGATTTTCTTAAAGTAGCGACATAGACAAAACCTTTATGTTATTATGCTTGAAGTGTTATGCTGACAAGGAAGACAACTTGATGTGTTATGCTTATTTTAATGTTTATGCTTTATATTGCTTTGCATCTTAGTCATCATCAATTGTCTGTTCTCTCAAAGCCTTTGCTAGCCTAAACTCTGTACTAAGCGGAATTCTGCTTGTGCATCCATACCCTTACACCAATACCTTCCATATGAGTCCACCATACCTTCCTATTCGTGGTATTCCACTACCACCTCCTAAAGTATAGAATTTATGTGTTATCCTTAAATGTTCAAAATCTTCTATTTTGTGCCCCTGTTTTAGCTCATGAGGAAGTAGTAGTTAATTCATGATCTTTTTAAGTTGGACAAGTTTTACCCCGGGATTGCATGTCTAATCTGCAAATCCCTAATACGAGGAGGAACTGGCATGAGTGCGCCCGGCTCATAAAAGATAATACAGCAAACAAACCCTCCTTCACGCTTTGTTCATGAGAAATCAGAAAACTTTTGGCAGTGATGAACAAAGGAGATTAAGGGGATGTGATCGTCCCCGTGCGGGAGCCGTTCCTCGAAACTTGTCCAGTTTGAGAAGTAATTGAGTTATCTATTAGCATTCATTGACAAATCATGCACCTCTCAAAACTTGTTTTCATTCTGTTTGATTTAAGGATAGCACATGAGTTTTCCCTACTTCCCTTGAGCAGGGCCTATCTCTTAGTTTTAGGTTGAGTCAGTTATTCCTACTTCCTTCTATTCTTAAAGAGAGCAGACATTTGATGTTGACGAGGATTCATTCATATAAAGTTGCATTAAGATTTGTCATATCATATCCTTGTTGACATTATCATTTGATAAGTAAGTTGTTTGTCAAGCCCAGCTAAAGCAAACATCTTCCTTTGTGTTAACACTTTCACTTCTTGCCTAATAACATGTTCTTTCAAAAGTTTCAATTAATCTCATCAAAACATAAAGAGAAAGAGCAAAAGTAAAAGCTATTAGTTGTTCTTTGACCAAAGGACATGTTTGCCATGATTTGATGAGTTTCCTTAGCCCTACTTTCGATTATAAGTGTTACCACTCTTTTATAAGGGCCTTATGAGTTGAAGATTGATGTTGAGGATATTTGAGTTTGGTGAAGAAACTGTGATGCTTCTTGTCTGTATTCTATTTATCGACACTTCACTCTCTAAACTTGTGGACAGGTTTGCCGAGCTCAGTATTCGCTTGGGGACAAGCGAGGTCTAAGCTTGGGGGTGTTGATACGTCCAAAATGCATCACTATTTTATATCGTAATTCACCCTTATTCATTGATATATTTCACATTACGATGATGTTCTTATGTTGTTTTGGCCTATTTTACACAGTTTGCAACTTTCCGGTGCCGAAGCAACAGACGCAGGATTCAGCGGTAAAAAGTGGACGCTGAGTTGCTGAAGAAGAATACCTCCAAATTACCTGAAAATTGACGGAGGGTATTTTCCAGAAGGATCACGAAGATACGCAAAAGAGCAACCAGAGGGGGGCCACAGGGTGCCCAGGCGGCCACCTGGCGCGGCCCCCACCCTGGCCGCGCCGGGAGGGCGCCTGGAGCCCCTGGCCCAGTCCAGGCTCCCCCCTTTGGCCTATATACTCCCCGTTATCCAGAAACCCTAGGAGAGGGGGAGTTTACGGAGTTCCGCCGCCGCTCCGTGGCGGAAACCTACAGAGAAGAAAAGCCATCTCCGGTGGGCAGATTCCGCCGGGGAGATCACCTCCCGGAAGGGGAGATCATCGCCATCATCATCACCATCGTCACGGGCATCATCGAGATCATCATCAACAACATCCCCAACATCAGCACCATCTCCATCTTCATCCAATCTCATCTCACAATTGCAACTTGTGTTGTAATCCGTACTATCTATCCTCTCTACTCTATCGGTGTTGATCACTACTTTGTGGTGAATGCTATTGAGTTTTGTTGGAGAAATATCATTGTGTCCAGATTGTTTATCATCCATCTATCTCCACTGATCATGATCTCTTTTATGTCTTGTGAGTAGTTACTTTAGTTCTTGAGGACATGGGAGAAGTCTTGTTGTTAGTAGTCATATGATGTTGAAGTAATATGTGTTGTTTGATACTTAAGTTGTGTTGTTATTTTCCTAGTGGTGTTGTGTGAGTCGAACACTCAACACTTCGCCTTATTAAGGACCTTGGGGAATACATTGTGTACAAAGAATGCTTACAGTGGGTTGCCGGAGTGACAGAAACCTGAACCCCAGTTCGCACGCTTTTGCACAAGGGAACAATGGATCATCGATCGTATTGCTATGGTTAGGCTTTTGCCTTAAATACTATCTTGTATTTGCGGATGCTTGCAAGGTGTTTAATCATAAGAGTGCACTCATCTTAGTCTAGAGGGTGTACTAGCATAGATCCACCAACTCAACACTTATCAACACATCACATATTACCGATACGGAATATGGCGAAAGCACATGACTACCTCTCCCGTGTGTCCTCAAGAACACTTTAGCCTTTATAAGTTCAGTTGCTAGGCCTCTCCTTTGCTCAGAAAGGAATAGGCCACTTGTTACTCTCCAGTGCCTTTTACTTTGCTCGCTTTTACTTTCCTGTTGCTTATATCAAGAAAACCCCTAAAAAGTTATCTTTCACTGATTGCAGTTATTCCTTGCTTAGAATCACTTATCAATACCTTCTGCTCCTTGTTGGGTTCAACACTCTTACTTATCGAAAACGCTGCAATAGACCCCTTACGGTTGTGGGTCATCATGGAGGCATACGTCGGGGAAGTGAGGAGATTGGTGGAGCACTTCGACGAATTGCAAATAGAGAACGTACCCCATGCGGAAAACAACATAGTCGATCATCTGTCAAAGTGTGCCGCGGAGAAGTATCCTGTGGAACCAAGAACTTTTGTTCTCCATCTCACACAACCTTCCGTATCCCCGGCACCAATGGGCCGGAAAAGGAGAAAGTTGGACACCGGTAAGCCTCTCCAGGCAGAGTCGTCTGCTCCCGGCAGAGACTCTACCGGAAATAACTCCTCACAGCCTGCCGGACCACCCCCTCCAACCAGGTCCACGAACCCCGCGAACGAGGCTTGTGCTCCCACATCAGAGGAGGTGCCGCTAGTCCTCGTTGCCGAGCCTCAGGCTCCAACTTGGGCAAGGCACATTGTCCACTTCCTCCAAACCAGAGAGCTTCCCAGCAACCAAGCTGAAGCTGAAAAAGTAGCCCAGAGGGCCAGTTTGTCGATGACACTCTGTACAGAAGGAGGCCCAATGGTGTGAAATTGAAGTGTATCTGTTGGGAAGTAGGAAAGGAACTACTGGCTGAAATTCACAAAGGCATGTGTGGCTCCCACATTGGATAAAGGGCATTAGTTGGGAAAGCATTTCGCCAAGGATTCTATTGGCCCACAACCCTCCAAGATGCAGTCGAGCTCCTCACGAAATGTGTAGCCTTCCAGTTCCATTCCAAGAAAATCCACCTGCCCGCCCAAGCTCTTCAGACAATTCCTCTCTCATGGTTATTTTCGGTCTGCGGGCTCGATATCCTCGGCCCTTTCCCCCGAGCTACCAGGGGCTTTGAATTATTCTTTGCGGCCATTGACAAGTTTACAAAGTGGAAGTAGCTGTCGTGAGAAAGGTGACTGCTCAGTCAGCTATCAAGTTCTTGAAACATCTGGTGTGTCGTTTTGGAATTATGGCAAGGAACATTACCGACAACGACACCTAGTTCACAAGCCACGCCTTCATGCAATATGTTCATACCCTCGGATGCAAGATCTCATTTTCCTATGTGGCACACCCACGGAGTAATGGACAAGCTAAGAGGGCGAACGCTGAAGTGCTTTGTGGACTCAAGACAAGAACCTTTGATACGTTGCAGAAGCATGGTAGGTGGTCGATCGAGGAGCTGCGGTAGTTCTCGGGTCCCTCAGAATGACACCAAACCGAGCTAGCGGGCAGACTCCCTTCTCTCTGGTCTACGGGGCAGAAGCAGTTATCCCCACGGAACTCATTTATGGGTCATCTTGAGTGCTTGCCTACGATCAAGGAGAACCGTCTCCGGGCTGCTACGCGTGCTGCTCGCTATCAGCAAGCCATGCATCGCTATAATAGCCGCAGGGTTCATGACCGGTGTTTTGAGGAAGGTGACCTTGTCCTTAGGCGCGTTCAGTCCACCAAGGGTACACACAAGTAATCACCGAAGTGGGAAGGCCCTTACCGGGTAGTACGAGTCACCAGATCTGGCACAGTCTGTCTGGAGACCAGAGATGGCATTAAATTGCAAAACTCATGGAATATTGAGCATCTCCGTAAGTTATACCCGTAAGGCGCGGCTATCAGGCCCTGCCAGGCAGCCACCCATTGTACAGACCTTGCCTCAGTTGCATGTAACCCCTTGTACAAGCTGGGGCGATGAACCCGTGCAAGAGAAAAATAAAGAAGCGCTGCAGAGGGGGGGGGCAACCAAGATTGCATGAGCATTCCAAGATCACTGCATAAACATTTCATGAGCATTTGCATATGCATATAGATAGGATTGTATCCTGCATTCATTCTCATATACATGAAGTTGCAGGTTCCTGCTGGAAGTGTGTTATATCGACTAGAGGGGGTGAATAGGAAATTTTTACAAATTCGTCACTGAGGAAATTCAAGGTGAGGAATTTCCTAAGCAACAGACTACTTAGCAGCGGAATAGATACTCAGGTGCAAGCATAACAAGAAAGTAGCATGGTCATCCTGATGAAATGATAACAAGCACAAAGTACAAGTAGCGTGTAAACAGGATAAGCAGGCTGATGACTGAGGACTGAAGAAATAGGGTTGTGGAAATTGAGAAAGTCTTTAGTCAAAGTCTTCAAACAGTACAGATCAAGTTCGATAACACATGAATGAGTAAATGGAAGGGTTGAGGAAATAGAAAGAGTAGGCTTGATGAAGACAATGATTTGTTAGAATAGTTCCAACTGCTGTGACAGTTGTATGTCTGGTTGGGGCGGCTAGTTATTTAAACCTGAGGACACACAGTCCCGGACACCCAGTCCTGGACACATAGTCCAAGACACCAAGTCCTCACCGTATTCCCCTTGATCTAAGGACACACAGACCTCGCCCAAACACTCGTGGTAAGTCTTCATAGGTGACTTCCAAACCTTCACAAACTCGGTCACCCGGCGATCCACAATTCCTCTTGGATGCTCTAGACCATTGACGCCTAACCATCTGAAAGATCGTAGTCTTCAAAGGTAACAAGCATCGGTTCCACACAGGAACAATATCTTCAGTGATGCTCAATCGCTTTGGGGTTTTAGGTGTTTGGGTTTTGGGTTTTTCCTCACTTGATGATTTTTGCTCAAAGTCCTCGAAGGATGGGTTGCCCTAATGACAAGTGTCAGTTTCTCTTGGAGTAGCCAACCAGCTAGTGGTTGAAGGGGGCGGCTATTTATAGCCTAGGGAGCATCCCGACATGATAAGACATAAATGCCCTTCAATGATATGACTGTTAGGTAGGTAGATATTTTCGGACAGCTGACGCATAGCACATCATTGGTCGGAATTTTGAGTATCAAATTGCTCAGGTCTATCATGTTCCTCACGGGTAGGCAATCCGCACTAGCGAATTCCTAACTCCTCACTCAGAACAAATTCCTTAGAGACCAGAAGAAGTTGACTGAACTGTATGAGATTTCCAATGGCTTCACTCGAAAAGATTGTAGGTGTAGGATTTGAGTTGAGCATCACTTGGAAATATGTTTCCTTAGTTTTTCCTCTAGCCCCTTTAACAGTATGGTGTTTCCTATGACTCAAGAAAGAGAAAAATGAAACTACGAAAACAAAAGTCTTCACGCTTCATGTTCCTTGAATGAATATCGAGTCTTCATGGTCACACCAATTTCTTCACTTTCAAAGTCTTCAGAAATCCAAAGTCTTCAGTTGAAGACATTCATTTTTAGTGGTCGACTTTCCCTATAAATATCAAACTCCTCATAGACTTATAGACCTGTGTACACTCACAAACGCATTAGTCCCTTAACCTATAAGTCTTCAATACACCAAAATCACTAAGGGGCACTAGATGCACTTACACCTGCCGTGAACTTGGCTTCGACAAGGAGTTCAGAAGATTGCCCAGCACTGCAATCCCCGGCAAGCCAAACAGATAAGTTCTACCTCTTGTCCGGTAGTGTTCTGTAAGCTATAACTTGTGCAAGAAAACCTCACCACTCTCTTAAGGTTTGGGTGCTCCCATCCCAGACTCGAACGTTGCTTATGTTAGGATGGTTGTAGTAGCCCTTGGTGAAAACAAAGTGGCGGGGGGCTGGCCCCTTTGTCTGTTCCCCGACAGATATGATTCTCTGGCAGACCAAAAAGGGTGCCGGCAAGGTAGCTTGCCGGGAAAACTCATTTATTTATATTAAAGAGGCATCTCACCTCTGCATGGAAATACACATGCACGGGTCCCCGGCAAGTTTCATCTTTTCATTAACATGCTGATACATGTACAAGCATTACAAAACACAAATGTGGACTTGAGGACTACATTATTTGAATTAAAATTTGGCAAGTGGCTGCAGATTTAAGATTGAAAAAAAAATAAGTGCCTTGTAATCCCCTCTTTGCGTTTCCCCTCCTTCAGGCAGTACGACGGAAGGAGTAAAAGATGAGAAAAGGAGCCCACAAGAAGGAGCCCACCCCAGTCTCGTCAAGGCCTGCCGGACACAGCCTGACAAGATCGGGAGTGGCCAGGCTGCGAAGGAGTAGTCGAGGAAGTAGCTCAGCGGTGCCCTGGTCACCACCTTAGGGACCGGTCGGAAGCCCCAGCTTGAGCAGTGACAAGGCCATTCACCACAACCCAGTTGGAAGACTGCTGGAGGGGAGCGGAAGGCACCAAGAGAACATCCCTCCTGGGCCACCATTCAAAGAGGCTGGTGACGATGGTGCCGGGGAGGGAGGGGAGGAGCGGAAAGCCGAGGCAGCAGGTCCCCGGAAGGAGACGAGCGTGTCGGGGTCACCATACTCCGACCCGACCCTGTGCCATCCACCTTCTCCGTCCTCCCTCGCTTTCTCTTCATCACCGCCATTCTGAGGGAAGGCCTAGACTCCAGCCCGGCGCCTTCCTTCGAGAGACGGGGAGCGGCCTAGATAGACAGGGGGCTCAAGGCGTGCGACTCCCCACTTTGGCGGGCAGGAAGGCGCACCTCTTGTCGACATCAGCTCCAAGGCTTCCAGGAGGGGCAGTGCTGGGATTACCAACAATCTCCAGCCCCGCCTCCCGGTCGAGCTTCGAAGGAACCAAGTGATTCCCCACAGCAAGGACCAGGCTCACTCCCCGAGCGCTAGCTCTAGCATGTGGCAACATTAGCCCCAACCAGCAGCCCGGGGGCTGGCCCCAGGCTCTCTTCTTTGACATGATCAGCAAAAGCAGAAGACAAAATGTCGGGGAAACTGATCCACGAGCACCTATGGGGACCGGCGGACCGAGCCCCTTTCGGTTCGGCGGGGGGCGGAGATCGCACGAAGAGCAGATCGAGGCGAAGCACACGATCAGTTTTCCCAGGTTCGGGCCGCACGGATGCGTAAAACCCTACTCCTGCTTTGTGGTTTGTATTGAGTTCTTGCTTAGGAGTGCTGAGTGCTACAGTACACTCCAGCAGCTAACGAGACCGAGCGTGAGAGTTCTTCTGCTTTGAACCCCCCTCTACGTTGCGCATGGGCCTCCTTTTATATGCTCAAGGGGTCACCGACAGGTGGCAACGCAGATAAGGGTAAAAATGGAAAGGTGTTGTAGTTGGTACAACTACCTATACAGTGTATCATACCTAACCCTGACGGCAGGGGACAAGAGCATTAAATGCCCATCTGCGTCGCCCAAACAGTGCAAAAAGGGACCGTCAGGGATGCCATCGTTCGCCACGACGGCAACCTTGTCAGCGCCGCTTGCCACTGCGCACCGCTGGCTGCACAGCCTCCCGCCACGTACGCCTGGAAGGGTCCTAGAGCGGCATGTTGGCGGATGTGCTGGAGCGCGGGTACAGAGTGGTAGCTTGCCGCGGCAAGCGCCTTGCCGCGGTCGTTGTCTTGTCGCGTCTGGGAGCTTGTCGCTCACCGGACCTTGCCGGGACGCGTGGCGTGTCGCGGCAAGTTCCTTGAGATGCCTTGGTTGCCCTCCCGGCAAGCTCCTCTCGCCGGGGTCTTGTGCCTTGAGTGGCCTTCCCGGCAAGCTCCTCTTGCTGGGGCCTTGTCTCCTTGGCTTGAATACTTTGTTCTTGAATGGCTCCAAAGGAACCACGGAGGACCTTGGTGGTCACCCGGCAAGCCTTGCCGCGGGATGTTGCGACTGCCCGTGCACAAGTTCGGGATACTAGGGTACCCCTACTCTAGTACACCGACAGGAGCCCCCGGGCCTGGACCATACACGGTGCCGAGCGCTGTTGGGCCAGGCCCAAAACAGGGCATGGGCACGCGCGGCCTGGGTTACGCCGTATCTCACTCCGTATCCACCGCGCCCTCTCCGAACGGCACGCGTTGATTGCGGCGTCGTGGGAGAGATCGTGGGTGGTTTCTTTATTCGGAAAGGCGGAACGTCCGCCACCTCCCTCCTTATAAGCAGGGGAAACAGGGGCAGTTCGCCCATCCGCCAGTTGCTACTCCAACCTCGAAAACCTCCGTCGCATCCCTTCTTCCCAAAGCTGAAAGAGAGCAGCGCTCCGCCCCCCATCGCCACCGGCACCATCAACGCCGTCGACCTCCCTCACCACTTCCGCCATGGCTCCGAAAACCGACAAGGGGAAGAGCGCAAAGTCGGCTGAGGCGCAGCGGCTCGCGGCGCTGCGAAAGGAGCGGGCGGTCTTCCCCCCCCCCCAAGCTCGCCGTGAAGGAGCTGAGGGAGTATTACTACCTCTTCTGGTCGGGGCAGACGCGAGCGCATCCGCGCACGAAGGTACTTCCTGCCGTCGCTTGGAAAATGGCCCCAACTGGATATCCCTTCTTTGCCTTGTTCTTCTACTGCGGGCTCTGCACGCCTTTCTCTGAATTTTTCTGCGACATTATGAACACCTACGGGTTCCGCCTCCTTGACTTCACCCCCAATTCCGTTCTGGCCATGGCAGTTTTCGGACACCTCTGCGAAAACTTTGTCGGAGTCTATCCAAATGTAGCCCTTTTCCGCCACTTCTTTATGCCTCGGCTGGAGAGAGGAGAGCCTTTATCCGGCGGAATCGCCTGGATCTCGAGGGCCGGCAAGAAGGACGCTTATCTGGAGGGAGAGCTCCGCAGCAAGTGGGAGGAGTGGAGAGCAAACTGGTGCTGGATTGTCGAGGAGAACCCGCAGCTATTTACCGCCCGGCGCCAAACCCCAGTAGTGCGCAGCAGCGACTGGAGCAACGTGGCCCCGGAAGACGATAGGCTGAAGATTGCCGTCGCCCGGATCCAACGCCTTAGGCTTGCCGGGCTCACTGTAGGCGCAGTTGGCGCAGATTTCCTTCGCCGCCGCATCGCCCCCCTGCAGGAGAGGAGGAGACCCGCCTGGGAGTTCGAGAATGCGGCGGACATCATGAGGCTGCGCCCGGGCCTCAACTTCAACTTCACTGTTATGGAACTTGATGCAATGCTCCGGGAGCTGTTCAAATACGACCCTCAACATCCCGAAGTATTCAGGTTGCCGAAGGGTGTCGTTCCGCTGTGCAACAACTCCGCGCTCAGCCGCATTCGCGCAATGATGCCGCTGTGCGACTCACATGGGATTGACCCAACTTGGCAAGAGCCTGCAGATGACGCCGTGCAGGAGTTCTTTGACAGCTTGGAAGAACTGCCGATTCGCTCCGATGAAAAGAAAGGCCTCACCCGCGACACCACCGATACGGAGCTGAAGCGCATCGCCACTAGGCTGGAAGAGGCGGCGGCAGCCGTAGCCGCGGGCGAGTTCGGATTCACTATGGAGGAGGCAGAGGCAGCAGAGGCGGCAAGCCTTGCCGAGCGAGTGGAGCTTGCCGGTGTGGAGGAGGCAGAGGCAGTAGAGGCGGCAAGCCGTGCCGGGCATGACGTCGAGTCGAGCGAGCCCGCTGAGGATACGAGCGGCTCGCTGGAGATCAACTCCTCTTCCTCCTCATCTTCAGACAGCTCGCCGCAAGCAGAGCCCCCAGCTCCACCAAGAAGGCGTCTCCGCAAGGCCGGGGATGTAGCGGAGCGGCAGACGAGTCGACAGCCGCCGCGCCGCGCGACACGCTCCACCGCGGCAAGTACTGTTGCCGCGGGAGCACCTCGCGCTGCTGCGGCAACTGGAGCGGGGTATTCCCGGACCACCGCTTCTGCTCCTGCCGCTTCCCATGCCACGGCGGCAGCCGGAGCGGGGTCGTCTCAGACCACCGCCACTGCTCCCACCAAGCGGCCAAGGGAGCCTACTCCTCCGTCTCCTCGCGCCGGACGTGAGCTGGACTTCGACTTCTCCACGCTCAGCTCCGACGAGGAAGAAGAAGAGTAAGATTCTTGTTGTACTTGTAGTTCTTCAATTCTTGCTGTTTTGTCTTGTATCTCATTTGCTTTGCTCTGAACTTACCCCCTTTCAGGACTCTAGCCCAGAGAGCGGCGAAGAGAGCCAAGGTCCCGGCGAGGAGAGAGGAGGTGATCATCGCCGAGGATGAACCCACCGAGACCACCTTGCCGGACCTGGCAACTAATCTTCAGAGCAGCCCCCAGCGCAGCCCCCAGCGCAGCCCCCAGCGTAAGTATATGGTTCACTTTCCGCTGTTAGGCGCGCATGGATGCTCTATCCTTGCTGATTTCTTGATTGTTGGTTTGTGTAGGAGCAGAGCAGCCACACCAGGAGCGCCCGGAGACCGCCCCCGACATGCCATCTGCTTCGACCACTCCGCCAAGGGAAAGTTCTCCGGAGAGGGTCTCTCCGGCAAGGGAGAGTTATCCGCCAAGGGAGAGCCCTCCGGCAAGGGAGAGCTCTCCGGCAAAGGAGAGCACCAGCGGCCCCCCGCCGGCGGAGACTACGACTGCAGATCCTGGTGCAGGTAATCCTCTTGCTTCAAAACTTCCCTTGGGTTCTTCTTCTTTTGATCTTCTTTTTTGGATATTTGCTTGACTTTTCTCCCCTTTCCGGCCGTCAGACCCATCTGCTGCGGAGCCAATGGAGACGGAGGTTGCTGGTGGGAAGAACACGTGCGGCAACACCGGCGACGCCGCTGCCACCGAAGAAGCGGCCGGTGCTGACGATCTCGCCGGCGATGAGGCCGCCAAGGCTGCCGCCGCAGCAGCTGGCGAGGGGTCCGACGATCACACTGGCGGCCCTGAGGCCGCAGGAGCGCCAGGCGCTACGCCGACCGCCGATCCCTCCGCCGCTGCTGCAGCGCCAGGCTCCGAAGAGCCCCAGCCAGGCGTCTACCTGAAGGCCGGCGATGGCGTCTTCATCAACCTCCCCTGGGTGTCAATGTCCAGGGCGCCGGTCGAAGGAGAAATCTTCGATGGAGAGGTGCTCGGCTCCGCTGGGCTGACGCTAGTGGACGCGCCGAGCAGCAGGAGCGGCAAGCCCGAGGAGGAGCGGCTGCTGCGGAAGTTGTTGTCGCTCTACCGCGCTCGGCAAGCCAAGCTGGAGTCCCGAAAGGCACTTGCCGCGAAGGCGGGAGCTGGCATCGAGAAGTGCGCGGAGGAGCTCCGAGGTCTTCACCAGGAAGCTCTCCGGTCCTTGGCAGAGGAGCGGGAGCAGCTCGCTGAGGAGCAGAAGGCCTTCTTCCTCGAGAAGGCTGACATCGAAGAGCAACAACGGCTTGCCGCTGAGAAGCTATCTGCGCAGGAGGGCGAGCTGACGCAGCGGAAGATCAACCTCGACAGCCACGAGGAGGAGCTTGCCGCGCGCGAGCAATCGTTCGGCGGAACTCTCAAGCAAGCAGAGGACGCTGCCGCAGCTGCCGAGGCTGCCAAGAAGGAGTTGGAGACGAAGGTGACGCAGCTGTAGGCCGATCTCAAGGCGAGAGGTGAAGATCTTGCCGCGCTCAAGCATGAGCGGGAGAAGGACGCCCACAGCAACTCAGAGCTGCAGGTTCGTCTCACCGAGAAGGGCAAGGAGCTTAGCGCCGCCAAGGACTCCAACGCAGATCTTGAGTTGAAGCTGACCACTTTGACCAAGACGCTGGAGGGCGCCAGGGAGAGGGAGGCGGCCTTGAAGGAGGAGATCAAGGCCGAGAAGGCGCTGCTGGCGAGTGCTGCTGCCGTCCAGAACACTTCCAGGGAGACCGTCGAGCACTGGACGGAGGGTCTCGTGAATGCTGCCACAGATATTGACAAGGAGCTGGCCCAGCTGGGGATGGAGGATCTCGGGTATCCCTCCGATGAGAACCTCCAACCCAGCGCCAAGCTCACTCTGTTCTTCAAAGGCGTGGCGACGGCCCTCCAGCGACTACGGGAGAAGATCCCAACGCAGCTGGCCGACGAGTCGCGCAAGATCTGCGCGGGAGCCCTCCAAAAGGTGTTGGTGAAGGTGGCCTTCCGCAACCCGGGCCTCAACCTCACCAACGTCCTCAAGTCCCTGCCTCCGGATGCTGATCTGGAGGCGCTCAAGGCCCTTGTCGCACCCATTGTGGACAAGGTGAGCGGGATCAAGAGGGTTGAGGGCGATCGCGTAGATTAGACCGCCCGTTTTCTTCTTTTCTTGTCGTTGTTGGTCATGTTATGAGAACAATCTGTTAGAGCCGTGACAAGCTATCTTGTAATATAACTCTATTTTGGGTAGGATTGCTATGTTATTTCCTTTACTTGATTCCTTCCTTTGTATGTTTCTGCCCTACGCTTTTAGGGAACTTGCCGGCGCAGGCACCTTAGCCGCGAGCGCTGAGTGCGGGACGTCAGCAGCCTGCTGGCGGTGCCGTTACCGACAAGAAACCTTGTCGCAAATAGTCGCAGCTCGCTTAAGTTGTTGAGCGGACTCGAAACAAAGTAAGGGCGCAACTAGCTACGAGTTGGTTCCTCCGCGCACAGGTTTTCCATACAAAGCATGGTCGTTCAAGGAAGATAAGTTAAAAATTTAAAAATCTGATTGCTCAAGCTTTGGCAACTTAGCTTTTCTGTTGTTTGCTTCTCGGCAAGGCGAAACTTTCTTGAACGGCGCTTGGTCCATAACGTTATCTTCTCCTCCCCCCCCC
>LR738714.1:387904634-387967336 GCA_902687465.1 Secale cereale
GGCAAAGTTGTTGGCGAGGGAACCTTCCTTTCCTTGAGAAAAAGAAAGAAAGAAGAGAAAATAAAGATATGGAGCCTTACGGCTCGTTATGGCTTACCGGGGGTAGGTGCTGCACAAAGTGTCAGATAACGCATGCAAAAAATAGAAAGCACGAAATTGACAAGATGTGCGGAGCACATGAGCTTTACTTATGCACGGGGTATGCTCCCGGCTTTGTACAAAGGATTACATGCAACAGCGGCAAGACTTGTACAAAAGGTGGTTGCCGGAACGGGTTCCGGCAACCGCGCCTTACGGGTAAAACTTACGAAGATTCTCAATGTTCCAGGAGTTGCTCACCGGAATGCCATCTTCGGTCTCAAGGCGGACAGCGCCAGGCCTAGTGACTCGTTTCACCCGGTAAGGGCCTTCCCACTTCGGCGTCAACTTGTTGGAATTCTTGGTGGACTGAACGCGTCGAAGAACAAGGTCGCCTTCCTTGAGACTTCTGGCGTTAACTTTGCGGCTATGGTAGCGGCGCAAAGCTTGCTGGTAGCGAGCAGCTCGTACAGCAGCCTGAAGACGGTCTTCCTCAAGGAGCAGCGCGTCATCTTGTCGCAGCTGCTCTTGCTCAAGCTCATCATAAGCGAGCACTCGAGGTGACCCGTATACGAGTTCCGTGGGGAGAACTGCCTCTGCTCCGTAGACTAGAGCGAAAGGTGTTTGGCCAGTGGCTCGATTTGGCGTCGTCCTGATCGAGCAAAGAACCACCGGCAGCTCCTCAATCCAGTTTCTTCGGCACTTGCGCAGCCTGTCGAAAGTTCTGGTCTTGAGTCCACGCAGCACTTCAGCATTTGCCCTCTCCGCTTGAACGTTGCTTCTCGGGTGAGCAACAGAAGTGAAGCAGACCTTGGCGCCAAGATCTTGGACGTACTGCATGAAGGTGCGGCTCGTGAATTGCGTGCCGTTGTCGGTAATGATCCTGTTAGGGATCCCGAAGCGGCAAACAATCGACCTGAAGAACTTGATTGCTGACTGTGCTGTCACCTTCCTCACTACTTCCACTTCCGGCCACTTTGTGAACTTGTCGATTGCAACGTACAAGTACTCAAAGCCCCCGATTGCTCGGGGAAACGGGCCGAGGATGTCGAGCCCCCAGACCGAAAATGGCCAGGATAAAGGGATTGTCTGGAGAGCTTGAGCTGGCTGGTGTATCTGCTTGGAATGGAACTGGCACGCTTCATACTTGGTTACTTGTGAAGTTGCATCCTGGAGGGCTGTCGGCCAAAAGAAACCTTGCCGGAATGCTTTGCCGGCAAGTGCTCTTGCACCAATGTGGTGACCACATATGCCTCCATGTATCTCTGCCAACAGCTTTTGTCCGTCTTCCCGGCGAATACACTTCAATTTCACACCATTGAGTCTTCTTCTGTACAATGTGTTGTCGACAAACTGGTACGTACTTGACTGCCGGGCTACTCTTTCCGCTTCTTCTTGCTCTTCGGGAAGTTCTCCTGTCTGAAGGAAACGGATAATCTGCTGTGCCCATGCTGGAGCTTGTGGCTCGACAACAAGGACTAAAGGCACATCTGCTGCTGCGGGAACATCCGCTTCTACGGCGAGAACCTGCGGCTCAGCCGGAGCTTGACGTTCCCCGGCAAGCTTGCCGGAGCAAAACTTGTCGGGAGCATCTGCTTCAACAGAACAAACCCTAGGGCTTGCCGGAGCATACTGCTCCTCAGCGGTCTTGGTGTTGATCTTGGGGACCTTTTTGGCGGCGGCTTCGGGAAGCTCTGCCGGAAAATAGTCACCAGAAATCAACTTCCTCTTCTTGCACTGTGCAGTTGATGGCGTTACGGATGGTTGGGTCAGGTTGAGCACAAAGATCCCTGATTCCACAGGTAACTTAAGTGCGGCACACTTCGACAGGCCATCGGCAATGTCGTTCTGAGCTCTTGGGACATGCTCCATCTGTAGGCCGTCAAAGTGCTCTTCTAGCTTTCTCACTTCATCAACGTAGGCTTCCATCAACGGACTCTGATAACTCTTGTTCACTTGGCGGACGACAAGCTGCGAGTCACCCCCTGACAATGAGCTTCTTGATCCCAAGGTCTGCCGCGATCCTGAGACCGGCAAGCAAACCCTCATACTCTGCGGTATTGTTTGTTTCTTGCTCCTTGGGAAAGTGCATCTGGACGACGTACTTGAGGTGCTCTCCGGTGGGTGCGACAAGCAGCACGCCAGCACCAGCGCCTTGCAGCGAGAAGGCACCATCAAAGTACATCAGCCACTCTTTGCTTGCTTCCTTGATGGGGATGCTTGTTTCTGGAATTTCTTCATCTGGTGTTGGCGTCCACTCTGCTATGAATTCTGCCAATGCTCTGCTTTGGATAGTTGAAGTGCTCTCAAACTTGAGGCCAAAGCTTGACAGTTCCAGTGCCCACTCAACAATCCTGCCTGTTGCTTCTGGATTCTGCAGTATCCTCTTCAGCGGAAAACGAGTGACAACTGTGATCTCATGTGCTTGAAAGTAATGGCGCAGCTTTCTCGAGGCCATGAGGAGGCCGAAAAGCAATTTCTGCACACCAGAGTACCTTGACCTAGCCCCCTGCAGAAGGGAACTGACAAAGTAAACTGGGCGCTGCACCATTCTCTTCTGTATCTCCTGCGCAGATCCATCTTTGTCGGGACCAGAGCTTGTCGGGGAAGCCTCTTGCTTGTCGCTGGACGCGCCTGCCGTGGTTGCTGGCTCATCATCTGCCTCCCTCTCCGCAACTAACGCAGCACTAACCACTTGATTGGTTGCCGCTATATACAGCAGCAACTTCTCTTGTGGCTTAGGTGCGACAAGTATTGGAGTGGAGGACAGGTATCTCTTCAAGTCCTGCAGTGCAGCCTCCGCTTCCGGAGTCCATTTCATTGGACCTGCCTTTTTCAATATTTTGAAAAACAGCAGGGCACGCTCAGCAGACTTAGAGATAAACCTGCTGAGAGCAGCCACGCAACCGGCAAGTCTTCGTACATCCTTGACACGCTTTGGTGCTTCAATCTGCTCAATGGCCTTGATCTTGTCGGGATTGGCTTCAATTCCCCTCTGAGACACGAAGAACCCGAGAAGCTTGCCGGAAGGGACTCCAAACACAGACTTCTCGGGGTTGAGCTTGAGGCTGATCTTGTGCGGATTTGCAAAGGTCTCGTCTAAATCTTGAATCAGAGTTGCCTTGTCCTTGCTTTTGACCACTATATCATCCATGTAGGCTTCCACATTCCTGTGTATTTGTGGCTCAAGAGCGACATGGACTACTCTTGCAAATGTTGAACCAGCATTCTTCAAACCGAAAGGCATCCGTATGAAACAGTACGTGCCACATGGAGTGATGAATGCGGTCTTCTCCTTATCCTCTTCTGCCATGAAGATCTGATGGTATCCTGAGTATGCGTCAAGAAATGAAAGCAGGTCACATCCGGCTGTGGAGTCAACAATCTGGTCAATGCGCGGCAAGGGAAATGGGTCTTTGGGACAAGCTTTATTGACATCGGTAAAGTCGATACAAAGCCTCCATTTCCCGTTTGCCTTGCGCACAACTACAGGATTGGCCAACCACGTACGATGGAGCACTCCTCTGACAAGGCCTGCTGCTTCCAACTTCTTGATCTCTTCTGCGATGAATTCTTGGCGCTCCACTGCTTGTTTCCTGACTTTCTGTTTGACGGGCCGCGCATGAGGACAGACGGCAAGATGGTGCTCAATTACTTTCCTGGGAACACCGGGGATGTCAGACGGTTGCCACGCAAACACGTCGACGTTCGCACGCAGGAAAGCAATGAGAGCGCTTTCCTATTTATGGTCAAGAGTGGCACTGATGGTGAGGGTACCACCAGTGCCGTCCTCCTTGGCGGACACCTTCTTGGTCTCTGGCGGAGCTGCCATTGTTTTCTTACACTTGCCGGTGGAGCTCGATGGTGAGTCCTCGATGGTAGCGCATCACTCTGAAGAGGTGCGCTTGCCGGAGTGGGCATCAGAGCTCTTGCCGGACTTGGTCTTCTTCTTCCCCCCGGGAGCTTCAGTGGCAAGTGACTTGCGATCTGTTGCGGCTGCTGCTTCCTGGTAGATCTTGTCGGCGCAGATAAGAGCATCCTTCTTGTTGCTAGGGACAGAGATGACGCTTATCGAGCCTGGCATCTTCAGCATGTTATATGCGTAGTGAGAGGCTGCCATGAACTTGGCGAGTGCTGGACGGCCGAGTATCCCATTGTAAGGCAATGGAAAATTGGCAACGTCAAAGGTGACCCTCTTAGTCCTGAAGTTCAACTCGCCGCCAAATGTCACTGGCAACGTGATCTTCCCCTTCGGCTTGCTCCTTCCCGGGTTGATTCCTTGGAATGTGCCGGTCTCTTCGAGCTCGCTGTCAGGGATCTGGAGTTTCTGGAGTACAGCAGAGGAGATCAGATTCAAGCTGGCCCCGCCGTCAACTAGCATCTTAGTGACCTTGAGGTTGCGGATAGTTGGTGAAACCAACATCGGCAAGCACCCGACCGCAGTTGTGCGATCAGGGTGGTCCTCGATATCAAAGATGATAGGCGTGCTGGACCATTTCAGAAGCTTGCCTGATTCGACAGGTGGTTCTGCCGCATTGACTTCCCGCACCCACTGCTTGAGCTGGCGGTGTGAAGTATGCAGAGAAGCACCGCCGTCAATGCACAAGACCTCTGTGGCTTTCTGGAACTCCTGCTCACTGGTCTCGACATCATCCATGTCTTCGTCGTCGTCGTCATCTTCATCCTTGTCGCGGCCGCGGGGAGGTCTGTCTCCTTGTCGCAGCTTGGCCTTGCCGCGGCGTCCTCCCCGGCCGAGGCGCTTCGTGCCGGATCCTTCAGCACCTCCTTGGGCCTTCTCCTTGTCACGTCGCTCGTACTCATCCTTTTGCTTCTCGACGAGCTGCTCGACCCTCTTGCAGTTCTGGAGGTCATGGCCCTTGGTGCGGTGGATCTTGTAGTACTGCTTGTCGGTGTCGTCCTGCTTGTCGGCGGCCGCCACAGCCTGGCAGTTGGTGCATGCCGCAATCTCCTTGCCGGAGCTACCAACTTTGGCTTTCTTGGCGCCACTTTCGTTGCCGGACTGCTCAACGACTAGCACATCTTTGCCTTTCTTCTTCCTGTTGTTTCGCCGCCGGTTTTTCTTTGCCGGGGCAGCATCCTCGCTGTCAGATCCTCCTGCTCCTGTATTTTCTCCGGGGAGTTTCCTCCCTTCCTCAGCACGTGCACACTTGTCGGCCAGGGCATACAGCTCACTGACGTCTCTGATCTTGCACATCGCCATCTCCTCCCGCATCATGCGGTTACGCACGTTCTGATGAAACGCGCTGATGACCGCGGCAGGGTGGACGTCTGGGATGTTGTGCTGTACACGGCTGAATCTCTGAATGTACTTGCGCAGGGGTTCTCCTTCCTTCTGGGCGAGCAGATGAAGGTCACTTTCTTGGCCATGAGGTTTGTGGCCGCCTGTAAAGGCGCCAACAAACTGATGGCATAAGTCTGCCCAGGAGGATATGGAGTTGTGCGGCAAGTGCATGAGCCAGGACCTGACGTTGGGCTTGAGCACCAGCGGGAAGTAGTTGGCAAGGATCTTGTCGTCCCGCCCCCTGGAAGCTTGCACTGCGATGGTGTAGATGCTAAGGAACTCCGACGGATGCGACTTGCCGTCGTACTTTTCTGGTACGTCTGGCTTGAAATTCTTCGTGCTGGGCCATTGGACTTGCCGCAGCTCACGAGTAAACGGAGGGCAACCTACCGCGTATGGCAAGTCGCCTGGTTCCCCGGGCGCATGCACGTCGACAGTGGGCCCAGTGCGCTGGTCGGATTGACGCCGCGCTTCTCTTCGGCGCTCGAAGCGAGTGCGAGCGTCTTCTTGCTGTCGTTCGTGAAGAACTTGGCGCTGATCGCGACGAGCTCGCGGATCCGATGACGCGGTGGAGTCGCTGTCGAGGTGGATCCGGTGAGTCGGCGATCTTGGCCTTCGGGGCGGAGAGTGCACGGTGGTTGCACCCCCACCGGTCTTGTCGCCATCGGCTCGCGCCTGGCTGACTTGCCGCGGCTGCGATGTACTTGGCTGCCGCGGAGTGTCGCCGTTGGCGAAGCCGATGAGACTCTGAATGGTGGCCCTCCAATCGTCGGTCTTGTCTGCCGTTGGAGGGTAATCTAGGAGCAGTTGAGCTCGCGCCAAAGCTTCCGCTGGAGTGGCGGGTAGCGGTGGCGAACGGTGTGAGGAGCGGGATATGCTCGGACTTCTAACAATGTTAGAAGGAGCAGTATCCCGTCCAAGCGACCGTGCCTCGCTCGTGCCAGCATGTTGGCGTGCATGCTGGTCTTGAGGATTCCGAGACCCACCAGCTCGATCTTGGCCCAGCAAACGTATGGTACCATGAGTACCATGACGCTGCCGGTCCCGCGCCTCCTGAGATGGGCGCGGTGCATGTACGGACGCCGAGGTCTTGGAGTGCGCCCGGTCGTTGTGGGAGCCAGCTACGCCGCCGATGGGCAGCGCAGCCTTGTCCTTGGACCTGGCGGCACCGTGAGCTCCCTCGTCGGCGCACGTTCTTCCGTCGGCGTCTTCCCCACCAGCCGTTTGCTCCGGCGGTGGTGGGTCCGGCGCAGACGGAGCAGCCGCCTCCGAAGCCTTCTTCTTCGGTGGCATGTCGACGAAGATGATGAAGATCTAGCTCGTGTGAACGCCGGATTAGGTTCACACAACCTCGACGCCCCCTACCTGGCACGCCAAAGATGTCGGGGAAACTGATCCACGAGCACCTATGGGGACCGGCGGACCGAGCCCCTTTCGGTTCGGCGGGGGGCGGAGATCGCACGAAGAGCAGATCGATGCGAAGCACACGAGCAGTTTACCCAGGTTCGGGCCGCACGGATGCGTAAAACCCTACTCCTACTTTGTGGTTTGTATTGAGTTCTTGCTCAGGAGTGCTGAGTGCTACAGTACACTCCAGCAGCTAACGAGACCGAGCATGAGAGTTCTTCTGCTTCGAACCCCCCTCTACGTTGCGCATGGGCCTCCTTTTATATGCTCAAGGGGTCACCGACAGGTGGCAACGCAGATAAGGGTAAAAATGGAAAGGTGTTGTAGTTGGTACAACTACCTGTACAGTGTATCATACCTAACCTTGACGGTAGGGGACAAGAACATTAAATGCCCGTCTGCGTCGCCCAAACAGTGCAAAAAGGGACCGTCAGGGATGCCATCGTTCGCTACGACGGCAACCTTGTCAGCGCCGCTTGCCACCGCGCACCGCTGGCTGCACAGCCTCCCGCCACGTGCGCCTGGAAGGGTCCTAGAGCGGCACGTTGGCGGATGTGCTGGAGCTTGGGTACAGAGTGGTAGCTTGTCGCGGCAAGCGCCTTGCCGCGGTCGTTGTCTTGTCGCGTCCGGGAGCTTGTCGCTCACCGGGCCTTGCCGGGACGCGTGGCGCGTCGCGGCAAGTTCCTTGAGATGCCTTGGTTGGCCCTCCTGGCAACCTCCTCTCGCCGGGGTCTTGTGCCTTGAGTGGCCTTCCCGGCAAGCTCCTCTTGCCGGGGCCTTGTCTCCTTGGCTTGAATACTTTGTTCTTGCATGGCTCCAAAGGAACCACGGAGGACCTTGGTGGTCACCCGGCAAGCCTTGCCGCGGGATGCTGCGATTGCTCGTGCACAAGTTCGGGATACTAGGGTACCCCTACTCTAGTACACCGACACAAAAGAAGAAGAATAATGCGAGGATGAGTGACTCTGTCCTCGTCCACCCCTCCTTTTATAGGCAGGCCAAGGAGGGGAGTCGCTCCCTCAAACAGGCGACCACCATCCTCCTCCGCCAATTCAAGATAACCGGGCCCTCGCCTTGATGCTCTCCCACGCCACGCACCTCCGTTACCTACCCCGCGCGATGCATGCAGCATACATGGCTAAGGATAAGGGTGTGGTGGGAGGAGTGAATTGGGGGTTTCTGCCCCGTGCATTAAAGTCATTCACAAACCATTACTGGAGTGGCCCTACCACTGTTAGCTTTACGGGTTGCGCGGGGAAACTGAAAAATGGCATGGATTCAAGACTCATGAAGAAGCAAAGGAAGACTTCAAGATTCCAGCCTCGTCAGCAACCCCGCCTGTGCACTTATCAGGCCCTACATCGATGATGCTCGGTAGTGCGTTTGGGGTAGGCATGGGGCTTCTGTCGGTACAACAAACCATGGGTCTGTTTCCCTGACTATGCATAGGCACGTGAGCAAGATTGAGGCACCAACCCAAGCCAGAGTACAAGAAACCAAGAGTTTCAAGAAACCAGCTAGCAGATTAGAGATACCAAGGCCAAGCCAGTGAAGCAAGATGTTACCAAGAGAAAGGCCTCGCTTGCTGGGCAGGCGAGGCCACCCCGAGAAGAAGGCAACCAAGGTGTCCCGACAGAGCCTACCGAGACTCGCAGAGGCTAAAACACCTCACCAACCACTCCTCCATGACTCACGTCGTCGATCAGTGCGGTGTCAAGCCGCAAAGTGACTAAGTGGCAGCCACTAGCCACATGGCAGCCTCTCCCTATGAGAAGAACCCACAGACGACACCTATCCTGCGGCATGTCAAGCAAGCAGACGCGGAGCTGGCACGACAACCCGTGTTGGGGATATAACTGCATGATATGAACCGCCCAGGAGGGGCTGGGTCGTGCCCCTAGCGGCTCAATAATAAAGATGGCGGATCGTACGAGCCTGTTGACGGCCCAAGACCCAGAGATAACTTAAGGCCCAAGAAGATGAACCGCCATGTATGTATGACTTGTATGGTAAGGCAAGAGTCGTTAGTCACCGAGCCAGACACGTTGTGTATGAGCCGGCCGAGACTCTGTGAACCGACGGGCATCAACCTGTGTATATAAAGGGACGACCCGGCGGCTGTATCGGACAGGAAGAAAGAGATCGAAAACTAGGCCAAGCGTATTCGCTCCCTGGTAATCGAAACCCTAGCAATACCACCTCAAACTGGATTAGGCTTCTACCTTCACGGCAAGGGGACAAACTAGTATAAACTCTCTGTGTCCTTTGTCTCGATTAACCCCTTTAAGCTAACCTAGGCGTGATGGCTCCACAACTAAGTCCTCGCACTAGGACATCTGTCGTGATAACCCCAAGACAGTTGGCGCCCACCATGGGGCCAGCGCATGATGGTTTTGAGTTCTTGAAGGGCAGCTTCGAAGGGATCAAGGGATACGTTGTGGGCCAGATGACCAAGAGTCGTCGCGGAAAGCTCTTCATCGACGATGCAGGTTGGGGCCCCGAGGCCGGCTCAATCGAGTATGAGTACCGGGTCCCCTTCGGCAGAATCCACGTCTTCATTGGCAAGATCGGCGAATCGGGCCCTGAGCCGGACACCTGCACCAACATCATCGAGACGGCTCAGCGTGCACGACCCACCCGTGTTCAGCCCGCCGTGAAGCATGCCTCTGTTGGATTTATCCATGGAGCAGAATTTGATGAAGGATCTGCGTCTAGTGGTGAGACGGCCATCTACTCTGATGGAGAGTCATCCATGGGCGAAACCGAGTTATTGTATCAACTGCAAGACGGATGGCTTGGGGGTTGTTCCGATGGCGACAGTATTCCGGACCCCTACGAGCCGTCGAATAGGATCGCGATTTTCATGGCCGGTACATAGCCAGGGCAGGATTCTAGGACTGCAGCAACAATGATCTCTGGGTCAACACCGGCAATGGCTGCCGGGCAGGAGGCCCTATGCACTCGCTGGCTCAGGTCTTATCTGACTTGTTAGACACTCTGACAACATTGTTAATGGTGGAGGTTAACCCGACAAATCAAACTCAGCATAACACGTAGGTTGCAAAGTTGCGTGACGAGATAGCACATGCCAAGGAGGAGCTAAGCAGCAGAGAATGCCAAGATGACCATGGAGCGGGCTGCGCTAGATGCTCAACCACAACGAATTCAGGCAGAATCTTTCCGGCTCACGATGGATCAGAATGCCTCAAACGAGGTCATCAAAAGGAGGCACCAGAGTTGTTTGCCCCTGGTTTATGATGCAAGGAACCTCTTCAACACGCCTGTAGTGAGGACCAGTAACCCGCCGGAGATAAACCGGGTTGAAGCACCTGGGGCTGGAGCACCGGCTCAGCCGCGCACGACGCCGCTGGGTCATTATTCTAACCCTTTGGATAATATGATTGCTGCGGCGACACGGCGGGCAACTCTACTGGTTGAAGGCGAATCGTCGATGGCAATGGAAATACGACGAGCCGGAGAATTGCTTCAGACGGCTGTGTCCCAATAGGCGGCTTACTCATACAGTCGGGAATGTATCCACTCAACACCACGTCCAAGTAGGACTTATAACAGGCATATTGATGAGCCGGCCATGTCAAGCAGTGAGCGATACCATAATCAGCCTCGTAGGTTTAACCCGCCGCACGCTGGTAATGATGTCCAGGCTTTGGTGGACCAGGGCAGAGCACGTCGGGAGGCCGAGCTAGCGGCTCAACAAGCGGCTCATCAACATTCTCCGATTTATCCGATAACTTTGGTAGAGATAGGCATGAACTCTAGGACCTTGGGTGTGCCATTTTTAGTGCCGGCTCTACGAAACGTGCGTTTACCCAAGGATTTCAAGGGCCCTCGAAAGGTGCCTAACTACACAGCAGATCAGCCCCCTGAAGCTTGCGTTGAAAATTATGAGATGCAATGGAGCTGCTAGATGTTGGCGATGCCACATGTGCTAAGATTTCACCATGATGCTGGATGGGATGGCCTGTACTTGGTTGAAAGGGTTGCCGGTTAACTCCATTGGATCATGGGCCGAATTAAAAGCCCGATTTATCCAGAATTTTAAAGACATGTGCAAGCAGCCTATGTCAATTGTGGATCTGGAGTCATGTGTCCAAGAAGAGGGCGAGTCAACAACCCATTGGGTATGCCGGGTCTCAGCCATCCTGCACTCATCATATCGTATCAACGCCAGTTTAGTAGTTCTAATGTTGGAGAAAAACGGTCATCTTATGCCCCCTAAGCTGAAGCTGGGGCGGCTCAAACGCCACTGCAGTGACATGGGGGAGCTCATGGAGGCTCTGGTCAAATGTGCCAACTCTAATAGTACCAAGGACCCCGAGTCTGATGACGAAAGGCCGGTTAAGGGAAAGAAGAGTAGCCACACCAAAGGGCAGCAGCATAACCCGACGAATCAGGGGGGCAATGGTAAGCACAAGGTTGATAGTAGTTTGGATTTTGTGGCTAATACCAACATGCAGAATAATGGTCAGCGTTGTAAGGGAAAGCCAGACCCTCACTTTGGAGGGCAAAATCTCAACCTCGAGGAGATGATGAATCAGCCCTGCCCGAAGCATGGTACACAGGAAAAGCCGGCCGCTCACCTCTGGAAGGATTGCTTCATCATCAGAGAGTACAGAAATTCAAAAAAAATCAGAATAATCATGGTCCAGATGGTGGCTCAGGACCCGGCTCTCACGGTCTGGGTTACGGTGGTGGTAGTTCTAGTTCCGGTTTTCAAGGCCAAGGCAATCAGGGTGGTTATAATCAACTGTCTGGATAGTGGGCTCAGCAGCAGTAGCAGTCGGGGTATCAAAGTAACCCAAACCAGTTGAATAGTAGTCAGTATCACGTCTTCACCACAAGTTTATGTAAGCGGGATCATAAGCTCCATAAAAGGGCAGTGAATGACGTTGAGCCGGCGGTTCCCCGTCACTTACACTGGTATGAGGAACCCATTGTGTGGAGTCGTGAGGATCACCCGCCACAGGTTGAAAATCCGGGTCACCTGGGACTGGTGGTGGCGCCTCAGGTTGGGGGGTACAAGTTCACTAAGGTACTCATGGATGGAGGCAGCAGCATCAGTATCCTTTACTATGATACTTTCCGTAGCATGGGATTGACTGACAAAAATCTTAAACGGTCCAATAATGTTTTCCATCGAGTGGTGCCTGATAAGTCGGTGTATCCTGTAGGCAAGATCACTCTGGAAGTAGCCTTTGGGGATGAACATGATTCCAGAGCAGAAACTTTGACCTTGGAAGTTGTCAAGATCCTGATCCCGTATCATGCTATGTTTGGACGGCCGACTTATGCTAAGTTCATGGCAAGACTGTGTTATGTTTATCTGCAGCTCAATATGTCGGGTCACAAAGGTACCATCACAGTACATGGAAGCCGGAAGATAGCCTTGGAGTGTGAAGAAGGCGACGCTGCCTATGCCAAGTTTGTCTGTGCAATAGAGGAATTGAAGTTTTACAAGGATAATGTTGACCCGGCGGATATGACACCTTTAAAGAAGCTAACTAAAGAGCATGATCCAATGTTGAAGTTTAAGTCAGCAGATGACACTAAATTGGTTGACTTCGTTCCTGTCGATTCATCCAAACAAATCAGCATCAGTGCTAACCTAGATCCAAAATAGGAAAGCGCGCTCATCGAGTTCATCTGTGAGAATCGGGACATCTTTGCATGGAAACCTTCAGACATGCCAGGTGTATCGAGGGAACTCGCTAGGCACACTCTCAATATTGATCCAAAGTTTAAACCGGTCAAGCAATTCCTTCGCCGTTTTAATGAAGAGAGGCACAAGGCCATTGGTGATGAAGTAGCCCGGTTGTTGGCAGTTGGGTTCATTGTTGAAGTTTTTAATCCTGAGTGGCTAGCTAACCGGGTGCTAGTGCTGAAGAAAAATGGTACTTGGCGTATGTGTGTAGATTACACAGATTTGAACAAAGCCTGTCTAGCTGATCCTTTTGCTCTCCTCGTATTGATCAGATTATTGATGCTACGGCTGGTTGTGAGCGTTTGAGCTTTTTGGATGCTTATTCTGGTTATCATCAGATCAAGATGGCAGCTAAGGACCATGAGAAGACAGCCTTCATCACTCCTTCTGGAGCCTTCTGTTATGTGTCTATGACATTAGGGCTCGAGAGTGCCCAAGCGACTTACCAGCAATATGTGCAGAATTGCCTTCATGATCAGATTGAGCATAATGTCCATGTTTATGTGGATGATATTGTGGTGAAATCTAGGGAGAAAGAGATCAAAAACTAGGCCAAGTGTCTTCGCTCCCTAGTAATCGAAACCCTAGCAATACCACCTCAAACTGGATTAGGCTTTTACCATCACCGCAAGGGGCCGAACCAGTATAAAATCTTTGTGTCCTTTGTCCCGATTGACCCCTTTAAGCTTATGTAGGTGTGATGGCTCCACAACTAAGTCCTTGCACTAGGCATCTGCCGTGACAACCCCACGATAGTTGGCGCCCACCATGGGTCTACAATATGATTTGAAAGAGACCTTTCACAATCTCCGGGTCTACAAGATGATGCTTAACCCGGCCAAGTGTGTCTTTGGTGTGCCAGCAGGCAAGCTCTTGGGTTTTCTGGTTTCTGACAGAGGCATTGAAGCTAACCCGATGAAGATCAAGGCCATTATTTCCTTGAGTAAGTCGGCTTGTGTCAATGATGTTCAGCGTCTGGCGGGTCGTATTGCGGCCTTAAGCCGGTTCATAAGACGGTTGGGTGAGAAAGGTATACCACTATACCAGATGATGAAGAAAACCGATCACTTTATCTGGAGTGACGCTACTAATGAAGCGTTTGAAGACTTGAAGAAACAGCTAGCTGAGCCGCCAGTCCTTGCTGCTCCTATTGATAAGGAGCCATTCTTGTTATATGTGGCTTCCAATGCCCAGGCTGTTAGCGTAGCTATTGTGGTGGAATGGAAGGAGTCAGGCAAGGAGCATCCGTTTCAAAGGCCGGTATATTACATCAGTGAGGTGTTAATTGAATCTCAGCAGAGGTATCCACATTGGCAGAAGCTTGTATATGGGGTTTTCAGGGCTAGCCGAAAGCCCAAACAGTTTTTCTGGGTCATCCCATCACTGTGGTTAGTTCTGCTCCTTTAGGGGATATCATTCAAAACAGAGAAGCCACAGGTCGGGTAGCCAAGTGGGCCATTAAGCTTGGACCTCATGGTTCGAAGTATATGCCTCGCACAGCCATCAAGTCTCAAGCGCTTGTGGATTTCATCAATGATTGGACAAAGTTGCAGACGCCTGAAGAGAAGCCTGAGCACATATTGGACTATTCACTTCGATGGGTCCAGGCAGTTGTAAGGCTCGGGGGCTGGAGTTGTCTTCACTTCCCCACGAGGTGATAAATTTTTTTATGTTTTAAGGTTGATGTTCCCTTGTACTAATAATGCAGATGAATAGGAAGCCTTGCTCCATGGTCATCATATGGCTAAGGAGATGAATCTAGGCCGGGTGAGGTGTTTTGGTGACTCAGACTTGGTGGCTCGGCAAGTCTCTGGCACTTGGGATTCTAAGGATCCGCTCATGGCGGCTTACTGCCGCGAGGTTGATGTTGTTGCTGGTCATTTTAAAGGTTATCAAGTGGAACATGTTGATCGTAGGAAAAATGAGGCGGCTGATGCTCTGAGCCAGTTAGGATCCCAGCGTAAGCCGGTGCCACCTAATGTTTTTCTGGATATCCTGCATAACCCTTCAGTCAAGTTGCTTACAGAGGAAGATCTAGCCATTCCTGACCTGGAGGCACAATTGGTGGTGGATCTTCATGCGATTCCTGATTGGACAGTTCCATATTTGGCTCATATGACCCGGGGCGAGTTACCCGAGGATGTAACTTTGGCCATGCAGATAACTCGGCGATCTAAATCAATGACCATTGTCAATGGAGAGTTGCATCATTGCAGTGTTGCCGAGGCGTTTCAACGTTGTGTTTCTCCTGAGGAGGTCCATGAGATTCTTCACGAGATTCATGAAGGATATTGTGGTCATCATGCTGGCTCTATGTCTCTCGTAGCCAAGGCTTTTCGTCATTGGTTTTATTGGCTGACGGCTCATGCTGATGCAGAGGATTTGGTCAGTAAATGTGATGGTTGTCTTCATGCCGAGCTCATGTGCTAGCTCAAGAATGGAGGATGATTCCAATTGCTTCACTATTTGCAGTCTGGGGCTTGATATGGTTGGGCCTTTCAAAATATCCAAAGATAAAAGACTCACCTCTTGGTGGCAGTTGACAAGTTTACAAAATGGGTTGAAGCAGAGCCAGTTAGTAAGTGTGACGCGGCAACGGAGGTTCAATTCATCAAAAAGGTGATTTTCCATTTGGCTTTCCTCATTGAATTATAACTAATAATGGCACTAATTTGTCCAAGGGTGCTATGAAAGAGTTTTGTCAACGAGAGCATATCCAGCTTGATGTCTCATCAGTGGCTCACCCCCAATCCTACGGTCAAGCCGAGAGAGCCAATCAAGAGATCGTGAGCGCATCAAGCCCCGGCTTATGGTCCCTTTGCAGAGGACGCCGGGTTGTTGGGTGGGGGTGTTACCCTCAGTATTATGGAGCATCAATACTACCCCCAACAGATCTACGGGTTACACGCCCTTCTTCATGGTTTACGGAGCAGAGGCGGTTCTCCCTAGTGACATCCGTCACGACTCGCCCCGTGTGGCGGCTTATGTTAAAGCTGATAATGAAAAAGCTCGTCGGGATGCACTTGACCTGTTGGATGAGGAGCGTGATCTTGCGGCGGCTCGTTCAACGATTTACCAACAAGATCTGTGCCGATATCACAGCCGCCGGGTTAAGACCAAAACTTTTCAAGAAGGTGACTTGGTGCTCCAACTTATCCAGGGTCAAACTGATATGCATAAACTATCCCCACCTTGGGAAGGGACTTTTGTGGTTAGCAAGAATTTAAACAATGGATCATACTACCTGATCGATGTTCGAGACCACAAGGACTCACGCACATCGGAGGAGGAGACACGCCGGCCATGGAATATAGCTCATCTTCGGCCTTATTACACCTGAGTAACCGGCTCTCCTGATGTACAAATTTGACAATGTATATATTCTGATGATTATAATAAAGCCGGCATCCCAGATAATTCAGGGCCTCTGTCATTTCATTTCTGATAATAATGATTCTTTATATCATATGATCACTTGGGGGCTTCCTGCTCATCAAGCATAGCTATGACTACCCTGTTGATCCTGCTTGTACGCCATGATTGCTAAAAACTTGGGGGCTTCCTGCTCATTGAGCATAGTTGTGATTACCCTATTCCTCCGGCTTGTACGCTTGGAATGAAATATTACTTGGGGGCTCTTTGTTCAACGTACAAGAGTTTTATGACCCTTGTAATAGGCTTGGAAGCCAGGTGTATTCACCTAAAAAACCGGGTTATCCTGCCTTTTGAGTCCGCCACTCCGCCCAGATTGACTGGAATGACTCATCATACTTTTGACAAGTTAATCTTATACAGACCCTGAACTTGTCAAAGTTAAAACGACGATTAGTCATGTGAGGCCCGACTTATAAGGTTAAGTGAAGGTTTAATTCAGCGGCTGTGCGGCCCTTTGACATCACTTGATTTAAAGGTTTGGCAGCCTATGAACGCCTTGATTTTGTCTTTTGATTTATATTTGATTTGAGTATTTTGTGACATACTGATACATGGTTGAAAACCAATGAGGGCTCTGATGCCTTATGGTTCACATATGAATCCATCCAGAGTTTGTTAAACCCAGCCTGGCTTTGGACTATAAGTCGCCAGTATATGATGATTTTATACTTGGAAGCACTGTGCTCTGAGTTCTGTGATATTACCCCTTGTTGCACACGGCATTATAAGCCGGCGGCATATGTGAATTGAACAAGACGTTATGCACTCAATCTTTTGGGTTCTAACCCTTACTGCGTTGGTATGGTAAGCCGGCAGTGTGAATAAATATCACAGGTATGATATTTTATAATTATGGAAGGTTATGATTGGACAGGCCCTGGTTATGGAATGTCTTTAGTCACCAGTGGTTTTTATAGGGTATTGTGACCCGCCCAGCGGTAAACCGCCAGGGGACTTGTGATCTGTTTTGTACGCAGGAAAATGCTTAAATTGATGATATCATAAGCATAAGTGGCAGATCTTCAAATTGACAGATCAGCAATGTCATACAAAACAAAACGTGCACGATGGCATGGAAGATCAAGAGGTTAGCTAGTCTATTACATGGCTCTGCAAGCCCACATGGTTAAGTGTTTTATCATGCAATTCTTGGTGATAAAGAACGAGAACCATCCAGCGGCTCAGTTTTCCTGGTCTCGGTTGTTTAAAGCTTCCGGGTCATCCTGCGTTTCTTCTTCCTCTCCCTCCACCATATGGAAGTCAGACATTGACCAATTGATGCCAGTCAAGGCTTGGAATTCATCTTCATCATCAATAAGCTTAGATGGGTCTATTTCAGGGGCAAAAGTGTGCTTACAAATTGGAGGGATAAGATCTGCAATCTTGTAAGACGGCGTGGGCATTTTCTGGTTCTCTGCAGTATAAGCCACCTGACATTTGGTCAGATCTGTTTCTGCAGCCAGCAAACTCGCCAAGGGACGCATTTCTTTCACACAAGCAGCAAAGTCTTTCTTGTCAAAAGGAGACCCATCCTCTTTGAAACTAGGACAGCCGGTGGCTAACTCGGCCGGGTCTAGTTCTGACTGCCATGCCTTCGCCCGGCTTAAAGCTGTAATAGCACCGGCTCTTGTAGCGAACTGTTTGATCTCATTAATCCTGGCAGGAAGGACGAAAAGTTGGCTCAAGACATTGCTGAGCAGAGATGGTGCTTGATTACTTGAGGAGATTGTGGCTAATGTGCATTGTGCTCCAGTATATAATTGCTCTACCAAAGTATAAACCACATTTCCTTCCCAAGATTGCTGCTTCTGGGGCCTGCGTGGCATATTATGATTAAGTTGCATAATGGTTTATACATGAAGGGTGGCGAATCATGACAATATAAAAAATCTTACCAAAAATAGCAAGGGTCGTCTGATTGACATGATGATTTAGGCCTATGAGTTCTATGGTGACCTCTTTTAATGAGGCCTCGCCTTTTTCAGCCCTTTGGATCAGGGCGGTTTTTTCTTCAGCCCAGGCGGTTCTCTCAGTATTAAACTCAGTTTTGAGTTTTTCATTCTCATTCAAGCTAAACTTGAACTTGGAGTCAGCCTTCTCGCTCTCAGTTTCTTGAGCTTTAAGCCTTCTTTGTAAGTCAGTCAACTAAGACTGAAATTGACAAGATGCTTCCTGAAAAGAGCAGATTCAAACAAGTATGCACAATTATAAGGTCGTACATATTAATAAGTTCCCAACCCTTTGCAAGCAAGAGCACTTGGCACTTGGGGGCTAGTGGGTGCAGAAAGTTTTATTATGGAGTAATACATGTTGATAAGTCCCAAGCCCTTTACAAGTAATAGCACTTGGCACTTGGGGGCTAATGTATGCGGAACTTTGAAATATGTTATAATGGAAGAACCAGCTCAACTTGATAAGTTTAAGCTGGCCCTTGGGGGCTACAGGTGCAAAGTTGATTCTTGGAAGACCCGGCTCAGCTTAATAGTATAAGCCGGCCCTTGGAGTTTATGAATTTTGATTCAGATGCACATCTAAGGAGGTTATATCTCAAAGTCTATAATATATTTTATTCTATTCATATCAAGTAGACTTGGGGGCTGAAGGAATATGTCTTGGTAATAGTGGATACCTCATATTTCTTATGCATGTGCTTGACCATGTCAATTTGTAGGTCACGGCTGCTGTGTATTTGATTGAGATAGTCGGAAAAGATTTCGCTGACACTCAGATGAGAATAGTTGGCCATGTCAAATTTGACTTTGCGCCTTTCAATCAATTCTTCATTGGTGGAATGCTTGGCCAGAGCAACAGGTTTCCCCGGTTCTTGGAAACTAGTGCCAGTAACCAGAACTTCTTCAATGATTGGTTCTGAAGGCTTGATTGGGTTCGACAGTTCACTACCCACGGGGTCAACAACCACATGATCAGCAGAGGCACTACGAGTTTCTGGTGGCGGGTGTTGGGGATATAACTATTTGATATGACCCACCCAGGAGGGGCCGGGTTACCCAATGACGGTTCATGAGCCAAGCCCAGGAGCATGTTGAAGATGTCGGTTCAATAAGAGTAATGTATAAAGGGCCCAAAGCCCGGAGTGGCTTAGAGCCCGTAATTCTAAACCGCCATGTATGATTAGCTTGTACTGTAAGGCATGTAACGGTGAGTCACCGAGCCGGACACGATTGTGTGAGCCGGCCGGGACTCCGTAAGCCGCAGGGCGTTACCCCGTGTATATAAGCGGACGACCCGGCAGCAGCTTAGGGCAAGAAACCACAGATCGAAAGCCAGGCCAGCGTATTCGCTCCCTAGCAATCGAAACCCCAACAATTCCACCTCAAACAGAATTAAGTTTTACCCTCACCGCAAGGGGCCGAACCAGTATAAACTTCACGTGTCTTTGGTCCCATTTTAACCCCTTTAAGCTAACCACGTCGCTATGGCTCCACAATTAGGTCCTTTCCTTAGGACATCTGCCGTGACAACTCCACGACAGTTGGCGCCCACCGTGGGGCCTGCGCACGGTGGTTTCGAGTTCTTGAAGGGCAACCTCGAGGGGCTCAAGGTATACGCTATTGGCCAGATGACCAAGATCGTCGCGGCAAGCTTTACATCGACGATGCAGGCTGGGTTCCCGAGGCCGGCTCAATTGAGTACGGGTACCGGGTCCCCTTCGGCGGATCCACGTCTTCATCGGGAAGATCGGCGAACTAGGCCCTGAGCCAGACACCTGCACCGACATCATCAAGACGGCTCAGCGTGCGCGACCAGCCCGGGTTCAGCCCACCATGAAGTGTGCCTTTGTTGGATACATCCAAGGCGCTGGAGGCTCTAGATCTCGCGGTGAGACGGTTGTTCTCTCTCACGGTGAATAATCCACGGGCGAGACTAATTCAATGTATCAGATGCAGAGCGGACGGCTTGGGGGCTGTTCTGATGGTAACAGTATTTTGGACCCCCGTGAGCCGCCGAACAGGGTGGCGATTTTCATGACTGGCACCCAGCCGGCTCTCGGCTCGACAGTCGCCGGGGCCATAACACCCGGTGCAAAGGTGACGACTGCGGCAGGTGCGGGCGGACCAGTACGCCCGCCGACTCAAGTCTTGACAGATCTATTGGAGGCTCTGGCGACTCTGATGGGAACGAACGTAACCCCAGACAACCAAGAGCAGCACAAGGCGGATGTGGCTAAGCTGCGAGAGGAAATAGCACAAACGAAGGAAGGCCTGGTGACAGAGAATGCTAGGATGACTGCAGAACGTGCCATATTGGACGCTCAGGCTCCGCGGATTCAAGCGGACTCATACCGACTCACGATGGATCAGAATGCTGCTAACGAGGTCATGAGGAGGAAGCATCGGAGTCGTCTGCCTTTTGTCTACAAGCCGAGGAATCTTTTCAACACAGGTGGAGAAGGGAACAGTAACCCGCCGGGGATCAACCAGACGGCTGAAGCGCCAGGGGGCGGAGCGCCGGTTTAGCCGCGCATGATAGGCTCTCCATATGTGAATCAAATCCACGCCGCACCTCATCACCCGGCGACACCGGCGGGTCATTACTCCAACCCTTTGGATAACATGATTGCAGCAGCAACGAGATTGGCGGCTCTGCCAGTTGAGGGCGAAACTCTGGTGGCAGTGCAAACCTGGAGGGCCCGGGAACTTCTTCACACAGCGCTGGCACAACAGTAGGCTTATTCTTAAAGTCGTGACCGGATTCACTCGACCCCTCGTCCAAGTGTTAGCTACAGTAGGCACGTTGACTCTCCAGTAGTTTCAAGCACGGAGCGGCACCATGACCAGCCTCGTGGGCATGACCTGGCGCGACATGGTGCCAATGCACATGACTTAGTGGATCAGGATAGGACGCGCCGAGAGGCCGAGCTGGCGGCTCAGGCTGCAGATCGTCAGCCGGCGCCGTATTACCCGGCAACTTTAGTAGAGACAGGTAGAGCTTCTCGAGCTTGGGGTGTGCTGTGCTTAACAACGGCTATACGGAATGAGCGTTTGTCCAAGGACTTCAAGGGCCCTCGTAAGGTGCCTAACTACACAGCAGATCAACCCCCAAGGCTTGGGTGGAGAGTTACGGGATGGCTATGGAGATGCTGGATGTTAGTGAGGCCGCGTGTGCTAAGTATTTCACCATGATGCTGGAAGGCACAGCCCGTAACTAGTTGAAAGGATTGCCCCCCCCGACTCCATTGGATCATGGTCGGAGTTGAAGGCCAAGTTTATCCGACATTTCAAGGATACATGCAAGCATCCGATGTCAATTGTGGATTTAGCTTCTTGTGTTCAGCACGAGGGGGAATCAACGACCAGGTGGGTGCACCGAGTCTCAACCATTATACATTCTTCAGATAAGATCAACACTGAGTCAACAGTGTTAATGTTGGAAAATAATTGCCGCTTCCTTCCACTCAAGCATAAGTTGGGGCGGCTTACACGTCACTGCGATGATATGTGGGAGCTTATGGTGGCTCTCGTCAAATACGCCAACTCTGATAGTACCAAGGACCCCGAATCTGATGATGAAAGATCGGGAAAGGGAAAGAAGAGTAATGATACAAGAGGACATCAGTTTAACCCGACCAATCAGAGCAGTAGCGGTAAGCGCAAAGCTGATGATTTTGTAGCTAATACGGCAACACGGAATTTTAATTAACGTCGCAAAGGGAGGCCAGCTCCAATATATAACCTTGATGATGTAATGAATGAGCCATGTCTGAAGCATGGAACTAAGGAAAGGCCGGCTACCCATCTGTGGAAGGATTGCAGGATTATGAGACACTGCAGTGAGTCTATCCAGAACAACCACGGACCAAATGGTGGTTCAGGGTCCGGCTCACATGGTCCGGGTTATGGAGGCGGTGGCTGAAGTTCCGAGTTTCAAGGCCAAGGTAATCAAGGCGGTAACAACCAGCAGAACAATCAAGGGAATCTGCAGCAGCAGTCCAGTTATTAGAGTAACCCGAAGCAGCTGAGCAGTGGGCAGTACCACATTTTTACCATGAGCCTGTGCAAGCGGATAAGAAGCTTCATAAAAGGGCGGTGAATGTTGTTGATCCGGCAGTTCCCCGTTTCCTGCGATGGTCTGAGCAACCTATTGTGTGGAGCCGTGAGGATCACCTTCCCCGGGTTGATAATCCGGGTCAGTTGGCTTTGGTGATGGCGCCTCAAGTTGGAGGATATAAATTCACTAAGGTGCTCATGGATGGAGGCAGCAGTATCAATATCCTTTACTATAATACTTTTCGTCGTATGGGATTAACTGACAAGAATCTTAGACCATCCAATATTGTTTTCCATGGAGTGGTGCCTGGTAAGTCGGCATACCCGGTGGGCAAAATTGATTTGAAGGTACCTTTGGAGATGAATATGATGCCAGAACGGAAACTCTAAGGTTTGAGGTTGTTAGGGTCCACAGCCCATATCATGCTCTGTTTGGGCGGCCGGCTTATGCCAAATTCATGGTAAGGCCGTGTTATGTGTATTTGCAGCTTAAGATGCCGGGTCACAAGGGGACCATAACAGTGCACGGGAGTCGCACAATAGCCTTGGAGTGTGAAGAAGGCGATGCGGCTTACGCAAAGTCAGTTTGTGCTACAAAGGAGCTGAAATTCTACAAGGATAATGTTGACCTGGCAGATATGACATCTTTAAAGAAGCCAACCACAGAGCATGACCCTTTGTTGAAGTTTAAGTCGGCGGACGATACCAAGCTAGTTGACTTTGTTCCTGGCGACTCATCTAAGCAGTTCAGTATTAGTTCTAATCTAGATCCAAAATAGGAAAGCGCGCTCATCGAGTTCATCCGTGAGAACCGGGACATCTTTGCATGGAAACCTTCAGACATGTTGGGTGTATTGAGGGAACTTGCTGAGCACACTCTCAATATTGATCCGAAGTATAAGCCGGTCAGGCAGTTTCTTCACCGTTTTAATGAAGAGAGACGGAAGGCCATTGGTGAAGAGGTGGCCCAGCTCTTGGCGGCCGGGTTCATCGCTGAAGTTTTTCATCCTGAGTGGTTGGCTAACCCGGTTTTGGTGCTTAAGAAAAACGACACTTGGCGAATGTGTGTGGACTACACGGACTTGAACAAGGCTTGCCCAACTGACCTATTCGCCCTCCCTCGTATAGATCAGATCATTAATGCTACGGCGGGTTGTGAGCGTTTGAGTTTTTTGGATGCTTATTCTGGCTATCATCAGATCAAGATGGCAGTTAAGGACCAGGAGAGACAACTTTTATCACTCCGTTTGGAGCCTTCTGCTATGTGTCTATGCCTTTCGGGATCAAGAGTGCCCAGGCAACTTATCAGTGGTGTGTGCAGAATTGCCTTCATGTCTAGATCGGGTGTAATGTTCAAGCTTATGTGGATGATATTTTGGTTAAATCCAGAAAGAAGGAAACCCTGATCGATGATTTGAAGGAGACGTTTGACAATATCCGAGTGTACAAGATGATGCTTAATGCGGCCAAGTGTGTCTTTGGTGTTCCAGCAGGCAAGCTTCTGGGTTTTTTGGTTTCTGAGCGAGGCATTGAGGCTAACCCGGAGATAATCAAGGCTATCGCTTCCTTGGCAAGGCCAAAGTGTGTCGATGATGTCCACCACTTTGCAGGACGGATAGCGGTGTTAAGCCGGTTCAGAAGCTGCCTAGGAGAAAAGGCTATCCCTCTGTATCAGATGATGAAGAAGACAGATGACTTTGTGTGGAGTGAAGCTGCTAATGAGGCGTTTGAGGCACTTAAGAAGCAATTGGTTGAGCCGCCGGTTCTTGCTGCTCCCATTGGCAAAGAGCCTCTGCTGTTATATGTTGATACAAATAGTCAGGCTGTCAGTGTGCCCATTGTTGTGGAAAGGAATGAGGCCGGCAAGGAGTATCCGGTTCAACGGCCGGTTTATTATATCAGCAAGGTACTTATTGAGTCCAAGGAGAGGTATCCTCATTGGCAGAAGCTGGTATATGGGGTCTTCATGGCAAGACGGAAGCTCAAGTAATATTTCCTGGGTCAACCTATTACTGTGGTGAGTTCTGCTCCCTTAGGGGATATCATCCAAAATAGAGAAACCACAGGTCGGGTAGCCAAGTAAGCCATTGAGCATGGGCCCCATGATTTAAAGTATGTGCCTCGAACAACCATCAAGTCACAAGTGCTCATGGATTTTATCAATGACTGGACAGAATTGCAAACGGCTGACGAAAAGCTGGATAACACATATTGGACTATTCACTTTGATGGGTCCAGGCAGTTAGAAGGCTTGGGGGCTGGAGTTGTCTTAACTTCCCCGCGAGGTGATAAATTTTCTTATGTTCTCCGGTTAATGTTCCCTTGTACTAATAATGCAGCTGAGTATGACGCCTTGCTCCATGGTCTTCGAATGGCCAAGGAGATGAACTTAGGCCGGTTGAGATGCTTTGGCGATTCAGATCTGGTAGCTCAGCAGGTTTATGGCACTTGGGATTCCAAAGATCCACTCATGGCGGCTTATCGCCGAGAGGTTGATGCTATTGCGGGACACTTCAAGGGTTACCAAGTGGAGCACATTGATCGAAGGAAGAATGAGGTGGCTAACGCCTTAAGCCGGTTAGGATCTCAGCGTATGCCAGGGCCGCCTAACAGGTATTTGGATGTTCAGATTAACCCGTCTGTCAAGTTACCAACAGAGGAGGACCTTGCTGTTCCTGACTCGGAGGCACAATTGGTGGCGTCTCTTCATGTTATTCTTGATTGGACGGTTTCATATTTGGCTTACATGACCCGGGGCGAGTTGCTTGAGGATGAGATTTTGGCCAGGAAAATAACCCGCCGGTCTAAGTCAATGACAATTGTCAATGAGGAACTACACCATCGTGGTGTTACAGGAGCGTTTCAACGTTGTGTCTCTCCTGAGGAAGGCTGTGAGATCCTGCAAGAGATCCATGAAGGAGATTCTGGTCATCACACCGGCTCTAAATCTCTTGTAGCCAAAGATTTTCGTCATGGGTTCTATTGGTTGATGGCTCATGTTGATGCTGATGACTTGGTCAACAGATGGGACGGTTGTCAGAAGTTTTTGCGGCATGCTCATATTCCGGCTCAAGAATTGAGGATAATTCCTATAACTTGGCTGTTTGCGACTTGGGGGCTTGACATGGTTGGACCTTTTAAGAGGTCCAAGTATAAGAAAACCCACCTTTTGGTGGCTGTGGACAAATTTACCAAGTGGATTGAGGCAGAGCCGGTTAGCAAGTGTGATGCGGAAACATCAGTTCAATTCATCCAGAGGGTGATTTTCCGTTTTAGTTTTCCCCACGGTATCATAACCGACAATGACACTAATATGTCCAAAGGTGCCATGAGTGAATTTTGTCAACGAGAGCATATCCGACTTGATGTCTCCTCCGTGGCTCACCCCCAATCTAATGGTCAAGCGGAACGGGCTAATCAAGAGATTCTGCGAGGCTTCAAGCCCCGGCTTATGGTTCCTTTGAAGAGAATGCCGGGTTGTTGGGTGGAGGAGTTACCTTCAGTGTTATGAAGCATCAATACAACACCCAATAGATCCACAGGTTACACACCTTTCTTCATGGTCTATGGAGCTGAGGTGGTTCTTCCTAGTGATATCCGTCATGATTCGCCTCGAGTGGCGGCTTACGTTGAAGTTGATAATGAGAAGGCACGTCGGGATGCATTGGATTTGTTGGATGAAGAGTGTGATCTCGCGGTGGCTCGTTCAGCGATCTATCAACAGGATTTACGACGGTATCACAGCCGTCGGATCAAAACTAGAACCTTCCAAGAAGGCGACTTAGTACTCCGGCTTATCCAAGATCAAACTGGCATGCATAAACTATCACCGCCTTGGGAAGGACCTTTTGTTGTCAACAAGAATCTGCATAACGGGTCATACTATCTGATTGATGTTCAGTAGCACAAAGATTCACGCACATCAGAAGAGGAGACCAGTCGGCCATGGAATATTGCTCATCTCTGGCCTTACTATACTTGAGCCACTGGCTCTCATGATGCACATAGTTTGATGATGTAAATACTAGAACAGTATAATAAAGCCGGCATCCATGATAATTCGGGGCCTCTGTCGTTTTCACTTCCTTGAAGCTGAGTCTTTGTCATCATCCTACATGTTTACTCAAGAGGCTTGACGCCGAAATTGCAGGGATCAAAAAGAGTTGGATGCATAGCACAGCTCAAACATAGGTCCGCGATGAGAAAAATTTGTAAGTATGTCACTTGGGGTCTTCCTGTTCAAACATAGGTGTATTCGACCAAAGAGAACACATTGTTACTACCCATTTGACTGGGTTATGTTCAAACATAGGCGTATTCGACCAAAGTTGACATAACCTGTGGGTCATCCTACCTGTACCCAGCTGCTTCAACTCCATCAGGTCATCCTGATTGACCAGGCGAACTCTTAGCGATCAGTCTTATATGGCCCATTCGACCAAAGACCTAACCTTGCCAAGGTTCAAATGCCGGCTGTCAGGATAAATTTGATATGTTGAAATACCTCATTCCGGCGCTTGCGTGGTGCAGGGGTATTAGGTAAGCCGGAGGATAACACTCCGCAACCACTATTCCGGGTTGTGCAGTGAGCTTCATGTTGCTGCTTCTTAAAAAGAAAGTTGGGATCCAAGTAAGCTAAAGGGTGAGAAAATCTTACTTTCCGGCTTGCTTGTCGAGTTTTCTGTGATGGCAGGGGTTCTGAGCCGGAGTAAAGGATAATTACCTCGTCATCATTTGCATGGCTGGCTTCCGCATCATCTTGATCAGGATCGTTGTCAATAATGCGTACAAAAAATGAGCCAAGAAAATCAAGTTCTACCTCCGACTCATCATCCTCCTCATGATCGTCTAAGTCAAATATTTCAGAAGCTTTGGTTTTATTGGCAGGCTTTTTGACAACCTTGTTCTTCCCTCAGGGTTTCTTTGGTTTCTCCTGAAGCTTTTTGGTCCAAACGGGGGAATCAGCCTGTAAACATTTTCAACGAATATAAGCAGGCGGTATAGATCAAGTTATGAGCTAGACTATGAGCTTGAGTCAAAATACTTACAGCCGGAAGCTTATTCAGAGTATAGAAAGGACTCAGTCCGAATTGGCTGCAGTCTTCCAGGCTCTCATTTATCAGGGACTTGGTCATGTTATTGATGTATTCCTTAGTGATTTCGATCTCATAGTGGCCCTGAGGATCTGTTAATTCGCCGGTGAATTCACACATTAAACCGGGCCGGCGGATTAGAGGCAAGACTCTCCAGGCGACCCAACATCGAACTAGATCAATACCAGTTAGGCCATTGGCCATAAAATCCCGGGTCTTTGCAAAAACAAATACATATTTCTTCTGTTCTGCTATACTGATACGATCCAGAAGATGATGTCTGCTGCTAAGCCGGCTGGCACGATAACCCGACAAGGGAATTTCTCCTTCTGGTGAAGTATCTTGGCAATAAAACCAAGTTTGGTTCCAGTCTTTGGGGTGACTAGGAGGAGCAGCAGCTAGGAATGTGGCCTCTTTCCAGCGCTGTTTGGAGATATCATCTAGCTCGAGGCTAGGACCATCGGTGAATTTATTTTGCCGGTTCAAGTAGTAGAACTCTCTGAATAGTTCCACAGTGGTGTAATGCCTAGGATGGGACTATATCTCCTACGTGTCGAGGCACGACTTAAAGATATAAGCCCATTCTGGAATGATCGCAAGTTTGGTATCTTGGCACATCTCATGTAAAAATAGGGATGAAAGCGAAAAGATAGTTGGCTTACACTCGCCACGTCACACAATTCATGACATGTCCAAACATCATTCCCAAACATCACAACCCGTCTACGGGTGAAGATCCAAATGAAAGATACCAAACATAACATAAAACCACAGGTCTGAATCGCCCCTAGTAGAAACCTCTACTGATCGTCGGGATAGTGCACATAGTAACAGCTACGGTCCTCGTCGTACTCCCAGTACAGCTCGGTTCCGTCACTTGAATAGATCGCCTGAGTACCTGCATCTGGTGTGGTGTAGAATCTGTGAGCCACAGAGGACTCAGCAATCCCGTTCCCGGGTAACACAACTATCCAAACCTTGGGTGTGGAACAAGGCTGAAGAAAGAACAAGAGGTTGTAGCAGCACTAGCACTAACTTACGTAAAAGAGAGCGAGAAGAGAAGTGCCTCGGACGAAAAGATGATCACGAAGTGATCCTAACTAAGCAAGTCAAACATAACCCCACCGTGTTCACTTCCCGAACCCCTTTCGGAAAATGACCGTCACGGTACTCACGCTGGTAGTGTATTCTGAACATTGGTGTCAAGTTTTCTACAACCGGATATTAACAAATTCCCATCTGCCACATAACCGCAGGCACGGCTTTTGAAAGTTCATAACCCTGCAGGGGTGTTCCAACTTGGCCCATGACAAGCCCACGATCCGCGGAGTCGCAACTCCAAGGTGGGAAGGCCCGAGTATTCTCGGAATCCCGGGCTCAAGATACTCCGACTAAGGTAAGGCTAATCCAGCAAATCCTCCCGGCGTGCCGACACCCTGACAGTAGCCGCGCGTATCTAGTCTCAGGCCACGACCGGATAGGTTAGCCTACAGGTATATACCAATCCTCGAGTTTCCTCGTGGTGGCCCCGCAGTCTGCCCAGTTTGGACCAACACTCATGAGGAGCACTGGCCCGGGGGTTGTTAATTAAGAACTCGGGTTTGCAAAGCCCTATGCATGTTTTTAGTTATTAGGCAAATTGTACCAATGTTGGGACTTGCTAGAAAAGTCTTAGCACTTGGCGGTTTATCGAGGGGGTCCCATAACCCCAACCGTGTGAGGAATGCATAATCAAGGAACATAACACCGGTTTATACGGTTCCTAGGGCGGCATGAGTGGAACAAATCACCAAGCAAAAGGCTTAGCCTTCCACCCATAACCAATATATAGATGATTTCATTTAAGAATTATATAGTGTGATATCCCAACAAGCTTCAACAAGAAGCAAGAATCTTCAAATCTTCTCCTGCAACTAGCAATGCTATAAGAGGGGCTGAGCGAAGCTTACTTAGCCAATCAAAGGTTTGCATAGGTAGGGTGGTTAGATAGATTCATGGTTACCATAGGAGGCTGACAAGAAAACATGGGCATCGAGGCAAAAGCTATAGAGCGAGACTTCTAGCAATAGGCAAAGATAGTAATGATATCCGGGTCAGGTCATCTTGCCTGTCGGATCGTCGATGGGATCGTAAGAGAGCTCCTCGTTCTCAACCTCAGTAGAAACCTCGTTCTCGTACTCGGTCTCGGCTTCCGGCTCTACTCAAAACCAAACACATGAGGCACGAAATCAACAAGATGCAATGCGCAAACCATAGGATGCATGACTGATGCACTAAGGAAGCACTATAGATGCACTTAGGAAGCACAGAAAGTCCACATAGGAAACACAGAGATACAGCACAAGGAACATGACAATGTGCAACAAGCAAGAAACTTCAAGACATGCTAACAAGAGGACATTATGAATCTACATGCAAAAACACACAAGTTACATATAGGACTTGCTCAAAACGGAGCAACGGGCTAAAAGATACACCCGATACAATAAACATGGCAAAGCTGAAATTAACAGCCACATAGCAACTTCGGAGCAAGAAATATATAGTCTACAACACTCAAACATCATGACAAGAAGCATGGACATAAAGTAGACATATCCTACAGCAAACAATTCCATTGGAGCATCTCCATAGGAGGAATGGATCAATAACAACAAGCTATGACATTTTGAACATGACAACAAAAACCTGACACCAGTATTTTATAGCAACTTGGGAGCAAGAGTTAAATATGCTACAGCCACCCAAAAGAGCATGTGAGAGCATGAATGGATAGCCAACAACATATACAACAGAGAATCATCAATAGTCACCCCAAAACTATCATGGATTTGCCTAGAACAACAAGCAAACATGGCATCTGGAAATTACAGATTCCAGACTTAGTGAAATTTCACTAAGTGTTAAAATAGCAGTAATATCATGGCATGTTTGTGAGCAAGTTTAAGTCACCTCAAGGCATGACATGACAAGTGGTTTGCGCCATAGCAAAGTACACATGATGGGGAATCCAAAACATCTAAGCATGCAACAAGAGGACAACCACATCAAAAGCAACGAGCTCCTCAACGAGGCATCTCGTAACAAGTTTAACAAACTAACAGCCACATGCACTTTTGCAAAGGAGATAAACATGGTAAGATGAATTCTATCATGCAAGCTAAAGCAACTAACATGTAGAGCATCAAAAGATGAACATGTGGACATATCATTTGCTTCATTTGGATAAACATGCACCAAGATATCACATAGCAAACATGGCATGAAAACAACTAATAGCAGCAGTTTATAACAAGTAGCACTCTTCACATGAAGATTAAGACATCTAGATGAGCTCAAACATGCATGGCACAATGGAACAAAACATAGTACATGTCACCACGATCGTTTTGACATATCATACACACAAAACGGACATGCACAGTAAAAGTTATCATCATCACAAAACTGCATCAGAAACTGAAAACTCTAGCACTTAGAGGAAAAAACGAAGAAGCAACCTGCGGGTCAACGAGTCCACCGGGTCAACGGGGGCGTCGGATCGGGTCGGTTCGCGGATCTGGAGGTCAACGGACCCGCTAGGGTTCCTCCCCAGGGAACCCGATCGGATCGGGGCTGGTTCGATCGAGGCTGGCTCCTTGAGGGCTCGGGCCGGTGGCTGTCGAAGGGGATCGGCCGGCGGTAGGGCGCGCTGGCCAGGGCGACGAGGCGGCGAGGGCCCGACGGGCGACGGGAGGCCGGCTGCGGTCGGACGCTGGGGCCGAGGCGGCGGCGGTGAGGGCCGGGCGCGGCGGCGGCTTGAGCCCGGCGACGGCCTGAGTCCGGCGGGGCGGCGAGGAGGCTGTGAAGCGGCGGCGAGGCGAGGTCCTCCGGCGGAGAGGCCTCGCCCTAGGCGGGGAAGACGAAGGGCGCGGCCTCGGGCTCGGAAGCACGGCGCGGTGACGTCGGAAGCACGACGCAGCGACGTCGGAAGCACGGCGCGGCGAGGTCGGAAGCACGGCGCGGTAACGGTGGAAGCACGGAGCGGCAACGGTGGAAGCACGGCGCGGCAGAGGTGGAAACCCTAGGGTTTTGGACGCAAAATTGGAGGGGGTGGACGTTTATATAGGCACAAGGAGCTAGGGTTGTCCAAATGAGGAGAGGTTTTCGGCCACGAGATCATAATTGAACGGCCTAGATGAAGGGAAGGGTTTGAGTTGGGTTGGTGGGCTGTTGGAGGGGTTTCTTGGGCCTCAAAGAGAAGGTACTTTTAGCCCATGAGGATAACTGTTGGAGTATCAAACGAACTCCAAACGCAACGAGATTTGACAGGCGGGTAACACATAACAAAACAACATCGCACGACAAGTCTCACGCCAAACCGGAAACGTTACATGGCCAAACACAAAAGTAGGCCTCGAGGATGCCAAGGACACGTGAGAGAGCGTCGGAACTCGAAACGGACAATGGGAAGGAACGAGTGGGACCGGATACAAACGACAACACAAAAGCAATGCAATGCACATGACAACAAGACATGGATGAATGCACACACGCACACGACAAAACGACGAAAACCCGAAAAGACGAAGAACCCGGAATGGAAATGATGAAGCCAAAGTTATATATTGCCAAAAGGGGAAAGTATTACATCCGGGGCATTACAAACTCTCCTCTACTACAAAAAGATCTCGTCTCGAGATCTAGGACTGGAAGAAGGAAGGGTACTCGGAACGAAGGTGATCTTCTCGTTCCCACGTAGCTTCTCGGTCGGTATGGTGTGACCACTTGACTTTCAAGAACTTGATTGACTTGTTGCGGGTCTTGCGCTCGGTTTCTTCGAGAATAGCAACTGGGTGCTCTCAGTAAGACAAGTCTTGTTGAAGATCAATCTCCTCAAACGGAATGGTGCGTTCAGGTGTCTTGAAGCACTTGCGGAGTTGAGACACGTGAAACACATCATGAACATTGGCGAAGTTGGAAGGGAGCTCAAGTTGATAAGCTAGATCGCCTCTTTTGCCAAAGACCTTGAAAGGGCCCACGTATCTAGGAGCAAGCTTTCCTTTGATACCGAATCTTTGGGTGCCTTTCATAGGAGAAACACGGAGATAGACATGATCCCCAATGTTGAAAGCCAAATCACGATGCTTGCCATCATAGTAGCTCTTTTGACGCGACTGAGCAGCCTTGAGATTCTCAACTATGACTTTGCATATTTCTTCGGCTTCTGAGATCAAGTCATTGCCAAGAAGTTGACGTTCACCAGTCTCTGACCAGTTGAGAGGGGTACGGCACTTTCTGCCATAGAGGATTTCAAACGGAGCTTTGCCGGCACTTGCTTGGAAGCTGTTGTTGTAAGATAACTCGGCAAACGGAAGGCAATCTTCCCATTTCATGCCAAAAGATATGACACAGGCTCTGAGCATGTCTTCTAGAATCAGATTCACTCTTTCGACTTGACCACTAGTCTGAGGGTGAAATGCAGTGCTGAAACGGATCTTCGTGCCCATGGCAGACTAGGAGTCCCAGAACTTGGAAGTGAACAAACTTCCACGGTCTGAGGAGATAACTTGAGGAATGCCATGTAAGGACACAATTCTGGAAGTGTACAATTCTGCCAGTTGAGCTGCATTGATGGATTCTTTGACTGGAAGGAAGTGAGCGACTTTGGTAAGCTTGTCAATCACCACAAAGATAGAATCATTCCCTCTCTTGGACTTAGGAAAGCCAGTGACGAAATCCATTTCAATGTGGTCGAATTTCCACTCGGGAATAGGAAGAGGTTGGATAAGACCGGCTGGACGTTGATGCTCTGCCTTCACTCTTCTGCAGACATCACATTCATTCACGAATTGGGCAATCTCCTTCTTCATGTGAGTCCACCAGTAAGATTGCTTGAGGTCTTGGTACATCTTGGAACTGCCAGGATGAATGGAAAGGAGGGAATCATGTGCTTCGTCCATTATGAGCTTCCTGAGATCACCTTTGGGGACCACAAGTCTGTCCTCAAAGAACAAGGTATCTCTCTCATCAACGCGATAGCACTTGTATTTGGGAGTCCCCTTTGCAAGACCATGTTTCACTTTCTGCACCATAGCATCATTGAGTTGGGCCTCACGGATCTGATCTTCCAAGGTAGGAGCAACTTGAAGATTTGCAAGAAAGCCTTGCGGAACAACTTGGAGGTTGAGCTTCCTGAATGCTTCACAAAGCTCGGGCTGGAACGGCTTGATAAGGAGACTGTTGCAATATGCCTTTCTGCTCAAAGCATCTGCAATGCCATTTGCCTTGCCAGGTGTGTATTCGATGCTTGGATCATACTCTTGGATCATCTCGACCCAACGAGTCTGGCGGAGGTTCAGGTTCGGTTGTGTGAAGATGTACTTCAAGCTCTTGTGATCGGTGAAGATGTCGACTTTTCTGCCCAACAGAAGGTGTCTCCACGTAATCAAAGCATGTACCATAGCTGCTAGTTCGAGATCATGTGTGGGGTAGTTCTTCTCACTTGGCTCCAGTTGACGAGAAGTGTATGCCACAATCTTCTTGTCCTGCATAAGCACACCACCAAGTCCTTGAAGAGAAGCATCACAGAATACTTCGTAGGGCTTGGACTCATCTGGAGGAGTAAGAACTGGAGCAGAGATGAGCTTTTCTTTGAGAGTTTTGAATGCCACATCACATTCTAGAGACCAGTTGTACTTGACATTCTTCTGCAGCAAGTTGGAGAGAGGCTTGGCAATCTTGGAGAAGTTCTCAATGAATCTTCTGCAATAGCTAGCAAGACAGAGAAAGCTTCGGAGTTGCTTGACGTTCTGAGGAGGTTCCCAGTTGACAATCGCTTCAACTTTCTCGGGGTTCACAGCAATACCGTCAGCGGAGATGATATGGCCCAGATACAAGACTTTATCGAGCCAAAATTCGCACTTGGAGAACTTGGCATAGAACTTATGTTCACGGAGTCTGTCGAGAACCAGACGGAGGTGCTTTTCGTGATCCTCTTCATTCTTGGAGAATACCAAAATGTCATCCAGATACACAAGCACAAACTCGTTGGTGTAGGGGTTGAAAATGTAGTGCATCATTCTCGAGAAGGTACGTGGAGCATTGGCGAGGCCAAAAGACATGACTGTATACTCATAGGAGTCGTAGCTCGTTCTGAAGGCAGTCTTGGGGATATCTTCTTCACGAATGCGAATTTGGCGATAGCCCATTCGGAGATCGAGCTTTGAGAACACTTTAGCTCCTTTGAGCTGCTCGAACAGTTCATTGATGTTGGGGAGCGGATACTTGTTTTTATTGTCTTCTTGTTCAATGGCCGGTAATCGACGCAAAGGCGCTCCGTGCCATCCTTCTTCTTGACAAATAAGACACCACAGCCCCAAGGAGACGTACTAGGCCTGATCAGACCCATACGCTCTTGTTGATCAAGCTGTTTCTTCAACTCTTTCAACTCTTCAGGAGCGAGCTTGTACGGACGCCGGCATGCTGGCTCAGTACCAGGCTCGAGTTCAATGACGAATTCCACTTAACGATGTGGAGGCATGCCTGGAAGTTCTTCAGGAAAAACGTCTTCGTATTCATTAACCACCGGAATTTGAGAGATGGCATTAATCTCGCCCTTGTCATTGAGAGAGAAAAGCCTGATTGTGTTATCCCGAGAGGCGAAGATAATCACGTATTCATTAGGATGAGTGATCTTGACTTCCTTATTTGCACAATCAATGTGAGCATCATGTTGAGAAAGCCAATCCATCCCGAGGATGAGGTCAATGTCGGAGTTGCCGAGAACAACCGGATTAGCCAGAAAGTGGTAATCACCCATGCGAATAGATACATTCGGATCCCTCAAATTGGAAGTCATGTGCTTGCCCGGAGAGATAATTAACAACTTCTTATCCAGAAATACTGAAGTGAAATTATGCTTGGTGAAGAATGGTCTTGAAATGAAACTGAGAGATGCACCAGAATCAATTAATACTTTTGCAGGGATAGAGTTAACTGGAAGATTACCAATTATCACATCAGAAGAATTTTCCGCTTCAGCTGCATTCATCAGATTCACTCTTGCATGCTTGGGATTGTGCTTGACAATAGCGGTGCTGACAGGTGGAGGAGGCGGAAGGCGCCTTGGGTTGGTGCACTTGTTGGAATAATGACCCTTCAGATCACATTTGTAGCAAGTGACCTCAAAAAGTGGACGAGCAGGAGGAACAGTTGACTTGGAAGCTTGGAACTGCGACTTGGACTGATTGCCTTGGTTGTGTGGGTGGGAGAAACCACGGCCACCAGCATTCTTGTTGTTGTTGTAGGGAGCTCGGATCACTGGAGGAGGTGGAAGCCAAAACTTCTGTTGCTTCGCGACCACTTGAGAAGATGAGGAGGAGTGAACAGCGTCTCTGATCCTCTTTTTGGAAGCTTCCATCTTGAGCTGGGCTGCCTCTTGCTTAAGTGCCATGTTATAGAATTTGTCAAACTCATCAGGCTCGAACAAGGTGAGAGAAAGTTGAAGTTCATCCTTCAGACCACCACGGAACTGATAGATCTTGCTCTTGGCATCTGGAATGTCTTGCTTGGCATAGCGGGCAAGGTTCTGGAACTTGACATTATATTGGTAGACAGACATAGAGCCTTGCTTCAGGTTGCGGAATTGCTCACGCATACCCTCGATGACACTTGTTGGGATGTGGTGAGAGCGAAAGTCCTTGCAGAAGTCATCCCAGGAGATTTCACGCCCTGCTCTGGAGTCTTTGTACTGCTGCCACCAATCAGCTGCTTGGTCCTTGAGTTGGAAGGCTACAAACTTCACATAGTCCTCGGGCCTTACGCTGCTGCACTCAAAATGCTTCTTGATATCCGTTATCCAGTCTTCAGCATCAAGAGGGTCCACGCAGTAACTGAAAGCCTTTGGTTGATTTGCCAAGAACTGGTTGAGCGTAGCATGGTGCTGTTGGTTCAAGAAATTTCCTTGGTTCCCATGAGCACCCTGATTTGCTTGATTTGCTTGCATTTGCTGCATCATCTGCATAAGCATCTGGGTGTTCTGGTTCGTAGTTTGCATAATTGCTCTCCAGGCCTCAGACGAAGGAGGAGGGGAAGGAGGACGATCAGGAACCTCTTCACCCTCTGGGTTAGCGTAGGGAACCCTTTTAGGAGCCATCCTGAAAGAGATGACCACCATTAGCCATTTGATTGAAAGAAGATATAAGCTAAAACAACGGCTAGAATTGCAACATAGTATTCACAAGAATCATTCGAACAAGAGGAACGAATGAAATTCTCAGTTAAATGATAACAACAATCTTCACGAGAAGCCACTTGGGAGACAAAAGGAAAATAAGAAAAACAACAAGGTGCAGGTAGAACAAATACAAGATAGGAGCTTCGTTCGACATATTCGTGCTGAAAGCTTATGGAACGTGTTACGAAAGGGTTTTGCAATCCCCGGATCAGCATAGCCAAGGACCCTTTAAGATGCAACTCCCGATCGGAACAATGGCCATAAAACCACTTCACTCAATGTAGAACCCCGAAATCCATAACCTGCATTCGTTGGAAGAATGCCTACGAGCTACTAGATGAACCCACCTATTAATTTCCGAAAGTTTCCAGTTATGCAATCAGGTGTTGCGGATACAGGGGAAGCATCGCGCACTCAACTCTAATCCTACATCCAGCTGTATCCATCCTTCAACACATAACCAGTTGTTTTCGGAAACCGTCTACCTCGGACCTTCGAAACACATCTACTATACAAGCTATGACAATACTCCCGAACTACCTCCCCAGTACTGGGTGATGTCGGGGTTATCTTGCCACTAACCGCATAGGAGAGTTGTCGATGTCGGCCATCTTAAGTATTCTAGAACTGTCGTGATATGTTTGTGACGACAATACCCCGAAGCTCAACTCCCCGGGACACTACCACAACCCCTAATGTCAGGAGGCATCAAGAACAATATTCTCGTCACAAAGACATCGAAACAATCCAAACAATACTCGCGAGATTCCTAAAAAAAATTGGGTGCAATTTTGAGAGTAGAAGAGGCAAGAGTAATCGTCAGGAGTCCTCACCAGAGTGAAAAGAGATGAGGAGCAAAAGAATCCTACTCTCCGATATAAATATAGGACTCAAAACATTTTAAGTGTGTGCCTAGACTCAACCGTCAACGATTCGATCAAACAGTGGGGGCTTCTAGGTCGGAGAAGGCTCTGAATACCAACTTGTAATGCCCAGGATGGGACTATATCTCCTACATGTCGAGGCACGACTTAAAGATATAAGCCCATTCTGGAATGATCGCAAGTTTGGTATCTTGGCACATCTCATGTAAAAATAGGGATGAAAGCGAAAAGATAGTTGGCTTACACTCGCCATGTCACACAATTCATTACATGTCCAAACATCATTCCAAAACATCATAACCCGTCTACGGGTGAAGATCCAAATGAAAGATACCAAACATAACATAAAACCATAGGTCTGAATCGCCCCTAGTAGAAACCTCTACTGATCGTCGGGATAGTGCACATAGTAACGGCTACGGTCCTCGTCGTACTCCCAGTACAGCTCGGTGTCGTCACTTGAATAGATCGCCTGAGTACCTGCATCTGGTGTGGTGTAGAATCTGTGAGCCACAGAGGACTCAGCAATCCCGTTCCCGGGTAACACAACTATCCAAGCCTTGGGTGTGGAACAAGGCTGAAGAAAGAACAAGAGGTTGCAGCAGCACTAGCACTAACTTACGTAAAAGAGAGCGAGAAGAGAAGTGCCTCGGACGAAAAGATGATCACGAAGTGATCCTAACTAAGCAAGTCAAACATAACCCCACCGTGTTCACTTCCCGAACCCCTTTTGGAAAATGACCGTCACGGTACTCATGCTGGTAGTGTATTCTAAACATTGGTGTCAAGTTTTCTACAACCGGATATTAACAAATTCCCATCTGCCACATAACCGCGGGCACGGCTTTCGAAAGTTCATAACCCTGCAGGGGTGTTCCAACTTGGCCCATGACAAGCCCACGATCCGTGGAGTCGCAACTCCAAGGTGGGAAGGCCCGAGTATTCTCGGAATCCCGTGCTCAAGATACTCCGACTAAGGTAAGGCTAATCCATCAAATCCTCCCGCTGTGCCGACACCCTAACAGCAGCCGCGCATATCTAGTCTCAGGCCACGACCGGATAGGTCAGCCTATAGGTATATACCAATCCTCGAGTTTCCTCGTGGCGGCCCCGCAGTCTGCCCAGTTTGGACCATCACTCATGAGGAGCACTGGCCCGGGGGTTGTTAATTAAGAACTCGGGTTTGCAAAGCCCTATGCAAGGTTTTAGTTATTAGGCAAATACTACCAATGTTGGGACTTGCTGGAAAAGACTTAGCACTTAGCGGTTTATCGAGGGGGTCCCATAACCCCAACCGTGTGAGGAACGCATAATCAAGGAACATAACACCGATTTATACGGTTCCTAGGGCGGCATGAGTGGAACAAATCACCAAGCAAAAGGCTTAGCCTTCCACCCATAACCAATATATAGATGATTTCATTTAAGAATTATATAGTGTGATATCCCAACAAGCTTCAACAAGAAGCAAGAATCTTCAAATCTTCTCCTGCAACTAGCAATGCTATAAGAGGGGCTGAGCGAAGCTTACTTAGCCAGTCAAAGGTTTGCATAGGTAGGGTGGTTAGACAGATTCATGGTTACCATAGGAGGCTGATAGGAAAACATGGGCATCGAGGCAAAAGCTATAGAGCGAGACTTCTAGCAATAGGCAAAGATAGTAATGATATTCGGGTCAGGTCATCTTGCCTGTCGGGTCATCGATGGGATCGTAAGAGTGCTCCTCGTTCTCAACCTCAGTAGAAACCTCGTTCTCGTACTCAGTCTTGGCCTCCGGCTCTACTCAAAACCAAACACACGAGGCACGAAATCAACAAGTTGCAATGCGCAAACCACAGGATGCATGACTGATGCACTAAGGAAGCACTACAGATGCACTTAGGAAGCACAGAAAGTCCACATAGGAAACACAGAGATACAGCACAAGGAACATGAAAATGTGCAACAAGCAAGAAACTTCAAGACATGCTAACAAGAGGACATTATGAATCTACATGCAAAAACACACAAGTTACATATAGGACTTGCTCAAAACGGAGCAACGGGCTAAAAGATACACCCGATACAATAAACATGGCAAAGCTGAAATTAACAGCCACATAGCAACTTCGGAGCAAGAAATATATAGTCTACAGCACTCAAACATCATGACAAGAAGCATGGACATAAAGTGGACATATCCTACAGCAAACAATTCCATTGGAGCATCTCCATAGGAGGCATGGATCAATAGCAACAAGCTATGACATTTTGAACATGACAACAAAAACCTGACAGCAGTATTTTATTGCAACTTGGGAGCAAGAGTTAAATATGCTACAGCCACCCAAAAGAGCATGTGAGAGCATGAATGGATAGCCAACAACATATACAACAGAGAATCATCAATAGTCACCCCAAAACTATCATGGATTTGCCTAGAACAACAAGCAAACATGGTATCAGGAAATTACAGATTCAAGACTTAGTGAAATTTCACTAAGTGTTAAAACAGCAGTAATATCATGGCATGTTTGTGAGCAAGTTTAAGTCACCTCAAGGCATGACATGACAAGTGGTTTGCGCCATAGCAAAGTACACATGATGGGGAAACCAAAACATCTAAGCATGCAACAAGAGGACAACCACATCAAAAGCAACGAGCTCCTCAACGAGGCATCTCGTAACAAGTTTAACAAACTAACAGCCACATGCACTTTTGCAAAGGAGATAAACATGGCAAGATGAATTCTATCATGCAAGCTAAAGCAACCAACATGTAGAGCATCTCAAGATGAACATGTGGACATATCATTTGCTTCATTTGGATAAACATGCACCAAGATATCACATAGCAAACATGGCATGAAAACAACTAATAGCAGCAGTTTATAACAATTAGCACTCTTCCCATGAAGATTAAGACATCTAGATGAGCTCAAACATGCATGGCACAATGGAACAAAACATAGTACATGTCACCACAATCATTTTGACATATCATACACACAAAACGGACATGCACAGTAAAAGTTATCATCATCACAAAACTGCATCAGAAACTGGAAACTCTAGCACTTAGAGGAAAAAACGAAGAAGCAACCTGTGGGTCAACGGGTCCACCGGGTCAACGGGGGCGCCGGATCGGGTCGGTTCGCGGATCTGGAGGTCAACGGACCCGCTAGGGTTCCTCCCCAGGGAACCCGATCGGATCGGGGCTGGTTCGATCGAGGCTGGCTCCTCGAGGGCTCGGGCCGGCGGCTGTCGAAGGGGATCGGCCGGCGGTAGGGCGCGCTGGCAGGGGCGACGAGGCGGCGAGGGCCCGGCGGGCGACGGGAGGCCGGCGGTGGTCGGACGCTGGGGCCGAGGCGGCGGCGGTGAGGGCCGGGCGCGGCGGCGGCTTGAGCCCGGCGGCGGCCTGAGTCCGGCGGGGCGGCGAGGAGGCTGTGAGGCGGCAGCGAGGCGAGGTCCTCCAGCGGCGTGGCCTCGCCGGAGGCGGGGAAGACGAAGGGCGCGGCCTCGGGCTCGGAAGCACGGCGCGGTGACGTCGGAAGCACGGCGCGGCGACGTCGGAAGCACGGCGCGGCGACGTCGGAAGCACGGCGCGGTAACGGTGGAAGCACGGAGCGGCAACGGTGGAAGCACGGCGCGGCAGAGGTGGAAACCCTAGGGTTTTGGACGCAAAATTGGAGGGGGTGGAAGTTTATATAGGCACAAGGAGCTAGGGTTGTCCAAATGAGGAGAGGTTTTTGGCCACGAGATCACAATTGAACGGCCTAGATGGAGGGAAGGGTTTGAGTTGGGTTGGTGGGCTGTTGGAGGGGTTTCTTGGGCCTCAAAGAGAAGGTACTTTTAGCCCACGAGGATAACTGTTGGAGTATCAAATGAACTCCAAACGCGACGAGATTTGACAGGCGGGTAACACATAACAAAACAACATGCACGACAAGTCTCACGCCAAACCGGAAAACGTTACACGGCCAAACACAAAAGTAGGCCTCGGGGATGCCACGGACAGGTGAGAGAGCGTCGGAACTCGAAACGGACAACGGGAAGGAACGAGTGGGACCGGATACAAACGACAACACAAAAGCAATGCAATGCACATGACAACAAGACATGGATGAATGCACACACGCACACGACAAAACGACGAAAACCCGAAAAGACGAAGAACCCGGAATGGAACTGATGAAGCCAAAGTTATATATTGCCAAAAGGGGAAAGTATTACATCCGGGGCATTACAAGTGGGCTCTTGTTGAAGGTACACTTCGCAAAATACTTGGAAGTTACTGATGTTTGAAACATAATTGGGTCCAATGTCTTGTGGATGGAGCTTGAAGAAATGCAATACATCTCGGAAATTTTTTGAACCGGGGGGACTAAAGCTCTGGTCCATATGATCTCTAGAAACCATTACTTCGCCATCTTTTGTCTCAGGGTGAGTCTCGGCACCTGGGACCAGCCAGTGGATGACGTCCTTTTTTGCCAGGACGCCTGTTTACACATATTCATTTAATTCTTCCTCGGTGACCCGGGAAACGACCCAATTACAGGAGGTGACGGTTTTTGCCTTTGACATTTTGGGACTGGAAGGAAAGTTATAGCCGGTTTAATACCATGTTATTAAGTCAAGTCGTCGATTCAATTGTAAGATGTTATTAAATGACTAATAGTTTGAACCGGAATATGAACATTGAAGTATGCAGATATTCACATTGGCGGCTTAAGAGGGGACTAATGGTACCTACCGGCTTAAGAGTTCTATTGTTAAACCAGGAAAAGTCTGAAGAATCAAGACACACTTGGAAGATGGCGGGTTATGAATTATCAATTATGTCACCCGAACATTGGTCATATTCTAGATCTATATGTAAGGAATGGCTAAGTATTGGACAAACAGATTTCACAAGTTTCTGCTATAATTTTGGATCTGAAGTAGCTCAGTAAAACAGAAAAAAAATCTAGCCTAATGTGGCATCAGTGGAAAAGTATGGGTATTTCGATGAGATCTTCTATGGAGAAATATTACTCTGATGGTGAAAATGAATGCTAAAACTACTTCCGCACGAGGTTTATGTCTTATCTAGATTAAAGGTTATCAGAGTTAAGGGAAACAACGAAGAACAACAAGAACATCGATGAACTGCTCAAACCCTAATGTAGATCTGAGATGAAAAGAGAGATGTGCTTACATGGGACAAGGAGCAGCGGAGGTCTGCCGGGATTCTCTGGATTAATCAGGTTGATGCAGCGGCATGCATTGTTTCGGTGGCCCGAGGTCGCCGTGGCGGAGCTTGAGCATTGGTGCGGCTATGCAAAGGAGGAAGACGAAGGAGGAAACGAGGGGAAAATTATAAAGACCCACTATCCCTATTTATAAGGGGCGGATATAAAGAAAACGTGGGAATCGAGAAGGCTGGAACCATCATGTGGCTATAAGGATGCCTCGATTTTCGGGATGGTCATTAAGATAAGGATTAATTAGGATGTTTCTGAACCACGTGCAAAGTGATGTCAAGGCGGTTTACGAAAATTCTACAAGCTAACGTCATGGCGGTTTACCATAAGGTTTATCAAATGAAGCGATGCAAGACTTTGACAATTGTTGAAGATTGATATGAACAAGTTCAAATCAACCTGGGGCCTAATGTTGGGGATATAACTACAGGATATGAACCTCCCAGGAGGGGCCGGGTCATGCCCCTGGCAACTTAACAATAAAGATGGCGGATCATACGAGCCTGTTGACAGCCCAAGACCCAGAGATAACTTAAGGCCCAGGAAGATGAACCGACATGTATGTATGACTTGTATTGTAAGGCAAGAGTAGTTAGTCACCGAGTCGGACATGTTGTGTATGAGCCGACCGGGGCTCTGTGAACTGACGGGCATCAACCTGTGTATATAAAGGGACGACCCGGCTCTATTTTTGTAGAGGAAGAAAGAGATCGAAAACTATGCCAAGCGTATTCGCTCCTTGGTAAACGAAACCCTAGCAATACCACCTCAAACTGGATTAGGCTTTTACCTTCACCGCAAGGGGCTGAACCAGTATAAACTCTCTGTGTCCTTTGTCCCGATTAACCCCTTTAAGCTAACCTAGGTGTGATGGCTACACAACTAAGTCCTTGCACTAGGACATCTGCCGTGACAACCCCATGACAGCCCGGTAAGCTTTGTCAGGCAACTGGTGATGTGACATTAAGTGGTGCATTTAATGTACACTGTCGGCCTGCAGATTAGGTATGATAGCACTGTTACTATCATATCAGTGCATAATGACCACTTTGCCACTGTGGTGACCCCTTGATCTATTAAAGGATGCCCATGGCAACCCTAGACGGGGTTAGAAGATTGGACAACTCACACTCCCATACGCGCGTAGTCGCTGCTGCCCTGAGGCAACCCTTGCCGGGAAAGTGTACTACACTCCACCATCATCAATCCACCAAAGCAAGAGTAGGGCCTTTCGCCCCACTGGCGGCCCGAACCTGGGTAAAACTGCCCACGTGATCTCTGTCGTGCTGTCCCACGCTTGTTTGCTCTTTGTGCAATGCGACGTCCCCCACCGAACCAGCAAGGGACCTCCTGGTCCCATAGGTGGCCGTGGTTTTCCCCGACACGGATGAATTGTGTAGGTATGGGTATATCTACTTGATGAAACACAAGTCTGAAACAATTGAAAAGTTCAAAGAATTTCAGAGTGAAGTGGAGAATCATCATAACTAGAAAATAAAGTCTCTAAGATCTGATCGCAGAGGTGAATATTTGAGTTACAAGTTTGGCATTCATTTAAGACAATATGGAATTGTTTCACAACTAGGGCCACCTGGAACACCGCGGCGTAATGGTGTGTCAAAATGTCGTAATCGTACTTTATTAGGTATGGTGTGTTCTATGATGTCTCTTACCAATTTGCCGCTACCATTTTGGGGTTATGCATTAGAGACAACCACATTCACGTTAAATAGGGCACCATCTAAATCATTTGAGATGACACCGTATGAACTATGGTTTGGTAAGAAACGTAAGCTATCATTTCTTGAAGTTTGGGGATCCGAAACTTATGCAAAAGGCTTCAGACTGATAAGCTCGAACCCAAAGTGGAGAAGTGCATCTTCATAGGATACCCTAAAAAACCTTCTACCATAGATCCGAAGGTAAGATCTTTGTTGCTAAGAATGGGTCATTTCTAGAGAAGGAGTTTCTCTCGAAAGAAGTGGGTGGGAGGAAAGTAGAACTTGATGAGGTAATTGTACCTTCTCTCGAATTGGAAAGTAGCACATCAGAGAAAAATTGTTCTCGTGATGCCTACACCAACCAGAGAGGAAGCAAATGATGATGATCATGAAACTTCAGATCAATTTACTACTGAACCTCGTAGGTTGACCAGAACATGTACCACACTAGAGTGGTACAGTAATCCTGTCCTAGAATGTGGTTGGAAAACGCTGAACCTACACACTATGAAGAAGCTATGATGAGCCAAGATTCCGACAAATGGCTTGAGGCCATGAAATGTGAGATAATCCATGTATGAGAACAAAGTGTGGACTTTGGTGGACTTGCACGATGATCGACAAGCCATTGAGAATAAATGGATCTTCAAGAGGAAGACAGACGTTGATGGTAATATCACTGTCTACAAAGCTTGACTTGTCACCAAAGTTTTTCGACAAGTTCAAGAGGTTGACTACGATGAGACTTTCTCACCCATAGAGATGCTTAAGTCTATCAGAATCAAGTTAGCAATCGCAGCATTTTATGATTATGAAAACTAGCAAATGGACGTCAAAACTGCATTCCTTCATGGGTTTCTTAAAGAAGAGTTGTATATATGCAACCAAAAGGTTTTGTCGACCCTAAGGGTGCTAACAAAGTGTGAAAGCTCCAGCAATCCATCTATGGACTGGTGCAAGCACCCGAAGTTGGAATATACGTATTGATGAGATGATCAAAGCATTTGGTTTTATACAGACTTACGGTGAAGCATGTATTTACAAGAAAGTGAGTGGGAGCTCTGTAGCATTTCTGATATTATATGTGGATGACATATTGCTGATTGGAAATGATATAGAATTTCTAGATAGTATAAAAGGATATTTGAATAAGAATTTTTTTATGAAAGACCTCGGTGAAGCTGCTTACATATTGGGCATCAAGATCTATAGGGATAGACCAAGACACTTAATAATACTTTCACAAAGCGCATACTTTGACAAAGTTCTGAAGAAGTTCAAAATGGACTAGTCAAAGAAAAGGTTCTTGCTTGTGTTGCAAGGTGTGATATTGAGTAAGACTCGAAGTTCGACCACGGCAGAAGATAGAGAGAGAATGAAAGTCATTCCCTATGCCTCATGCATAGGTTCTACAACGTATGCTATGTTGTGTACCAGACCTGATGTGTGCCTTGCCATAAGTTTGGCGGGGAGGTACCAAAGTAATCCGGGAGCGGATCACTGGACTACGATCAAGAATATCCTGAAATACAAAAAAAGGATCAAGGATATGTTTCTCGTTTATGGATGTGACAAAAATCTCATCGTAAAGGGTCACATCGATGCTAGCTTCGACACATATCCGGATGACTCTAAGTCGCAAACTAGATACGTATTTATATTGAATGGTGGAGTTGTCAGTTGGTGCAGTTCTAAGTAGAGCATCATGCAAGGATCTACATGTGAAGCGGGGTATATAGCTGCTTTGGAAGCAGCGCATGAAGGAGTCTAGATGAAGGAGTTCATATCCAATCTGGGTGTAATATCAAGTGCATCAGGTCCAATGAAAATCTTTTGTGAAAACACTAGAGCAATTGCGATAGCTATGGAGCCCAGGTTTCACAAGAGAACCAAGCACATAAAGCAATGCTTCAACTCCATTCGTGATTATGTCAAGGACGGACACATAGAAATTTGCAAAGTACATACGGATCGATATGTGGCAGACCCATTGACTAAACCTCTTCCACGTGCAAAACATGATCAGCACCAAGACTCCCTGGGTGTTAGAGTCATTACTATGTAATCTAGGTTATTGACTCTAGTGCAAGTGGGAGACTGTTGGAAATATTCCCTAGAGGCAATAATAAAGTGGTTACTATTATATTTCCTTAATCATGATAAAGTTTTATTTTCATTCTATAATTGTAATGATCGAAAACTTAAATACATGTGTGGATACATAAACAAATACCAAGTCCCTATTAAGCCTCTATTAGACTAACTCGTTGATCAAAAGATGGTTAGGGTTTCCTGACCATAGACATGAGTTGTTATTTGATAACAGGATCACATCATTAGGAGAATGATGTGATGGATAAGACCCATTCGTTAGCATAACATATGATCATTCAGTTTATTGCTACTTCTTTCTTAATGTCAAATACATGTTCCTTCAACATGCAACTCTTGGACTCCGAAGGAATGCCTTGTGTGTATCAAACATCACTTCATAACTGGGTTATCATAAAGGTGCTCCATAGGTATTTCCTAAGGTGTCTATTGAGATTCCATGGATCGAGATTGGGATTTCTCACTCCGTATGATGGAGAGGTATCTCTGGGTCCTCTCGGTAATACAACATCACAAGAAGCTTGCAAGCAAAGTGACTAAGGAATTAGTTACAAGATGATGTATTACGAAACGAGAAAAGAGACTTTCCATTAACGAGATTGAACTAGGTATGGAGATACCGACGATCGAATCTCGAGAAAGTAACATACCGACGGACAAAGGTAACTACATATGTTGTCATTTAGGTTTGATCGACAAAGATCTTCGTAGAATATGTACGAACCAATATGGGCATCTAGGTCCCACTATTGGTTATTGACCGGAGAAGCACCTCGGTCATGTCTACATCATTATCGAACCTGTAGGGTCCGCACGCTTAACGTTCATTGACGATATAGTATTATATGAGTTATGTATGTTGGTGACCGAATATTGTTTGGAGTCTCGGATGAGATAACGGACAAAATGAGGAGCTCCAGAATGGTTTGGAGGTAAAGATTGATATATAGGATGATAGTATTCGGTTTCCGGAAGAGTTCCAGAATACAAAAGATAATTATCTGATCACCGGAAGGTTGGTTGGGCCAAGGGGTAAGGCCCAAGGGGCTTTAGGTCAGTGCAAAAGTAAGTTTTGCGGAGGTCAGGGACCAGACGCCGAGGACCGTGACGTCTGGTGCTAGAATCGGAGAACGACTCTTCCTTGTGTTCCAAACCAACTTTGGGATGCCCTCTCCATAAGTTACGACCCCCAGGCTCAACATATAAATAGAGGACCAGGGCTAGCCCCTAGAACACAAGTTTTGGAGCCTCCTCTAGTTCTTCTAGTTCTAGTTGGTCCTAGTTGACTAATTAGAGCTAGGCTAACATTCTAGTTCCTCCTCTCCTCTAAATCCGTTGTGCTTGGCGAAGCCCTACGGAAATAGTTTCTCCACCACCTTCACCACGCCGTCGTGATGTCAGAACTCATCTACTACTTCGGCCCTCTTGCTGGACCGAGAAGGCGAGGACGTCATCGAGCTGAACGTGTGATGAATGTAGAGGTGTCATACGTTCGGTGCTTGATCGGAACGGATCATGAAGGTGTATGAATACCTCAACCGCATTAATAAACACTTCCGCTTAGCGATCTACAAGAGTATGTAGATGCTCCCCCCTCTCGTAGCTATGCATATCCATGGATAAATCTTGCGTGTGCATAGATTTTTTTTGTTTTCCATGCAACGTTCCCCAACGATTCTCGTCAGTCCCGTCCTACTGATGCTCAATAGACAGTGCTTGCCTTAAGCTTGTGACCCGTGGGTTTTATACGTCCATTTTGCATTATTTTTTCCTAATGTTATTTATTATATTTTGGAGTGTTATTTCACTTTATGATGCAATTCTTATGACATTTCTCTCTTATTTTGCAAGTTTCACATGAAGAGGAAGATTGCCGGCAGCTAGAATTCTGGACCAGAAAAGGCTACATTAGAGATAGCTATTCAGCACAACTCCAAATGACCTAAAAATTTACAGAGAATTATTTTGGAATATATAAAAAATATTGGCGGAAGAAATACCAGGAGGGGGGCACCAGTGAGAGATAAGCTCAGGGGGCACGCCATACCCCCTTGCGCGCGCCCTATGGGCTTGTTGGCCCCCTGGCAAGCCCCCAGTGCCGCTATTCTGCTATATGAAGGGTTTTGACCTAGAAAAAAAAAGACTTTCGGGGTGAAGCGCCACTGTCTCGAGGTGGAACTTGGGAGGAGCACTTTTGCTCTCCGGTGGAGCGATTCCGCCTGGGACACTTCCCTCCGGGAGGGGAAAATCAAAGCCATCGACATCAACAATGATCCCCTAATCGGGGGAGGACCAATCTTCATCAATATCTTCACCAGCATCATCACATCTTAAATCCTAGTTCATCTTTCGTATTCAATCTTTGTCTCAAAACCTCATCTTGGTTCCTGTGGCTTGCTAGTAGTGTTGATTACATCTTGTAGTTGATGCTAATTAGTTTATTTGGTGCAAGATTATATGTTCATATCCTTAATGATATTTAATACCCCTCGGATCTTAACATGAATATGATTTGTGAGTAGTTCCTTTTGCTCTTGAGGACATGGGATAATTCTTGTTATAAGTAATCATGTGACATTGCTATACGTTCGATACTTTGATGATTTGGATGTTATTTCTTCCTTTAGTGGTGTCATGTGAACGTCGACTACATGAAACTTCACCATACTTGGGCCTAAGGGAAGGCATTGTGGAGTAATTAGTAGATGAATGGTTGCTAGAGTTACAGAAGCTTAAACCCGAGTTTCTGCGTTATTTCGTAAGTAGCTGATTTGGATCCATATGTTTCATGCTATGGTTAGATTTACCTTAATTCTTCTTTCATAGTTGTGGTTGCTTGCGAGAGGGGGTTATCACGAGTGGTTTTCTTGTTCAAGTAATACCAGCACCCAAGCACCGGTCCGCCCACATATCTAATTATCAAAGTAGTGAACGCGAATCAACGAAACATGATGAACATACCTTGATGAGATTTCCCATATGTCCTTGAGAGCACTTTGCTTTATATAAGAGAACTCTTCGGCTTGTCCATTTCTATAAAAAGGATTGGGCCACCTTGCTGCACCTTTTCTACTATTGTTACTTGTTACGAATTACCTTGCTACAAAACTATCTATCACTGTTACTTACAACACGTGCAGATAATACCTTCATGAAAACCGCTTTTCATTTCCTTCTTCTCCTCATTGGGTTCGACACTTTTACTTACCAAAAGAATATGATTGATACCCTATACTTGTGGGTCATCAAGAATCTTTTCTGGTGTCATTGCCAAGGAGTGAAACGCTTTTGGTAAGTGGAATTTGGCAAGGAAACATTTACATTAGGTGCTGAAATTTAATGTCACTTGTCAATATGGAAAATAATCCATTGAGCGGTTTGTTCGGGGTATCTTCACCTCGACCGATAGCAATAAGATTTGCCCCTCAACCTACTGAACCTATTGAAAATATGTATTATGATATTCGGGTATGTGAGAGAAACTGCTAGCTAATCCTTATGTAGGAGACGGAATGGTACATCCTGATATGCACTTAATCTATGTGGAAGAAATTTGTAGAATGTTTAAGCTTGCAGGTTTATCCGAGTATGGAGTTAAGAGGAAGGTATTCCCATCTTTGGATGGAAAGGCATCGACATGGTATAGGCTATTGTATGATAATGGAACATGGGATTGGAACCGACTGAAATTGGAATTTCATCAGAAGTTTTATTCTATGCATTTGGTTCATCGTGATCGGAGTTATATATATACATACATACACACATATATATATATATATATATATATATATATATATATATATATATAAACATATATATATATATATATATATATAAACACTATTCTGATCACGGGATCAGAATATTATTCTGATCACAACATGAACTTCCTGAGTTACACGCATGAACTTCCCTTTGTAGGAACCCGAACATCGGGCTATCTTCGCAACCGTGTCCCTCCACACAATTTATTCTGCTTAGTCGTGTTCTATGCGATGTAAGTATAATCTGCAAACTATTTTTGCAACTAAATGCCCATTTTAAATGGGAATCTCGCTCATAGGCGAATTTTACTCTCGGGTCGTGATGAACTCATGTTTTTTGCAATTTTACTGCCTGAGTTGTTCGACCGGAACTTCCCCCTGAACTAGGTTGAACTTCCGCTAAAATTGCCCAAATGAGGCTTGCTATATATTGTTGGAAAGCTAAGGACACGAGTATCATGACCCAAGTAAAAAATTTGGCAAAATGTAAGCGGTTTAAGAGCAGTTTAGAAAACCGTTTTTCTTCATACAAAAAATGTGAATCATATTTTCGATCGCATTTCTAAACCGTTTGTCGGAATGAGGCAAATAACATGGCATTGGAAAGCTGCTGCAAAACCGCTCCATCCACATGTTGAAAGTTTTCTCTAATTCCCTATGGTTAAAGAGTAATTTGGAAAAACATAAAATTTCGCAAACCAAACAGCCGAGTTTGTATTTTCGATGTCATTTCTAAACGGCTAATCCAATTGAGGCATATGATATGGCGTTGGAAAGCTTATGAAAATGCGCTACTTTATCATATTGAAAGTTTTTTCTAGTTTTGAATGGTTTAAGAGTAATTTAGAAAATGGTAAAAGTACCAACGAGTTCGTATTTTCGAGCTTATTTTTTAACTGTGCGTCCCAATGCAGCAAATGATATAGTGTTGGAAAGCTTGAACAAATGCGAAACTTTTTGGTATGTATTATTTCTCACATTATTTACGGTTCAAAGTCAGTTTCAAAAATGGCGAAAACCGTATTTTCGCTGTAATTTTTACAAACGGTATCGTTGAAAAGCTATGGAAAATGCGAAACTTTTTCATGTTGAAGGTTTTCACTGATTCCCAGCCGTTTTCAAGTAATTTCGAAAATGGCGGGATCATTCGTTCTGCCTTTTATCTTGAAAAAAAATCGTCGAAAATGCACCGCGTGAAGAAACTGTACTTCTGGGCACGTGTACTTGAACTTCACTCTGTTTTTAACGTGTTTTTTTGCTCGTAGCTCTCGATCCACTTCTCGTATCTCTCCATCCATTCACTGGAATTGAGCAAGTTATATACCGATTGAAAGTTGATGTCAACACTGATACGTCTCCAACGTATCTATAATTTTTGATTGTTCCATGCTATTATATATGATGTTTTGGATGTTTAATGAGCTTTATTATACACTTTTATATTATTTATGGGTCTAACCTATTAACCCAAAGGCCCAGTCCTGATTGCTGTTTTTTTGCCTATTTTAGGGTTTCGCAGAAAAGGAATATCAAACAAAGTCCAAACGGAATGAAACATTCGGGAGAGTTATTTTTGGAACGATATCTTCACGAGAGACTTGAGAACCAATGCACAGGGGACACGTGGTGCCCACGAGGGTCTATGGCACGCCCCCACCCTCGTGGGCCCCATGTTGCTCCACCGACGTACTTCTTCCTTCTATATATACCCATGTACCCTGAAAACATCGAAGCAATAGAGAAAACCCTAATTCCACCGCCGCAACCTTCTGTTCCCGTGAGATCCCATCTTGGGGCCTGTTCCGGAGCTCCGCCAGAGGGGGATCATCCATGGAGTGCTTCTACATCAACACCATCGCCTCACCATGAGTTGTGAGTAGTTTAGCACAGACCTTCGGGTCCATAGTTAGTACCTAGATGGCTTCTTCTCTCTTTTTGGATCTCAATACCAAGTTCTCCTCAGTCTTCAAGGAGATCTATTCGATGTAATCTCTTTGCGGTGTGTTTGTCGAGATCCGATGAATTGTGGGTTTATGATCAAGATTATCTATGAGAAATATTTGGTTCTTTTCTGAATTCTTTTATGTATGGTTATAATATCCTTGCAAGTCTCTTCGAATTATCGGTTTGGTTTGGCCAACTAGATCTATAGTTCTTGCAATGGGTGAAGTGCTTAGCTTTGGGTTCAATCTTGCGGTGTCCTTTCCCAGTGACAGCAGGGGCAGCAAGGCACGAATTGTATTGTTGTCGTCGAGGAGAAGAAGATGGGCTTTATATCATATTGCTTGAGCTTATCCCTCTACATCATGTCATCTTGCTTAAAGCATTACTCTATTCTTATGAACTTAATACTCTAGATGCATGCTGGATAGCGGTCGATGTGTGGAGTAACAGTAGAAGATGCAGAATCATTTTGGTCTACTTGTCACGGACATGATGCCTATATATAATGATCATGCCTAGATATTCTCATAATTATTCACTTTTCTATCAATTGCTCGACAGTAATTCGTTCACCCACCATAGAATTCTGCTATCATGAGAGAAGCCACTAGTGAAACCTATGGCCCCGGGGACTATTCTCAACATATAAATCTACAATCTACTTTTACTTTGCTGTTTTTACTTTCTGTTCTTATATCCAAAAATACCAAAAATATCAAACTATCATATCTTTCATATCTCACTTTGGTAAGTGACTGTAAATGGATTGACAACCCCTTATCGCGTTGGTTGCAAAGTTCTTATTTGTTTGAGCAGGTATGAGGGACTCGCATCTGGTCTCCTACTGGATTGATACCTTGGTTCTCAAAAGCTGAGGGAAATACTTACGCTACTGTGCTACATCACCCTTTCCTCTTCGAGGGAATACAACGCAAGCTCGAGAAGTAGCAAGAAGAATTTCTGGCGCCGTTGTTGGGGAGGCTTATGCAAAACTCATATACCAAATACTTATCACAAACCCTTATCCTTCGCATTACATTTTTTCCCTCTCGTTTTCCTCTCCCCCACTTCACCCTTGCCGTTTTATTTGCACTTCTTTTTGCCGTGTGTTTATCGTTCGCTGGCTTCTTTTTTGCTTGTGTGTTGGATTGCTTGCTTGTTACTATGGCTCAGAACAATACCAAATTGTGTGACTTCTCCACTACCAACAATAATGATTTTATGAGAACTCCGATTGCTCCTATTACCGATGTTGAATCTTGTGAGATCAATGCTGCTCTGTTGAATCTTGTCGTGAAAGATCAATTTTCCGGCCTTCCTAGTGAAGACGCCGCTACCCATCTAAACAACTTTGTTGATTTGTGTGATATGCAAAAGAAGAGGGATACGAACAATGATATTGTTAAATTGAAGTTATTTCCGTTTTCACTTAGAGATCGTGCCAAAACTTGTTTTTTCTCTTTGCCTAGAAATAATATTGATTCATGGAATAAGTGCAAAGATGCTTTTATCTCTAAGTATTTTCCCCCTGCTAAGATTATCTCTCTTAGAAACGATATTATGAATTTTAAGCAACTAGATCATGAGCATGTTGCACAAGCTTGGGAGAGAATGAAATTAATGATACGTAATTTCGCTACACATGTTTTGAACTTATGGATGATTATACAAAACTTTTATGCTGGCTTGAATTTTGCTTCTAGAAATCTTTTAGATTCGGCCACAGGAGGCACTTTCATGGAAACTACCTTAGGAGAAGCTACCAAACTCCTAGATAATATTATGGTTAATTATTCTCAATGGCACACCAAAAGATCTACTAGTAAAAAAGTGCATGCTATCGAAGAGATTAGTGTTTTGAGTGGATAGATGGATGAACTTATGAAATTATTTGCTGCTAAGAGTGCTTCATCTGATCCTAATGATATGCCTTTATCCATGTTGATTGAAATAATAATGAATCTTTCGATGTGAATTTTGTTGGTAGGAATAATTTTGGTAACAATGCTTATAGAGGAAACTTTAATCCTAGGCCTTTTCCTAGTAATTCCTCTAATAATTATGGTAATTCCTACAATAACTCTTATGGAAAGATGCTTTCTGAATTTGAAACTAGTGTTAAAGAATTTATGAATTCGCAAAAGAATTTCAATGCTTTGCTTGACGAAAAATTGCTTAAGATTGATGAATTGGCTAGAAGCGTGGATAGAATTACTCTTGATGTCGATTCCTTGAAACTTAGATCTATTCCACCTAAGCATGATATCAAAGAGTCTCTCAAATCCATGATAATTTTCATTGATGAATGCAAAGAAAGAACCACTAGGATGCGTGCTAAAAAAGAGTGCTTTATAAAAAGCGTGTTCTTCTAGTTATCATGAAAATAAAGATGAAGATCTGAAAGTTATTGATGTATCTCCTATTAGATCCTTGTTTTCTAGTATGAATCTTGATAAAGATGGGACTGGAGATGAGTCTACTTTAACTAAAAGGCATCCCAATGATTCAGAGTTTTTAGATCTTGACGCTAAAATTGTTAAAATTGGGATTGAAGAGATTAAAACTTTGCATAGTAATGAACCCACTACTTTGGATTTCAAGGGATTCAATTATGATAATTGCTCTTTGATTAATTGTATTTCCTTGTTGCAATCCGTACTAAATTCTCCGCATGCTTATAGTCAAAATAAAGCTTTTATCAAACACATAGTTGATGCTTTGATGCAATATTATGAAGAAAAACTTGAACTAGAAGTTTCTATCCCTATAAATCTTTATGATGAATGGGAACCTACTACTAAAATTAAAATTAAGGATCATGAATGCTTTGCTTTGTGTGATTTTGGTGCAAGTGTTTCCACTATCCCAAAAACTTTGTGTGATTTGTTAGGTTTCCATGAGCTTGATGATTGTTCTTTAAATTTGCATCTTGCGGATTCTACTATTAACAAACCTATGGGAAGGATTAATGATGTTCTTATTGTTGCCAATAGGAATTGTGCGCCCGTAGATTTCATTGTTCTTGATATAGATTGCAATCCTTCATGTCCTATTATTCTTGGCAGACCTTTCCTTAGAATGATTGGTGCAATTATTCATATGAAGGAAGGAAATATTAGATTCCAATTTCCGTTAAGGAAAGGCATGGAACACTTTCCTCGAAATAAAAATAAATTACCATATGAATCTATTATGAGAGCCACTTATGGATTGCCTTCCAAAGATGGCAATACCTAGATCTATCCTTGTATCGTGCCTAGCTAGGGGCGTTAAACAATCGCGCTTGTTGGGAGGCAACCCAATTTTATTTTATTTGTTTTTGCTTCTGTTTAGGAATAAATATTGCATCTAGCTTCTGTTTAGATGTGGTTTTGTGTTTTAAATAGTTTTTGTGCCAAGTAGAACCTTTTGGGAAGACTTGTGTGAAGTTTATATGATCTTGCTGTAAAAAACAGAAACGTCAGCGCTCACTAGAATAGTCACCAGTTTTACTGGAGAGTCCTATTTAGTTGATTCTTTTTGAAGATGATTAATAAACAAATTCCTCACATTTACCCATTTATTTAAAAAAAATTGGAGTTACAGAAGTATGAGAGAGTTACAGATTACTACAGACTATTGTGTTTTTGACATATTCTATTTTTCATGTGTTGTTTGCTTATTTTGATGAATCTATGAGTAGTATTGGAGGATATGAATCATATAGAAGTTGTAATACAGTAGGTGTAACACCAATATAAACAAATAATGAGTTCATTACAGTACCTTTGAGTGGTGGTTTGTTTTCTTATACTAATGGAGCTCACGAGATTTTTGGCTAAGTTTTGTGTTGTGAAGTTTTCAAGTTTTGAGTATGGCTTTGATGGACTATGGAACAAAGAGTGGAAAGAGCCTAAGCTTGGGGATGCCCAAGGCACCCCAAGGTAAAATTCAAGGACAACCAAAAGCCTAAGCTTGGGGATGCCCCGGGAAGGCATCCTCTCTTTCGTCTTCATCTATCGGTAACTATACTCGAGACTATATTTTTATTCACCACATGATATGTGTTTTACTTGCAGCGTCATGTATGATTTGAGTCTTTGCTTGTTAGTTTGCCACAATCATCCTTGCTGGACACACCATTTTGAGAGAGATAAATATGGCCTAGAATTTCTTAGAACACGGTATGTGCTTCACTTATATCTTTTCAGCTAAATAGTTTTGCTCTAGTGCTTCACTTATATCTTTTAGAGCACGGTGGTGGTTTTATTTTGTAGAAATTGTTGATCTCTCATGCTTCACTTATATCCTTTTGAGAGTCTTTTAGAACAGCATGATAATGTGCTTTGGTTATAAAACTAGTCCTAATATAATATGATAGGCATCCAAGATGAATGTAGTAAAAACTTTCATACAAAGTGCATTGAATATGATGAGAAGTTTGATACTTGATGATTGTTTTGAGATATGGGGATAGTGATATTAGAGTCATGCTAGTGGAGTTATTATGAAATTGATAAATACTTGTGTTAATGTTTGTGATTCCCGTAGCATGCACGTATGGTGAACAGCTATGTGACGAAGTTAGAGCATGAGGTATTTGTAGAGTGTCATCCTTTGTGTGGAGGTCGGGGGCACGCGATGGTTAAATCCTACCAACCCCCCCCCCCCTAGGAACATGCGTTGATTGCTTTGTTTTGATGACTCGTAAATTTTTGCAATAAGTATATGAGTTCTTTATGACTAATGTTGAGTCCATGGATTTTTGCAATAAGTATATGACCCTTCCACCATTGCTAGCCTCTCTTGTACCGCGCAACTTTCGCCGGTACCATACACCCACTATATAGCTTCCTCAAAACAACCACCATATACCTTCCTCAAAACAGCCACCATACCTACCTATCCTGGGATTTCCATAGCCATTCCGAGATATATATTTCCATGCAACTTTCCACTGTTCCATTCATATGACACGCTTCCTATTGTCATATTGCCATGCATGATCATGTAGTTGACATCGTATTTGTGGCAAAGCCACCATGCATAATTTTTCATACATGCCACTCTTGAATCATTGCACATACCGGTACACTGCCGGAGGCATTCATATAGAGTCATACTTTGTTCTAGTATCGAGTTGTAAACCAATATAAGTGTGATGATCATCATTATTAGAGCATTGTACCAAAGAAAAAGAAAAAGAAAAAAAGAAGGAAAGGCCAAGAAAAAGAAAGGCCCAAAAAAAGAGAAAAAAAGGGACAATGCTACTATCTTTTTTCCACACTTGTGCTTCAAAGTCGCACCATGCTCATCATGATAGAGAGTGGCTTGTATATTCCAACGATGGGCTTCCTCAAATGCCCTAGGTCTTCGTGAGCAAGCAAGTTGGATGCACACCCACTTAGTTTCTTTTGTTGAGCTTTCATACATTTATAGCTCTAGTGCATCCGTTGCATGGCAATCCCTACTCACTCACATTGATATCTATTGATGGGCATCTCCATAGCCCATTGATACGCCTAGTCGATGTGAGACTATCTTCCTACTTTTTGTCTTCTCCACAACCACCATTCTATTCCACCCATAGTGCTATATCCATGGCTCACGCTCATGTATTGTGTGAAAGTTGTAAGGTTTGAAAAAATTGAGTATGAAAACAATTGCTTGGCTGAAACTGGGGTTGTGCATGATATGAATATTTTCTGTGATGAAGAGGGAGCATAGCCAGACTATATGATTTTGTAGGGATAACTTTCTTTGGCCATGTTATTTTGAGAAGACATGATTGCTTTGTTAGTATGCTTGAAGTATTATTATTTCTTATGTCAATATAGACTTTTATCTTGAATCTTTTGGATCTAAACATTCATTCCACAATAAAGAGAATTACATTGAAAATTATCTTGGTTAGCATTCCACATCAAAAATTCTATTTTTATCATTTACCTACTCGAGGACGAGCATGAATTAAGCTTGGGGATGCTTGATACATCTCCAACGTATCTATAATTTTTTATTATTCCATGCTATTATATATGATGTTTTGGATGTTTAATGGGCTTAATTATACACTTTTATATTATTTATGGGACTAACCTATTAACCCAAAGGCCCAGTCCAGATTGCTGTTTTTTTTGCCTATTTCAGGGTTTCACAAAAAAGGAGTATCAAACGGAGTCCAAACGGAATGAAACCTTCGGGAGAGTTATTTTTGGAACGATATCTTCACGAGAGACTTGAGAACCAAGGCAGAGGGGACACGTGGTGCCCACGAGGGTCAGGGCACGCCCACTCACCCTAGGCATGCCCCCACCCTCGTGGGCCCCACATTGCTCCACCGACGTACTCCTTCCTCCTATATATACCCATGTACCCTGAAAACATCGAAGCCACAGAGAAAACCCTAATTCCACCGCCGCAACCTTCTGCTCGTGAGAGCCCATCTTGGGGCCTGTTCCGGAGCTCCGCCGGAGGGGGGATCTTCCACAGAGTGCTTCTACATCAACATCATCGCCTCACCATGAGTTGTGAGTAGTTTACCACAGACCTTCGGGTCCATAGTTAGTACCTAGATGGCTTCTTCTCTCTTTTTGGATCTCAATACCAAGTTCTCCTCAGTCTTCGAGGAGATCTATTCGATGTAATCTTTTTGCGGTGTGTTTGTCGAGATCCGATGAATTGTGGGTTTATGATCAAGATTTTCTATGAGAAATATTTGGCTCTTTTCTGAATTCTTTTATGTATGATTATAATATCCTTGCAAGTCTCTTCGAATTATCGGTTTGATTTGGCCTACTAGATCTATAGTTCTTGCAATGGGAGAAGTTCTTGGCTTTGGGTTCAATCTTGCGGTGTCCTTTCCCAGTGACAGCAGGGGCAGCAAGGCACGTATTGTATTGTTGCCATCGAGGATAAAAAGATGGGGTTTATATCATATTGCTTGAGTTTATCCCTCTACATCATTTCATCTTGCTTAAAGCATTACTCTGTTCTTATGAACTTAATACTTTAGATGCATGCTGGATATCGGTCGATGTGTGGAGTAATAGTAGTACATGTAGAATCATTTCGGTCTACTTGTCACGGACGTGATGCCTATATATAATGATCATGCCTAGATATTCTCATAATTATTCGCTTTTCTATCAATTGCTCGACAGTAATTCATTCACCCACCATAGAATCTACTATCATGAGAGAAGCCACTAGCAAAACCTATGGCCCTCGGGTCTATTCTCAACATATCAATCAACAATCTACTTTTACTTTGCTGTTTTTACTTTCTGTTCTTATATCCAAAAATACCAAAAATATCAAACTATCATATCTATCCGATCTCACTTTCGTAAGTGACCGTAAAGGGATTGACAACCCCTTATCACATTGGCTGCGAAGTTCTCATTTGTTGGTGCAGGTGCGAGGGACTCGCTCGTGGTCTCCTATTGGATTGAAACCTTGGTTCTCAAAAACTGATGGAAATACTTATGCCACTGTGCTGCATCACCCTTTCCTCTTCGAGGGAATACAACACAAGCTCGAGAAGTAGCAAACACACAACTTTGCCGTGTCGATCATATTTTCATACTCGCGATGGTTTTAAAAGTTTTTAATCTTAAATTCATTGAGTGTAGTAGTTGAACTTCCTGATGTTTTCACATTGAACTTCTCTTTGTTTTTTACGTGTTGATTTTTGCCCGTAACTCCCAAACCACTTACCAGAATTGAACGAATGATATACCGATGGAAAACTGTTGAAAACACGCAACTTTTTCGTGTTGATCAGTTTTTCATACTCGCGACGGTTCAAAATAATATTTTGAATGCATACAAATGTGTTTTAATGGTATACATAAAACCTTTAAACCATTCATCCAAATATAGCATATAATATATCATTGGAGAGCTTATGAATAGGAGCATATTTTTCATGTAGAAAGACGCTACGATTTTTTGTCGTTTGAGAGTGGTTTTAAAAATGGCAAACACAACATCGTTTTTTTACCTATTTTTAACATGTAATTGAAGGTCGGACGTCTCGCAATAGAGATCTCGAACTGCACCGGGAGGAGCACGTGAACTTCTTGCAATAAACCTTTTAGGATTTTAGTTTTTTATTCGTTTTATTCTCATCCGAAATTCATTCAGTGCAGTAGTTGAACTTCTCGCTTTTTTCACATTGAACTTATGTGACGTATTTTCATTTCTAATTTTTCTCATCCACTCCTTCCTTTTGTACTAACCCTTCTCACAATAATTTTTTTAACTTTCTCTGATTGAAGACTTGAACTTATAACAACAAAAGTTTTTACCTTGCCTTTTTAATTCATTTTTCTCATATTAAACACACACCATGTAGTACATGAACTTTTTCCTTTTTTATAATTTGAATTTTTATTTTCTTTTTCAAATCGAATTGTTCCCAAATAATTACTGAACTTCTTTGTGGATTGAGAGAATTATTTTAAGACGAAAAAAACAATTTCTTTTTTGTGTTTTTGAACATGGAAATACAAGGCGAACCTCTCTCGCAAGAATTTTTGAACTTCCCCGGACAGACCAATTGAACTTCTTTCCGCCTCCTCTCAAGTGGACTTTGGGCCATGGGGGCGCGGTGGATCTCGGCAAGGGTCAGCGGGAGGGCTCCATTTTTAATCGTTTCTTTCGGTTTTGTTTGGGTTTGTGTCCTGCTCAGGAAGACGAGATGGCGGCGGCTCCTTGAAGATGGAATAAAGGTCTCCCCGCCTAGCCCCCGTTTCGCCGATGCGTCTAGCATCGTTGGTGGGCATGTGTAGGTGTGTCTCCGGCGGATCTATATTTGGTGGATTTGCTCAGATCTCGTCGTTGTTCGTCTACGTTCATGTATCTCCGGATTGGATCTTTCTGATCTACATTATTCTTCATCTGTGGCGGTTGCTGTTCTGGTGCGCTGGTCCTACGGGGCTCGCTTCAGTGCTAGTACTTGTCGCTAGGTGTTCTTCAGATCTAGATGTAATTTCTATTATTTCTGGTATTCGTTGTACTGCCATGATTGAAGATGAATAGATCGGAAATTTTCTCGCAAAAAAAGAACTTCTTTCAACAAACCTTTTGAATTTTTTTTTTCCATACTTTTCTTCTCACCAGAAATGCATTCCTTGCAGTAGTTGAACTTCTCGTTGTTTTTACCTTGAATTTTTGTCACGTATTTTTGTTTAACCCCTCTCACAAGAATTGTACTTTCTCGGGCCGAGCACTTGAAGTTCTAGCAACAAAAGTTTAGGCTTTGCATTTTCATTCTTTTTTTATACACAAATGCACACCATGTTGTACGTGAACTTCTAGCAGTTATCAATCTGAATTTGCGAGATCATGCATTCTACCTTCATCGAAAAAATAGAGTCTATGAAAGTTCATCAAATGAAAAAAGGAACGTCCATGTGTCACACGCTGAATAACTCAGGCAGCAAGCAGCAACAGAAGCAGCCGCATTGCACGCAGTGGCAGAGAAAGAGAAATGCACTAGTAGAGAAAAGGAGATGTCTAGCGGCAGCCACTGGCATCAGTCTTTTTCTGTGTCTTTAGAACTAAATTTACTAGTTGTTAAATGGACAAACAATAAAGGTTCAGTTCAAGCAAACATCAAAACTTCAGTTCAGTCAAAACTCGAGTATATTGTACTATCCACGAAGAATAGACCGACGAAATTTCAGATAAGCTTAATGGTTCAGTTCAAGCAGACAAAAAAACTTAAGTACATTAAAAACAGTTGGTGCTAGCTCGCTAGACTGCAACATGTGTTGTCATTGTTCTTTGCAACTACTGCCTGCAACTGCTCTGCTTATCGCTAGACAGCAACTTAAGTACATCAACGTGGGTGGCCAAATGCTACACATAACAACAAGTTAATTTCTCTCCTAATTTTCTGTTAAATTACAGAATCTTCATAACAACAACAACTAATTTCGCCTCATAACAGAAACCAATAGCGACATCACACACACACACACACAACATGCCATCTGCGGCCTTCGCCCATTACCACGCACATGGTTGGCTGATGTTAGGAGCTCATGTGTGGCTCTAGTGAATCTGTAATTCAACAAAGAGAAAGCCAAGGAGAAATGCACAAATAGGTGAGTGAGCGAGGAGTAACATCAAACTGAACTTCTATCTGACGTGAAGCTGAAGCTCTTTGAATCTGAAGAATTAGTGGAAGAACAAGAACAGTAGAAAACCAGCTGACCACTTTGTTGTCCTTGCACGCGAGGTAATGGACGCGAACGACACAGGGGGTTCTACTGCTTCGTGCACTGCAATTCAACACTAGAAGGAGGAGGGATTGAGCTCCAGATCTGGATCGACTTGTTACTCTCCCTTGGGTCAATGCTTTTGCTTTGCTAAGCCTGAGAATGATCGAACTCATTATTTAGAAGACGAGAAGCACCCGCAGTTTTGCTTCTATCTAGTTACTTTTTCTCCTCCTATCTCCAGGTGTCCCGCGGCGAGTGGGTTGGCCGCTCGGTCCAGGTGCATGGCGGCAAGCTGGTCGATCGCTGGATCTCGGAGCCCGGCGACGCATGGGATGGCGGCGGGATCCCATAGCCTGCGGAGATTTGGTTGGCGGCGGCTTCGCGGAGCCGGTGACGGGATGCTGGAGGTTGGCGGCGACACCTGGGGTTGGTGGGGATGGCGCGGGGGGTAGGGCAGCGGAGGTGACTTGGCCAGGGTGGCGCGGGGCTCGCCAACGGTGGGTTCAGGCGATGGGGATCAAGGGGAGGGGGACTTTTTTTTTTTTTGAGACGGCGCTGGTGCGGCATTTCACGGAGTTC
>LR738714.1:387967820-387985967 GCA_902687465.1 Secale cereale
ATGCACCTCCCGCCGCCGTCCGCTCCGCTCCGTCACCGCCCCCGACCACAGCGCAACTCCTGTCGCCGGCCACTCGGCCCCGTCAGCCCCGTCAGCGTGCTAGGCCACCGCCGCCCCTAGCACGGTGGCACCCCTCCCTCTCCCAGATCCTCCTACCTCGATGATGCGCGCCGCCGCCAACCACAAATTTCACACGTAGCTGCTGCGCCATCCCACCTCCTGGTCCGGCCACCGCATCGCCTCTGGCCCCTTCGTCCGACCGCCGCGCCGCCTCCACCCTAGGGGATTCGCCACCGAGTCACCTCCACCCCGCAGTCCGGCCGCCATGCCACCAGGACCGATCTCGACGTCGCCTGCCGCCATCACACGTCGGCGTGCGAGCCGCTCAGTCTCCCTGATGCCACCAGTACGTGATTTTGAGACACGCGGCCGTCAGAATCCAAGGACGCTGGTGTTGTTAGGATGGAGTTGGGAGGCGGAGGTGAAGTTTGTGGGAAGTCCGACGTCGCTCGTGCGGCCAGTGCATCGTCTGCTACGCCGCCGCGACATGCAACACTCCGGGGCGAGCACCATCATAACCTTCTCCGTGTGCACAAGAAGTTCGTCACCTTGCTCGCGAGTAGTTCGTGCGACCAACCATATCTCATCGCTATTTTCCATCGTGGCTGCCACCCGTCGATTTGTATCAAGGTCATCCAGCACATCACTTGCTTTTCAAGGATGGCTACCTTCTCAGCCTCTTCCCCATGAATACGTGTTGAGCATGCAGGTCTTAGTGCAGACTATGTAATGGGTCGTGTTGCTATATATGCCCCTTTCTGTTTCATTATTTTTCTATTTTGTTCTGCAAACTCGCTCAATGAAGTTGATGAAAACTTGGATATGTAGACTGCTGCTGAGGATTGCTTTGTCACAAAGCTTTCTAGTTCCTAGAAATTAAAGTTTTGTAGTAGTCGGCCACAGGGAATTTAACAGTTTCAGTCTGTTTACTAGTGTAGCAGCTAGCACTTCATGGTTTCACTGACAGGCAAGAGAAATGAACAGTTTCAGAGTATATATATATATATATATATATATATATATATATATATATATATATATATATATATATATATATATATATATATATATATATATATATATATATATATATATATATATAGGAAAATGGTTGTGTACTCCTGGGAGTACGTACTCCCGCTCCTCATATACCATATAGATGAATCTTTTATATCTCTTTATTATTTTTAATATACTTCATTAGTAATTATTAGATACCCCAAAATGATTTTCATGAAAAAATTCATGCGAGTCTACATATTTTAAATGTTTACGTATATACTGATGTGTTTGTACGTGAAAAGGGTATATTACAAAAAGTACGTCGCAGATGATATTTTTTCAACAAAACTCATATTGGGGTATCTTAGAATATTTAATGAAGTATATTGAGACTGATAAATAGGTATAATTAATGCGTATATGAGGTATATTGAGGATGGGAGTACATACTCCCAAGAGTATATATATATATATATATATATATATATTAAATAATAACAACTTTGATCATTAATTGTTAACACCGGCCAGAACTAGTGATGCTCAACACATAGATGGATAGGAAGGTAAGCAAATAGACAGATAAATGTGTCTTTGCTATTGATGGATGTTCAATGTTTATTACAATACCAAGAGGGTCAAATTGAAAACACAAAGCAGTTCAAAAAAGTTTATCAAAACATATTTTCCATCTTTTAAAAATAAGACCTAGAAGTACAACTTTAAATAATTGAGTAGTTTGTTATTTATTACATACCTATGACTTTCCCGGTTACTAATGAATATCACCAAGAAGTCCAAAATTAAAAAATATGAAGTTGTTAAATATTTATAAAAACGCAGATTTTCCCCAATGCTAAAGATTAAAACCAATAAAAAAAAGTAGAGCGGTTCAATGTCTATAAAAAAATCAGATATTTTCCCGTTTTGATAACTGCGAGAAGGTCATGTACTACACGGTGTGCATTTTGTATTAAAAAAGAATGAAAAAAGCAAAGGCTGAAAGTTTTGTTGCTACATGTTCAAGTGCTCAGCCCGAGAAAATTCAAAAATTCATATGAGAGAGGTTGAACAAAAAAACATGACAGAAGTTGAAGGTGAAAAGAGCGGGAAGTTCAACTACTACATGGAATGCGTTTCAGATAAGAATATAAGAATAGAAAACAAAAGGCTTAAAAGGTTTGCCGCAAGAAGTTCAAGTGCTCTCTCCGGGGAAGTTAAAAAATTCTTGCGAGAGATATTCACCTTGTATTTCCATGTTCGGAAACACAAAAAAGAAATTGTTTTGTTGCGTTTTAAAATAATTCTCTCAATCCATAGAGAAGTTCAGTTATTATTTGGGAGCAATTTGATTTCAAAAAGAAAAACAAAAATTCAAATTATAAAAATGGAAAAAAATTATGTACAACATGATGTGTGTTTAATATAAGAAAAATAAATAAAAAGGGAAGGTCCAAATTTTTTGTTGTGTTAAGTTCAAGTCCTCGGTTGGAGAAAGTTAAAAAATATATTTTAAGAGAGGTTTATACAAAGGAATATCAATTGTGTAACACTTGACGAATGGATGAGAAAATTACAAACGAAAAATACGTCACAGAAGTTCAACGTGAAAATAGCAGAAGTTCAACTACTGCACTGAATGAATTTTGGATGAAAATCTTTTAAAAACGTCGCGAGTATGAAAAAATGATCAACACGGGAAAGTTGTGTGTTTACATCAGCTTTCCATCGGTATATCACTTTCTCAATTCCAGTGAGTGGATGGATAGCTACAAGCAGTGGATGGAGAGCTGCGAGCAAAAAAAGCCCGTGAAAAACAGAGTGAAGTTCAACTACATGTGCCCAGAAGTTCAGGTTCTTCACGCGGCGCATTTTTTGAAGAATCCGTTTCGCGATAAAGGCGGAAAAATGATCTCGCCATTTTCGCAATTATTTGAAAACGGCTAGGAATAAGTGAAAACCATCAACATGCAAAAGTTTCACATTTTCAGTAGCTTTTCAACGGTATATTATTTGCCTCATTCCAACAAACTTTGTAGAAATTACGGCGAAAATACGTTTTTTTTTATTTTCAAAAATGACTTAAAAGCGTAAGGAATTGGGAGAAACAATACATACCAAATAGTTTCGCATTTGTTCAAGCTTTCCAATGCCATATCATTTCCTGCATTCGGACACACGGTTAAAAAATGAACTCGAAAATACGAACTCGGTAAGACTTGTACCGTTTTTAGATTACTCTTAAACCGTTCAAAATTAGAAAAAACTTACAACATCAAAAAGTTGCGCATTTTCATAAGGTTTCCAACGCCATATAATATGCCCTAATTGGATTAGCCGTTTAGAAATTACAGCGAAAATACGAACTCGGTTTTTTGGTTTGCGATTTTTTACGTTTTTCCAAATTACTCTTTAACCGTAGGGATTAGAGAAAACTTTCAACATGTGGAAGGAGCGGTTTTATAGCAGCTTTGCAACAACATAGTATACGCCGCATTCCGATAAACGGTTTAGAAATGAGATCGAAAATACGATTCACGTTTTTTGTGTGAAGAAAAAATGGTTTTCAAAACTGCTCTTAAACCGCTTGCATTTTGACAAAAAAATAAGTTGGGTCATGATACTGGTGTCCATAGCTTTCCAATGGTATATCGCAAGCCCCGTTTGGACAATGTTGGCGGAAGTTCAACCTAGCACATGGGGAAGTTCAGGTCGAATAACTCAGGCAGTAAAATTGCAAAAAAAAAGCGAGTTCATCACGACCCGAGAGCAAAATTCGCCCATGAGCAAGATTCCTATTTAAAACGAGTATTTAGTTGCTAGAAACCATTTGAAGATTACACTTATATCTCATAGAACACAACTAACCAGAAAAATTCGCGGAGAGAGACACGGTTGCGAAGATAGCCCGAAGGTCGGGTTCCGACAGAGGGACGTTCAGGCGTGTAACTCAGGAAGTTAATGTTGTGATCAGAATACTATTTTCAGCCTTGTGAAGAAGAAAGTACCGCTCAGCCTTGGGAGAGTGTTAGGTCCATGTTGCACACATGCCCCAATCATGAGCGCTCAAGAGAAATATTTATACATAAATTCTATGCTCGGCTTTCTCATATTGACCGATCCATGCTCGATACTTCTACACTGGTTCCTTTATGAATATTTTTTTTGAATTAAAATGGGGTCTTCTGGAATGAATTAAATGCAACTTGAAGATTTGGAATTTGACAAAGGTAAAGAGTCAGGTATAAAACTTGAGTTTGATTGTGTTAAATCATTTATGGAAACTAATGTGTTTCATAGGTTTAGTGTTAAATATGGACTTGACTCTGAGATAGTAGCTTCCTTTTGCGAAACATTTTCTACTCATGTTGATCTCCTTAAGGAGAAGTGCTTTAAATTTCAAAAACTAATGTTAAATCCTTTATGGAAACTAATGTGTTTCATAGGTTTAGTGTTTCATAGGTTTAGAGTTAAATATGAAACAATTATTTGTAATGTCGATCCAGTTCTGCCTACTGCTTATATTGACAGATCACCTTTTCCCGCCAGGAGTAAGGAACATGCTAAAGCTAGAATTTTGGTTAATAAAAGCAATATTAGAACACCTAGACCCTCTGAACAAATAAGTGTAGAACCTAATATTTCTATGGTTAAGGATCTATTGGTTGATAATATTGATGAGCATATTATTTACTTCTGTGATGAAGCTGCTAGAATTGCTAAACCTGCTAGAAATGCAAAAGATATGCTAGAGAAGAATAATCCCATAGTTGGCATTCCTATTGTTTCTGTTAAAATTGGATATCATTTGTATCATCGTTTATGTGATATGGGTGCTAGTGTGAGTTCTATTCCGTTTACTTTGTGTTAACAGATTATGGATGATATTGCACCTGCTGATATTGAGGTCATTGATGTTACTGTTAAGCTTGGGAATAGAGATACTATTTAACCACTCAGGATTGTTCGATACATTGAAGTCTGGTGTGGTAAGATTAAATACACTACAGATTTCTTCGTACTTGGTTCAAGATAATTTTTGTCCCATTATATTTGGTAGACCTTTCTTGAATATCGTTAATGTTGAAATTGATTGTGTTACAGAAAAGGTTAGAGTTAAGTTTGGTGATATATCTCATGAGTTCAATTTCTCAAAGTTTGGTAGACAACCACGTGAGAAAGAATTATCTAGTAAAGATGAGATTATTGTTCTTGCTTCTATTGTCGTACCACCTACTGATCCGTTAGAACAATATTTGCTAGACCATGAGAATGACATGCATATGAATGAAAGAAATGAAATAGATGAGATACTATTTAAACAAGTGCATGTCCTTAAACATAATTTTCATGTTGAAACTCTTGGATATCCTCTCCCACCTAAGAGTGATCATGTATTTGAATTAAATAAATTACCTGATACATTGAAATTTTCTTATCTTGATGAAAAGAAGATATATCATGTTATTATCAATGCTAACCTTTCAGAGCATGAAGAAAAGAGATTACGTCTAACTCTGAGGAAACACCATGCTACTATTGGATATACTCTTGATGAACTTAAGGGCATCAATCCCACTTTATGTCAGCACAAGATGCATCTGGAGCCTAATGCTAAACCCATCGTTGATCACCAACGTCGTCTGAATCCTAAGATGAAGGGTGTGGTAAAAACTGAAATATTAAAGCTCCTGGAAGCAGGTATAATTTATATTCCTAAGAAAGGAGGTATTACCATTGCTCCTAATGATAAAAATGAACTTATCCCATAAAGAATTGTAACTGGTTATAGGATGGTAATTCATTTCACAAAATTAAGTAAGCTACTAGAAAATATCATTACCCCTTGCCTTTTATTGATCAAATGTTAGAAGGATTATCTAAGCATACACACTTTTGTTTCCTTGATGATATTATGTTTTTTCTCAAATACATGTGTCAAAAGAAGATCAAAATAAAACTACTTTTACTTGTCCTTTTGGAACTTATGCTTATAGATGTATGCCTTTTGGTTTACGTAATGCACCTGCTACCTTTCAAAGATGTATGACTGCTATATTCTCTAACTTTTGTGAAAAAGATTGCTGAGGTATGCATGAATTATTTCTTCATTTACAGAACTTCTTTTGGTGATTTCTTAAGCAACCATGATCGAGTTTTGCAGAGATGTGAAGACACCAATCTTGTCTTGAATTTGGAGAAGTGCCACTTTATGGTGAATGAAGGTATAGTACTTGGGCGTAAAGTTTCTGAACAAGGTATTGAAGTAGATAGAGCTAAAGTTGACGCAATTAAAAAAATAAGCCATGTGCCCATGTCCTAAAGATATTAAAGGTATAAGAAGTTTCCTTGGTCATGTTGGTTTCTATAGAAGATTGATTAAATATTTCTCTAAGATTTTCAAGCCGCTAACTAATCTCATTCCGAAAGATGTCACATTTGTTTTTTTATGATGATTGTGTAGAAGCCTTTGAAATACTTAAGAAAGCCTTAACTTGTGCACCTATTGTTGAACCGACTGACTGGAATTTTCTCTTTGAAATTATGTGTGGTGCTAATGATTATGCTATTGGTGCTTTTCTAGGACAAAGAATTGATAAGAAATTGAATGTTATTCATTATGCTAGTAAGACTCTAGACAATGGTCAAAGGAATTGTTCTACTACTGAGAAAGAATTTTTAGGAGTTGTGTTTGCGTGTGATAAATTCAGACCTTATTTAGTTGATTCTAAGTTATTATTCACATCGATCATGCTGCTATCAAATATCTCATGGAAAAGAAAGATGCTAAACCTAGACTTATTAGGTGGGTTTTATTATTACAAGAGTTTTATTGGTATATTGTTGATAGAAAGGGAGCTAAGAATCATGTACCTGATAATTTTTTTAGAATGTAAAATATTCTTGATGACCCACTACCTATTGATGATAGTTTTCCTGATGAGCATTTAGCTATTATAAATGCTTATTGTAATAGTCCTTGGTTTGCAGATTATGTTAATTACATTATTGCTAAATATACACCACCTAGTTTCACATAACAAAAAAATAAAAAGTTATTCTTTGATTTAAGACATTACTTTTGAGCTGACCCACATCTATATAAAGGAGTAGATGGTGTTATTAGACGTTGTGTACCTGATCATGAACATGAAAAATCCTACGGAAGTGACATTCTAAAGCATATGGAGGGCACCATGCTGGAGATAGAAGTGCTCATAAGGTATTGCAATCTGATTTTTATTGGCCTACTCTCTTCAAGGATGCATGTAAGTTTGTGTTATCATGTGATGAGTGTCAATGAATTGGTAATATTGGAAGGCGTCAGGAAATGCCTATGAATTATTCACTTGTAACTGAACCATTTTGATGTATGAGTTCTGATTATACGTGACATTTTCCTTCCTCTAATGGGTATACTCATATTTTAGTTGTTTTGATTATGTTACTAAGTGGGTAGAAGCTATTCCAACTAGTGTTGATCATAACACTTCTATTAAAATACTTAAAGGGGTTATTTTTTTCTAAGGTTTGGAGTCCCTAGATATTTAATGTCTAATGGTGGCTCACATTTTATTCATGGTGCATTCCGTAAACTCTTTGCTAAATACGATGTCAACCATAGAATTGCATCACCTTATCATCCTCGATCTAGTGGTCAAGTTGAATTGAGCAATAGATAAATAAAGTTATTTTTTCAAAAGACCCTTAATAGATCTAGAAAAATTGGTCTAAGAAACTTGATGATGCATTATGGGCTTACAAAACTGGTTACAAAAATCCTATGGGTTTTTCCCCATACAAAATGGTTTATGGAAAAGCATGTCATTTACCTCTCGATCTACAACATTAAGCTTATTGGGCAATTAAAGAACTTAATTATGATTTTAAACTTGCTGGTGAAAAGAGGTTATTTGATATTAGCTCGCTAGATGAATGGAGGACATAAGCGTACAAAAATGCTAAGTTATTTAAAGAAAATGTTAAAAGATGCAATGACAAAAGAATCCAAAACAGGAATTCAAATTAGGTGATCAAGTTCTTTTGTACAACTCTTGTGTTAGATTCTTTGTAGGAAAACTTATCTCCCGATGGGAAGGGCCACATATTGTTGAAGAATTTTATCGCCCTGGAGCTATTAAGATCAATAATGACGAAGGCACTCATCCGAGAGTGGTTAATTGGCAAAGAATTAAACAATATATCTCAGGCATGCTAATTAATGTTGAAACTAATATTATTTGAGTAATAACATCGGAGGAGCACATCGAAGAGACCTTCTGGAACGCCCAGAGCCCTGAAAAGGAGTAGGTACGTGGTATGGTAAGTAAATCGGCTCCAAAACTTCCATAAAAGTACCTTTTGTTTGTTTCAGAATATATGAAAAAATAGGAACATAATAAACAATAAGGAAAGTACACGGGGAGGCGACAAGCCCATGGGGTGCGCCACCCGAGCTTGTGGCTCCCTCGTGGACTTTCCGGACACCGTTTTCTCCCAAATTACTTGTTTTGAGACAATGCAAAGCCACGAGTTCATCAAGGCTGGAGCTGAGAACTATAATTATAACTTGATGTTTGATTAAAATAATAATATTGTACCCGTTATTTTGCCTGCACCTGCTCTCTTTGATTTTCAGAGTAAACAGAGATATTATATCTACGAGAGTGAGGCACGCGAGTACAACACAACACTGGAGGTCGCTTTCCAGGCTGAGGTGGAGGCACCAAGAGCCTCCATTAGTTATCACTTTGACTATTATCTAGACCTTCGATGGTAATTATGAAGCTAGGCAAAATTCTAAGCTTGGGGAGTACGTATTTCTCATCGACATTACTTTCAAGTTCACATATTTCATTCCAGTTGTCGGTGTTCACACTTTTTCATTGTATGATCCATCTTAGTTTAATTTTCTTGCTTACTTTTTGTATGATTGCAAAACCTTAAGAAAATCCAAAAAAAAATCTCATTTCTTTCTGGTTTTTCTTTCTGAGTTTAAATTAATGTAGAATTAAAAGAAAACCCAAAAAGATTCCATGTTCTTGTTTTGGTTGTTGGGAGCTTTCCCGTGTAAATAGTTTTTATCGTGTTTTGTTTTTCCTTCGCTATTCTGCTTTCTTCAAGAAAATCTAAAAACTTCAAAAATATTTCAGTTTGTTTCTCTAAAATTCTTTCTTTTCTTTTTGAGTTACTATAAGGAGAAGACCATGATGAAAACGTTAAGGGGCTCTCATATGTATTATGGTTCATCTAACAAAGAGGCCGCATTCTTTTATCTTATCCTTAGAATAAATGTTTGCAGATTCCATCTTAGTCCACATCACTCTTGCACTATTACTATTTTCATATCATTCGGTCGTGCAAGTGAAAGGCAATGATGACAATGATTTGATGAAGTGACGGTGGCAAAGGAAAGCGTGTATGAACTCTACTTGTCCTTGTTTTGCAAATATGTTTAACACAGTATCCACGATTTAGCATATTATATTTAACATGTTTATGATGACAATTAGAGATGTAGTTGCTCATACCATGCTTAAGTAGATGGGAGTGGATAATGATTTAGCTTGGGTGTCAACATGCATTAAAATAATTATGATATAGTATGATGATATGGTATCCTCCTCTGAATGTTTCAAGTGTCTTGACTTGGCACATGTTCACGCATGTAGTTGATTTAAAACCAACATAGCCTCCATGATATATATTATCTTGGTGTTTATATCCTACTCATGCTAGTATTCAATGTTGATTATTCGTAATGCATGATTATGACCGTTTTCGCTCTCAAGTTGGTCGCTTCTCAATCTATTTCTAGCCTTCACCTGTACTAAGTAGGAATGCTGCATGTCCATCCAAATCCTTAAACTAAACTTATTCCAGATGAGTCCACTATACCTACCTATATGCGGTATTATCCTGCCGCTCTAAGTAAATTTGGATGTGCCACCTCTAACAATTCAAATGCACATCTGTTTTGTGTGTCTGTACCGCTCATGGAGCGACAGGGGTGGTAAGTATTTTCCATGCTAAGTAGGTTATTCTCGTGATGAGTTTTTATTCACTTGTCATTGCATGAGAGATTGTTGGTAATTGGGATGCCCGGTCCTATAATCAAAATTCAGAAAATAAATATACAAAGTCCCCCGAAAAGTTGTTGGTATGGAAGGCACGCATGGATTCGGCTAGCCATGGCTTGTGATTGTTGGTGGAGGGGGAGTAAACTTTACTTTTTCGCTTGCGAACCGCCTATAAAGTGTTTAGCATGGAAGATACTGAAAATTCTCGGTCGTGATGTTGACAGGAAATGTATACCTCTCAAAATTATATTTATCTCTAATTTAAAACATTGAGGTCTGGCACCTATGCAAATCCCTGCTTCCCTCTGCGAATGGAATATACATTTACTTTTATGTTGAGTCGTCACCTTCTCAAACAAGCACCAGTCCTGGGAGCACTATTATCATCTTTATGCATTGAGTGTAGTTAATGTTGGGTGTTAGCATGACTGGTTCTCTTCTATCATGAATTACAATGTTTAGTCTCTGCTTGAACTTTGGAGGTGCTCTGCATTTATGTTTTGCGGTCTTAGAAAGGGCTAGCAAGATACCATGTTGTCATATTGTATCATGATTGTTTTGACAAATTTTTGGCATTTGAGATATCTTATTATTGCTCGCTAGTTGATTATGCCATTGACATGACTAAATATGATTCCGAAGAGTTATCATTTTCAGGGTTAGTTATGATCTTTGCTGAAAACTTGGGTATTGCTTAAGCATACATATAGATAGAAGAACAAAAGAGTTCGTAAAAGTTTTCTTTTACTTTCAGTTTGTCAACTAAATTGCTTGAGGACAAGCAATGAGTTAAGCATCGGGGAGTTGATACTCCTTCACCATATCTACTTTTCCAAACACTTTTGCTTTTGTTTTGGACTCTAATTTGCATGATTTGAATGAAACTAACCTGGACTGACGTTATTTTCAGCAGAACTACCATGGTGATGTTTTTTGTGCAGAAATAAAAGTTCTCGAAATTGGACAAAACTTTTTGGAGTTTTTTATGGAAAATATAAAAATATTGTAACCAAGATCTACCAGAGGGGGGCCACCTGCTGCCCACGTGGCACCAGGGCGTGAACCCCCTAGGGCGCACCCTGGTGGCTTGTGGGGCACACGAGGCTCCGCTGACTCTATTCTCAGCATTATATATTCATATTGCCCGAGAAAAAAATAGAAGAAGTCTCATTACGTTTCACGATATGGAGTCGCTACCACCTCGTGTTCTTCATCGGGAGGGCAGATCTGGAGTCCGTCTGGGGCTCCGGGGAGGGGGATTCGTCGCCCCATCATCATCACCAACCCTTCTTCATCACCACTTTCATGATGCTCACCATCGGGAGCGAGTAACTTTGTAGGCTTGCTGAACGGTGATGGGTTGGATGATATTTATCATGTAATCGACTTAGTTTTTTAGGGCTTGATCCCTAGTATCCACTATGTTTTGAGAATGATGTTGCTATGACTTTGCTATGCTTAATGCTTGACACTAGGGCCCGAGTGCCATGATTTCAGATCTGAACCGTTTATGTTTTCACGCATATATTTGTGTTCTTTGATCCGATGTTGCAAGTTGTATGCACCTATTATGTGTTATGATCTGCATACACCAAGGTGACAATAATTGGGATTTTTTCTGGTGATTACCATAATTTAAGGAGTTAATGTATTCACTAAGTAATATTCCTTTATTCCAGTTCTCTATTAAAAGGATGCCTTAATATCCCTTTGTTTCCAATAGGATCCCATTGCCACGGGAAGGTAGGATAAGAGATATCATGCAAGTTCTTTTCCATAAGCACGTATGACTATATACAGAATACATGCCTACATTACAATGATGAATTGGAGCTAGTTCTGTGTTGCCCTGGGTTATAAGTGTTACATGATGAATGTCGTCCAGCATAATTATCCATCACATATTGTCGTGGAATTAACACGGCAGATGTCCAGTTTAGCGGACTTGATGATGGAACCATCACACGGGTTAGCTTGAAGGGGTTCATAGCACACAAAGGACACAGAGAGTTATACTAGTTCGGCCCCTTTGATGAAGGTAAAAGCCTACGTCTAGTTGGTTTGGTATTGCTTGAGCGTCGGTTTACAGGGAGCGGATCGCTTGCCTGTAGTCTCGACGGGTTGATTCTTGCTTGTCCCTGAGCCGTCGCCTGGTCGTCCCTTTATATAGAGAGGCGACGCCCAGTTCGGTTTACAGAGTCCTGAGGCCGGCTCATACTTGTGTCCGCCTCGGTCTCTGTTCTTTCTTCTTTATTCCTCAAGTTACATCATCGGGCGGTTTACAAATCATAACTCTATACATGGGCCCTAAGATCTCATGGGCCGTAGCTTTAACTAAATATTACAACAAAACATATTATAGTAATCCGGTTTATACTAGCCGGTTCATACCTGCTAGTAATATCCTTGACATTAGGCCCCAGAATGATTTGAACTTGTTCACATCAATCTCCCTTGTCTTGTATAATTTTCTTCTGTGTCTTCTCATTTTTTGGTAAACCGGCCCTGACGTCATCCTCGAGAATCACGGAACCTGATCGTGACATCATTTCCGCATTTAATGCCGCGAGCTGTACTGTAGCTTTGTTTAATGGTTATCCCGAAAATCGAGGCGTCAAAAGTATCTTTATCCGATCCTTTACTCCCTCGAATCTCGCTCACGTCGCTTCAGATCTGAGTTTCCCTTATAAATATCGCTGTCCCCATCCGTTTATCCTCTTCTCGCATCTTCTTCCTTCGCCCGTCGCGCGAACTTCAAGACGCCATTGACACCCGAGCTCGAACCGCCGCCGTCGACCGCCGAAACCAAGTCCTCGCCGGCCGCTGCATCGCCCTGAGCTTTGACCAGAGAACCTCCGCCGCTGATCCCTGCTGTTCCAAGGTACATCTTTCTTCCTCACTGTAGATCCGTATCTTCTAGGGTTCTTGCTCGTGCTTCCGCCATTAGAGCCTCGATGAGAACTTCGTCTTGTTCGCAGAAGTCTTGATCTTTACGTCCTGCCCTTAGATCATGCTGCTTCCATACCTTAGATCTCGTTATTTACACAACCTGTAGATTCATCCGCTCCGTATATCACCCTTGTAGTTCTTCCCGTATGTCCTTATATTTATTTTTCTTTTTCTTGCATGCTCAGATCTGTTCTGCCTTTAGTTGTCTGTAAAAACCTGTTTCTTTCCCCTTGCAAATCTGCTAAATATACTCTGGTTTAAACTGTCATGCGCAAATCCTGAAAGAATATATGCAACAATTTAGCTCTCTTTCTATTACTGTCATGAACCGGTAGTAACATAAACCCCCTGTTATTGCCGGGTTATCTATATCATTAGTCCCTTGCTTAAACCGTTGCATGATCTTCGTATGTATCTTCCGGTTTATGCTGTTGTACTTAAATAATCCGATCTTCATACTTTTACTCTTTCAGTACTTGTCCTTCTGTTGCTATGGCCAAGCAGTTTGTCTCTTGTGACTGGGTTCCTTCCATCATCACGGAAGAAAACTTGGTTAAAATTGCTGCCATTGGTACTTTAGGCCCTCAATCCGTTTTGAAGTGGCGGGCTCCCGGAAACGAATGCCCTCCTACTCCCAGAGAAGGGGAGGTTATTGTTTTCTTCGACCACATAGCTCGAGGCTTCACACCCCCCGGTTCAAAATTCTTTCGAGATGTGCTTGCTGCCTTCCACCTCCACCCTCAGGACATTGGGCCCAACTCTGTTACAAATATTTGTGACTTCCAAGTTTTCTCAGAGGTATACCTGCAAGAAGAACCGTCTGTTGATCTGTTCCGGGATTTCTTTCACCTGAACCGGCGTACGGAATTCACCAGCGGACCGCATCAGGAACTCGGCGGGGTTAGCATCCAGAAAAGGAGAGACGCAGTCTTTCCCCATGCCGCTCTCCATACACATCCAAAGGAGTGGAACAAATCTTGGTTTTACTGTGTTAACACTTCTCCTGAAGGGGAGAACCCACTGCCGGGTTATCGCGAGCACCGTCTTCCGGAGGACCACCCTCTGCCACAACGGCTCAGCTCCGCCGAACGGCCCCGGTTTGCGTCTCAGCTTTCTAGACTGAAAGCTTTTATGGCCAACGGTTTAATTGGAACCGATTTTATGCGCTGTTGGCTCCCTTGGAGTATTCTTCCCTTGAGTCGGCGATCACAATTGATGTGCCAGTATTCTGGTAAACCGGACGACCCTCAACGGTTTACTAAGGATAAACTTTATGAATCGGAGGTTATTGAATCGGCTAAGAAGATGCTCAACGTCTCCTTAGTAGACTGCAGCAAAGTCGGATTAGCTCCGTATTATAAGAAGAACAAGCTGCCTGCGGTAAGCCTTGCTTTTTTGTATATGTTTTTTGATCAGTTTATATAAACCGTCCTCTCACTATCTTCCTTTCTGTCCGAATAGGCCGATGATCCTTTCTGGAAAAGAAAACCTCAGGAGAAACCCGGCAAACAGGCACGCCGGAAGACCTTTGCTAATAAGAAAAGAAAAGCAGCCGTTGGCTCTAGTTCTCACGCCGAGGATGACGATCCGGATTCCGAGGTATGAATTAATCCGGCTTTAATTTGCTTGCTTGTACTCATATCTGTATCTAATGATAACTTTCCACAGGAGTTGGCTGAAGGTGATAAACCGGCCGAAGTTGAGGTAACTATCCTTTCTTCCGATTCAGAACCACTTCCACAAAAGAGTCGTCGGACAATCCGGAAATATCAATTTTCTCACCCTTATGCTCAATTGGATCCTAATTTTCTTTTGAAGAAACAACAACACGAAGCTCTTCGCCGGACCACTCGCCATAGCGGCTTGGTAGTGGAGTCATCCGGAATCTCTCTCACTCTGGCTCGGAGGCGCCGATCTGAGGTTATACTCTCTCCAACTCTCCTTCATCCCAAGGCCGGCCTTATCCGCAAACCTCTTAAACCGTCTGACCCTGATTATCAGGAGACTCCATTATCCTCCTCTGGTGAATCAACTGCCACACAACTTCCCCCACTAAAAACTGTTCCAGGGTAAGTCTTTTTAACTTATCCGGTTTATGATTATATTTTGCTTCACAATCTTAACTTGTTTTCCGAACTTATTCCAGCAAGCCAAAGCCTAGCAAAAAACAAAAGGCAAACAAACCCACTGCTGAGACCTCTGCAGATGATCCGGCGGTTGATCCGGCAACAACCGTCCCTCCGGAAAGCGAGCCCACGATTCCTCTTGAGAATCCTGCGCCTACGGATCATATTTCAGTGCCCGAGAACCCTACTGCTGACGATGTTCATGATCCGCCAAGTCCGGCCCGGGCTAATTCTCCTCAGGTCAATCCGGCATCTCCCAGTCCGGTTCATGCTCTAGCTCCACAAACAGCACCTGCTTCTCCAGAAGTTATAGTAACTGGCACTGCTTTTACTGTTCCGGCTGAACCCACTGTTTTAGCCAAACATACGGCTAAAGCGGAAAAACTGCATAATGAGAAGGGTAAATGGAGTACCGAGTTATCCAATCTTGCTGATATGAGTGCCCAGGAACTCTATTCCGGGTACTTAAACCGGCTCCACAGCAGCCGAGATTACGAAGCGGGCTTGGTTAACTTGATGAAGGAAAAGTATGAGGTAATCCTTTCCTTCTGACTTTGTGTTTTTGATATGCTTCTAACTATCTCATAGTAGCCCCCAAGTTCCGGTTTAGCTGCGCTTTGAAGGTGAACCAGAACTTATGACTTAAACACATTGGTTTTACATTAGCCCCCAAGTATCAGGTAGATAACTTGGTTATGTATTTGATACTTGTAAGAATTTCTTCTGATACTTCAATGTTCCATTAGCCCCCAAGTGTCAAGTAGACAACTTGCTTGTGTGCTTGAGACTTTTGTCTTTGAACTGCTGCTGTTTATTGCTTCAACTTTACATTAGCCCCCAAGTGTCAAGTAGACAACTTGTTTGTGTGCTTGAGACTTGTCTGATTTTTATTTCTTATCACTTGTTTTTACTTGCAGGCTGACTTAAACCGGAATGCTGATGAGATCAATGAGCTTCGGAGCCGTCTTGCTGAAACGGAGTCTGCTGCCTCGAAAGCCAAGAAAGATCTGAAGGTGAGCTTAAAGACTGCTGAAGATGTGAAAAAATTCTTTGAAGAAGAGCGGGCTGCCTTTGAGGTTCAGAAGAAAGAACTGGAGAAAAGGGCCAAAGACGCTGAGGAAGCCCTTAACCCGGTAACTGAAGAGTTAACCGGCTTAAAGCGGCACATAGAGTTGATGACCTCTGCCGTCTTTGGTAAGTCTTTTGATCTGTATTCCTGCTTTAACCTTGTAATCTTTCATCTGTACCGGTTTAACTGTGATACTTATATGCAGGGCGCCGTGTCACCCATCTTGGGGATGACTTGCGGAAGAAACTTAAAGCCTGCTACACTTTGGTCGAGCAGCTGTATTCCGGCGCTCAGAGGATCATAAGTGCAACATATTTCAGTAAACCGGCCCCCACGACCATCCAAGGTACATTAGAAAAGTTGTCTGTTTTGCCGGTGCGTTTGGAGGAAGTCAAGAAATCTGCAGCTCGAGCCGGCGCCCTCCTGGCACTTACCAGAGCCAAAGCTTGGGTTCCGGACTTTGATCCGGAAGAGGCTTTAAATGGGTGCCCAAATACCAAGGAAGACGGATCATCGTTTACTGCAAAGGATCTCTATGCCTTGACAAAGGAGATGCGTCCCCTTGCCAGTAAACTTGCGGCTGAAGCAGATTTATCCAGGTATCATCCAGGGTATGACTTGCAAAACGAGCGGGTGGAGCGGCCGGTTTATGAAACCGTCAATCTAATCCCACCAGTGCGTCCTCATACATTCGCTCTAGGTATTGAACCGTCGGAACTCATCAACGAAGAGATGTATTTTCGTGCTTTAACGAAGATCGACTGGTGCGCCCCGGATTTCCAACCGCTTCAGGAGGACAAGGATATTCCGGATCAAGCTGATGACCAGCCGTCTCAGCAGGAAGGAGCATATATAACTCAAAACTTATTGTTGTAGTTGTAGTCCCTGCATTATCAAACAATCTTTTAATCCGTCAGGCTTGCTATGCCTTGTAATAGGATAGCTGAAACATTATCCGCTTTGATCCGGATATTCTGACTTCTTGTTTTAATGTTTGCCAAATTAAATTTCATCTGATGTCGCTTATCTTGCGTGTCATCTGTTCCTACATAAGTAACACTGAAAACATGTCCTAGCGGTTTACCAGTGGACAGATTAAATTGTTCTCACAGTATATCAAACAAGTATATACTTATATCAGAAATAAATTTATACCTGAGACCAAGTATGCTCAATACTCTTAATCCAGTAGAACTTAAAATTTCTTGATGAAGATCTTCATGGATCCAATAACAAACCCGGGCTTGATAAAAGACACCGGTTTATATCGTTCTGAAACTTTGTCCAGAAGTTTGTAGCTTGTTGCCTGACGGATGATCCGGGTTATAATGAACACCGGTTTATTCATGCTGGTATTCATGACCTAGACTTTTAACTTTATAGATATGTGGTCAACTTCTGTAGCTGTTCCACTTCGGTTTAAAGAGTCATAAAACATAAACACCAAAGATGCGAATTTGCAAATAAAACCATGTAGTCAAGGCTTTTTAAGAGCTGCCAGGCTCAAAGCAAGGTTCAGCCAATCACTGGATGCGGGAATCCTGTCTGTCCAGAGGGCCGGTGGATGCGGATTATCCGTCTTTCCATAGGAACCATAAGAAAAAAATTTAGCCAATCACTGGATGCGGGTAAACCCGTCTGTCCAGAGGGCTGGTCGATGGATGCGGGAATCCCGTCTGTCCATAAGAATTTTAGCCAATCACTGGATGCGGGTAAACCCGTCTGTCCAGAGGGCTAGTTGATGGATGCGGGAATCCCGTCTGTCCATAAGAATTTTAGCCAATCACTGGATGCGGGTAAACCCGTCTGTCCAGAGGGCCGGTTGATGGATGCGGGAATCCCGTCTGTCCATAAGAATTTT
>LR738714.1:387986142-388040665 GCA_902687465.1 Secale cereale
TCTGTCCAGAGGGCCGGTGGATGCGGATTATCCGTCTTTCCATAGGAACCATAAGAAAAAAATTTAGCCAATCACTGGATGCGGGTAAACCCGTCTGTCCAGAGGGCTGGTCGATGGATGCGGGAATCCCGTCTGTCCATAAGAATTTTAGCCAATCACTGGATGCGGGTAAACCCGTCTGTCCAGAGGGCCGGTTGATGGATGCGGGAATCCCGTCTGTCCATAAGAATTTTAGCCAATCACTGGATGCGGGTAAACCCGTCTGTCCAGAGGGCCGGTTGATGGATGCGGGAATCCCGTCTGTCCATATAGTCTTCCATGGCCCCATGAAGTCATAGGTAGATCTTGAACCAATCACTGGATGGATTACCATCCAGAGGGTTTCCTTGAAGCGTCCTCTTTTGAACCGGATGTGACCTCATGCTCTGCAAAAATCAGTTTTAAACCGACCGATATGTTTGAAATATAACATATGATAATACATATATGGTTGTCCTCACAAGATATTTGTATTGGGAAGAAAAAAAGGCTGAGCCCCCGGTTTACCGAGGGTGCCGGTTTATTCATTGATCATAATATATACATAGGATACAGTGGTCCTCATAGCTCAAGTATAGTATGGCCGTAAATGGGCGATGTTCCATGGCCTCTTCGTCTCCTCCTCTGATGTCCGTGAGTCCTTGTGTTCTCGAACGTCCAACAGGTAATATCAACCGTTGTGCAGATTCTTGCTGATCACAAAGGGCCCTTCCCAAGGCGGGGATAATTTGTGCATATCTGTTTGATCTTGGATGAGCCGGAGTACCAAGTCGCCCTCCTGGAACGTCCTTGTCTTGATCCGACGGCTGTGATATCTGCGTAAGTCTTGTTGATAAATTGCAGATCATGCTGCAGCTATATCACGCTCTTCATCCAGCCGGTCCAAACTGTCTTGCCTTGCTTGCTCGTTGGCCGCTTCAACATAAGTCGTTACCCTTGGTGAATCATGACGGATATCACTTGGAAGGACCGCTTTAGCACCATATACCATGAAGAAAGGTGTGTAACCTGTGGACCAATTTTGTGTAGTGTTGATACTCCAAAGAACAGATGGTAACTCCTCAACCCAGCATCCTGGGGTTCTCTGCAAAGGAGTCATAAGCCGGGGCTTGATACCTCGCAAAATCTCCTGATTTGCTCTTTCAGCTTGACCATTGGATTGGGGGTGGGCCACAGAAGCTACATCTAAGCGAATATGCTCCCATTGACAGAATTCTTCCATCTCACCCTGAGATAAATTGGTGCCATTGTCTGTGATGATGCTGCGTGGAAAACCAAACCGGAAAATCACCTTTTTGATGAATTTGACAGCCGTTGCCGCATCACACTTGCTTATAGGCTCTGCCTCAATCCATTTTGTAAACTTATCCACTGCTACTAGTAGATGAGTTTTCTGATCTTGGGATCGCTTGAAGGGTCCAACCATATCAAGCCCCCAAGTCGCAAACGACCAAGTTATTGGTATCATCCGGAGCTCCTGCGCCGGAACCAGAGCACGTCTCGAAAATTTCCGACAAGCATCACACTTCCGGACCAGATCTGCCGCATCAGCATGAGCGGTTAACCAATAGAAACCATGCCGGAAAGCTTTAGCCACCAATGATTTTGAACCGGCATGATGACCACAATCCCCTTCATGGATCTCGCGAAGAATCTCACAACCTTCCTCAGCTGATACACACTGCTGAAATACTCCAGAAGTACTGCGATGATGAAGCTCTCCGTTTGCAATTGTCATGGACTTAGAACGCCGGACTATCTGTCGTGCCTCTATTTCATCATCCGGTAGCTCTCCTCGGCTCAGATATACCAAATAAGGCAGCGTCCAATCCGGAATAACATGAAGTGCTGCCACTAGCTGTGCCTCCGGATCAGGAACCGCTAGGTCTTCCTCCGATGGTACTTGTACTGACGGACTGTGCAGCTCATCCAAAAAAGTATCTGGCGGCACCGGTTTACATTGAGAACCCAACCGGCTTAAAGCATCAGCCGCTTCGTTCCTTCGCCGGTCTATGTGTTCCACTTGATACCCTTTAAAATATCCAGCAACTGCTTTCACCTCCCGTCTGTAAGCTGCCATGAGGGGATCTCTCGAATCCCACTTGCCTGAAACTTGTTGTGCCACCAGATCTGGATCGCCAAAACATTTGACCCGGCTCAAGTTCATCTCCTTTGCCATCCGTAATCCATGAAGTAATGCTTCGTATTCTGCTGCATTATTAGTACAAGGAAACAATAAACGGAGGACATAGCAAAACTTATCACCTTGGGGGGAAGTTAAAACAACTCCAGCCCCCGAGCCTTCCAACTGTCTTGAACCGTCAAAGTGAATCGTCCAGTATGTAAGATCCGGCTTCTCCTCAGGGGTTTGCAGCTCTGTCCAATCATTGATGAAATCCACCAATGCCTGAGATTTTATGGCGGTGCGTGGCACATACTTCAACTCATGTGGGCTGAGCTCAATGGCCCACTTCGCTACTCTACCTGTAGCTTCCCTGTTCTGGATTATGTCCCCCAATGGTGCTGAACTAACCACAGTTATTGGATGACCTTGGAAATAGTGCTTCAGCTTCCGGTTTGCCATGAACACACCATACAGCAGCTTCTGCCAATGTGGGTACCTCTGCTTGGATTCAATGAGCACTTCACTCACGTAATAAACCGGGCGCTGAACCGGGTATTCCTTCCCTGCTTCCTTGCGCTCAACCACAATTGCGACGCTGACTGCTCGTGCATTGGCAGCGACGTACAACAGCAATGGCTCCTTATCAATAGGGGCAGCCAGGACCGGCGGCTTTGCCAGTTGCCACTTCAGATCCTCAAACGCCGCGTTCGCCTCATCACTCCATATAAACCGATCTGTTTTCTTCAGCATCTGGTAAAGCGGAATCGCCTTCTCTCCCAAACGGCTGATGAACCGGCTTAATGCCGTGATCCGGCCAGCGATACGCTGAACATCGTTGATGCAAACTGGTTTAGTCAAAGATGTTATTGCTTTAATCTTCTCTGGATTAGCTTCTATTCCTCTGTTGGAGACCAAGAATCCCAGTAGTTTACCTGCCGGAACACCAAAGGCACACTTCTCCGGATTAAGCATCATCTTATAAGCTCGAAGATTGTCAAAAGTCTCTTTAAGATCCTCTATCATTGTCTCCTCTTTCCTTGATTTAACCACAATGTCATCCACATAGGCATGAACATTCCTCCCTATCTGCCCTTTAAGACAATTCTGAACGCAACGCTGATAAGTTGCTTGAGCACTCTTAAGCCCAAAAGGCATAGATACATAGCAAAAAGCACCAAAAGGGGTTATGAAAGCCGTCTTCTCTTGGTCTTTAACTGCCATCTTGATCTGGTGATATCCCGAGTATGCATCCAAAAAGCTTAGCCGCTCACATCCCGCTGTGGCATCGATAATCTGATCAATGCGAGGGAGAGCAAAAGGATCAGTTGGGCAAGCTTTGTTGAGGTCTGTGTAGTCCACACACATTCTCCACTTCCCATTCTTCTTTAACACCAGTACCGGATTAGCCAACCACTCTGGGTGAAAGACTTCCACTATGAACCCTGCGGCCAAAAGCCTGGCCACTTCTTCTCCTATAGCCTTGCGCCTCTCTTCGTTGAAGCGACGCAAATATTGTTTAACCGGTTTATATTTCGGATCAATGTTAAGGCTGTGCTCAGCGAGTTCCCTCGGTATACCTGGCATGTCAAAAGGTTTCCACGCAAAGATATCCTGGTTCTCACGGATGAACTCGATGAGCGCGCTTTCCTATTTGGGATTAAGGTTAGCGCTGATAGTGAACTGCTTGGACGAATCACCTGGCACAAAATCAACTTGCTTGGTCTCCTCCGCCGGTTTAAACTTCAACGCCGGATCATTCTCTGTAGGTGACTTCTTCAGCGGAGTCATATCTGCCGGATCAACATTATCTTTATAGAACTTCAATTCTTCTGTGGCACATACTGCCTCCGCGTAGGCTGCATCTCCTTCTTCACACTCCACTGCTATCTTGCGACTTCCATGAACCGTGATCGTACCCTTGTGACCCGGCATTTTGAGTTGCAGATAGACATAACATGGCCTAGCCATAAACTTGGCATAAACCGTTCTCCCGAATAAGGCGTGATATGGGCACCAGATCTTGACAACTTCGAAAGCTATCATTTCTGACCTGGAATCATGCTCATCTCCAAAGGTAACTTCCAAATCAATCTTTCCAACTGGATAAGCCGACTTACCTGGAACCACCCCATGGAACACCGTGTTTGATTGTCTTAGCTTCTTATCCGTCAGGCCCATACGACGGAAGGTCTCATAGTACAAGATATTGATGCTGCTACCGCCGTCCATGAGAACCTTAGTGAACTTATAACCTCCCACCTGGGGCGCTACCACCAAGGCCAAGTGGCCCGGATTATCCACCCGCATCGGGTGATCCTCCCTACTCCATACAATGGGCTGTTCTGACCAGCGCAGAAATTGCGGTGTTGCCGGTTCAACCGCGTTAACTGCCCGCTTTAAAACCTTCTGATCCCATTTACACAGACTTGTGGTGAACACATGGTATTGCCCACTGCTCAACTCCTTAGGATTATTCTGATATCCGGATTGCGGTTGCTGTTGCTGACGCTGCTGATTACCCTGATTATTGTAATTACCTTGGCCCTGCTGTTGACTGCCTTGGTTGTTGTAATTACCTTGGCCCTGCTGTTGACTGCCTTGGTTATTGTAACCACCCTGATTACGCGGCTGATTGCCCTGGTTATTATAACTTCCTTGACTATTTTGATTACCGGCCCGGTTTTGATAACCATTGTTATTGCCCCTATATCCTGATCCGGAGCTGTTCCCCTGATGACCCGGACCATAAAACCCTGGGCCTGAACCGCCATTTGGAGGTCTGTCATTAGGTTTAAAGCGGCCCAACATTGCTTCCATAAAGGGCCTGCACTCTCTTATAGTGTGTTTTGCCGGTCGTTGTCTCGAGCCATGCTTCGGACAAGGCTGATCTAACTCTTGGTCCCAACCAAAATCCCCTCCGCCGGTTGCTGAGGTGGGTTGCCCATATTACGCTGAAAACCCCCGTGAACCTGGGTATTGGCTACGAAATCAGAACCACCTTCTGCCTTTCGCTTGCCCAAGAAACTTGCAGTGGCCGGGTTAACTTGCGCCGATTTACCAGGTTTGTTAACCTTCCCTGCTTTGTCTCCTTCAGCTTCTGGATACTTGGTATTATCAGAGTCCCCATATTTTACCAAAGCACTCATGAGAGTTCCCATATCATTGCAATCCCTTTTAAGCCGTCCTAGCTTTAACTTTAAAGATTCAAACCAGCAATTGTTTTCCAAAGTCACTATCGCCGTACTAGGATTGATACCATTCGAAGAGTGCAAGATCTCTGATACTCGCCGTACCCAAGCACTTGTAGACTCCTGCTCTCCTTGCACACAGGCTGCTAGATCCACCACTGACATCGGCTGCTTGCATGTATCTTTGAAGTTTTTGATGAACTGACGACGTAGCTCCCCCCATGATCCGATGGAATTAGGGGGTAAACCCTTTAACCAGGTCCGGGCTGTGCCCTCAAGCATCATGGTGAAATATTTTGCACAGGCCGCTTCATCCACGTCCAGCATCTCCATGGCCATCTCATAACTCTCCACCCAAGCTTCAGGAGGTAAATCCGCAGTGTAATTAGGTACTTTGCGGGGCCCTTTAAAATCCTTGGGCAACTTTACACTCCGTAAAGCGGGGATAAGACACTGTACTCCAAAGGAACTTGTCGTAACTCCTGTCTCTGCCGTGGTAGTTTGAACCGGCGTTGTCTGACGGACCTCCTCCCGGGCTACAGATCTAACCCGGTTTGCATCCTGAGCTTGAGCATCCACGCCTGCCGGATTATCCTGTATGTGCTGATGTCGCCTGCGCTCACTGCTAGATACTTCTGGCTCCTCCCAATGCCTAGTGTAACTCCGGCTGGGACGTGGTGTTGAATGTAGCCTTTCCCTGTTATGAGAATATGCTTGCTGCTGTATTAACGCCATATTAAGCAACTCCTTGGCCCGGCGTGCCTCCAACGCTGCCCGGGACGTCCCCTCCACGGGTAAAGCGGCCAAACGTGCAGCAGCAGCCACGATGTTATCCAAAGGATTTGAGTAATGACCTGGAGGGGTAGGAACGTGAGGGGCAGACGTGATCCGCCGATCTTGCTCTGCAGTGGGTTGCTGAACCGGCTCTTCCCTGGCTGGAGGTGCCCTCCGGTTTAAAGCCGGATCGTTGCTGGTTCCAGCCCCGGGTGTCCTGAACAGATCCGTCGCTTCATAAACCGACGGTAGACGAGACTGGTACTTTCGACCCCTTACTCCCTGCACAGAGGCCTGCTCCATCCTTAGATGAAAAGCCTGATCATTCAGCTCCGCTTGCCGTATTGCTATCATTGCCTTCTCTGCTTTCAAATCCTCTTTCAATTGATCAATCCGGCCTTTCAACTGAAGGAGCTCTGCATCATGCTACGCCTTGTCTGCTGGAGCTATCGTTGCCACCGCCTTAGCTGTGAACTCCTCGATCAAGGTGGATAGAACGTCGGTAGGTGAGAGATTCGGGCCGCTCCCCCCTACACCAGCTTCTGCTGTCGCCCCGTTCACCGTAGGCTGCGAACCAGCCATAAACACAGCCACCCGATTTGGCGGGTCGAAGGGGTCCGGAATACTGTTTCCATCGGACTCACCCTCAGACCGGCCGTCCTGCAACTGATACAAAGACTCAGTTTCTCCGGATGAAGATTCGTCGTCGGAGTAGACAACTGTTGCACCATCGGATTCCGATCCGTCCTCGGTTTGAACCCCATGAATTGCTCCAACGAATACGCGCTTCATGGCGGGCTGAATCCGGGCCGATCTCGCACGCTGAGCCGGCTCGATGATGTTGGGGAAGATGTCCGGCTCAGGTCCCGGTTCGCTGATCTTGCCAATGAAAACGTGGATGCCGCCGAAGGGAACCCGGTACCCGTATTCGATTGAATCAGCCTCCGGTCCCCAGCCTGCGTCATCGATGTAGATCCGGCCGCGGCGACTCTTGGTCATCCGGCCGGCAATGTAGCCCTTGAGCCCTTCGAAGCTGCCCTTCAAGAACTCGAAACCATCGTGCGGAGGCCCCACGGTGGGCGCCAACTGTTGTGGAATTAACACGGCAGATGTCCGGTTTAGCGGACTTGATGATGGAACCATCGCACGGGTTAGCTTGAAGGGGTTCATAGCACACAAAGGACACAGAGAGTTATACTAGTTCGGCCCCTTCGATGAAGGTAAAAGCCTACGTCTAGTTGGTTTGGTATTGCTTGAGCGTCGGTTTACAGGGAGCGGATCGCTTGCCTGTAGCCTCGACGGGTTGATTCTTGCTTGTCCCTGAACCGTCGCCGGGTCGTCCCTTTATATAGAGAGGGGACGCCCAGTTCGGTTTACAGAGTCCCGAGGCCGGCTCATACTTGTGTCCGCCTCGGTCTCTGTTCTTTCTTCCTTATTCCTCAAGTTACATCATTGGGCGGTTTACAAATCATAACTCTATACATGGGCCCTAAGATCTCATGGGCCGTAGCTTTAACTAAATATTACAACAAAACATATTATAGTAATCCGGTTTATACTAGCCGGTTCATACCCGCTAGTAATATCCCTGACACATATCCAATGCTTACGAGCTTTTCATATATTGATCTTTGCTAAGTCACTACTTTTGCTATTACTGTTACAATTGCTACAAAACTAGCTACTATCAATGTTGTCACTATTACTATTGCTACCATTATTACTACTATCAAATTATCCTACTACTATGCTACTGATCTCTCTACAGCAGATATTTAGTCTCTAGGTGTGGTTGAATTGACAACTCAACTGCTAATACTTGCAAATATTCTTTGGCTCCCGTTGTGTCGAATCAATAAATCCGGTTGAATACTCTACCCTCGAAAACTGTTGCAATCCCCTATACTTGTGGGCTATCAATTCCCATGTGTCCTCGAGAGAACTTTGCTTTATATAAGAGAACTCTTCGGCTTGTCCTTTTTCTATAAAAAGGATTGTGCCATCTTGCTGCAAGTTTGATACAATTGTTACTTGTTACTTGTTACGAATTACCATGCTACAAAACTATCTATCAGTGTTACTTACAACACTTGCAGAAAATACCTTGCTGAAAACCGCTTGTCATTTCCTTCTGCTCCTCATTGGGTTTGACTAGACCTGGCCATGGGCAGCCCGGCCCGGTCGGCCCGACCCGGCCCGGCCCGAAAAAGCCCGACCCGGCCCGGCCCGACCTTGTCCACGGGCCGGGCTCGGGCCTAGATTTCAGGCCCGGTGGCCGGGCCGGGCCGGGCCCGGGCCCGTCATTTTTGCACATTAGCGAAGGAGCCCGGCCCGAGGCCCGAGGCCCGTCGGGCTTTTGCATGTTCGGGCCGGGCTCGGGCCCGATTTTTAGGCCCGACGGCCGGGCCGGGCCGGGCTCGGGCCTGGGTTTTTTGCACCGGGCTTGGGTCGGCCCGGCCCGAAGCCCGGCCCGGCCCGAGGTTTGGCTAGGTCTAAGTTTGACACTCTTACTTATCGAAAGGACGATGATTGACACCCTATACTTGTGGGTCATCAGGGTTCAGTAACTCATAGACATGAACGAAATCGTTCGTTCAATGATCGATAGCGGAACATTGGACGTCCATATTGATCCCTATGAGCACATGAATGATATTGGAGGGAACCTTTGGTTATCATGTGATGTTCCCTTTGCTTCGTGACAATTCACAAACCCCGGGATGCATCGGTATCCTCATGAGTCCTCACATGCTCGCTATACCAAAATCCTCGTTCCCTGTTTCATTCTTCTTTCTCGTTATTGTGTTCCGGCATCCCCATGACGTAGTCACCTGTGTATGGCTAGATAATGATGGATGCAATCACATGAAGAGGGACCTAAGAATATATCTCCATTGTTGGAGGAGAAAATCCCACTCTCGAGCTATCTAGTGCATTGTGAAACTTTCCGATGAACCCATAAGTTGTCATTATGATCACCGTGTTACAGGTGACGTTTGAGCAACCCCAAATGTCGGGGAATAACGATAGCCACCTATGGGACGGAGGTCCCTTTTGGTTCGGCAAGGGGATGTACATGTTTCACAAAGAGCAGAGAAGCGCAGAGCAGCGTGTTGGGGATCACACGGGCAGTTTTTACCCAGGTTCGGGCCGCCGTGAGGCGTAAAACCCTACTCCTGCTTTGGTGGATTGATGGTGGAATGGTGGAAAATGGACGCGCCACTCTTGCCCGGCAGGGTCGCCTTGGGGTGAGAGTGGTCGCGCATATGAGTGTGTACGGGTTTGAATGGCCGAATCCTATCTATAGTTGCCGTGGGCCTCCTTTTATAGGTTAAGGGGTCACCACAGTGGCAAATTAGTCTTTCCAAGCTGCTTAGGTAGAAAACAGTGCTATCATACCCAACTCTGCAGTTGACAGATGCATTAAATGCACCGCTTAGTGTCACATTATAGCTCGTCCAGCAAACCTTGCCGGGCTGTTTCGCCGGCTGCGTTCCTGCTTGCTTGACACGTATCTGGACGGGTGTCATTTGGTGGTTCTTGTGGTAGGAGATGGCTACCATGTTGCAAGAGGCGGCCACTAAGCCACCTTGGAGCTCGACACCGCACTGATTAGTGATGGACGTCGCTGCGAGGTGGAGTTTTACCTCCACGTGCCCCGGCAGGCTTGCCAGAGCGATCTTGGTGGCTTGCTGCCGGGGGCATCTGGCTCCTCGCCATCCTCACATGCCCGGCAAGGATGGTTGTTCTTTTGGTGGTGTCTTGCATCTCGGTTGTCTTGATTTCCTTGATCAGCCCTTTGATTCCCCAAGGAGCTGAGCTCTTCGTGTCTTGATCTCATGCTCGAAGCTGTAAACTTGCCCTTGAGCATGTGCACAGTTTGGCGGAAACGGACCCAAAGTCTGTTGCACCGACAGAAGCCCCTGAGCCTGGCATGGTCGCGCCGCTGGGCGTTGCCGGGGTAGAATCTAACCAGTGCACACGCAAGGGCGAGTGCTTCCGTTGCTTCTTCATTAACTTGAGCTTGGACCATTTTCTGCTTCCTCCGCGCATTGCGTAACGTTAATGTTGGTGGGGTCATCCTTGTAATGGCCCGTGAATGACTTTAATGCATGGACTGGTAACTGCCAATTCACTCTTCCCACCATGCCCTTATCCTTAGCCACGTATGCTGCATGCATTGAGTGGGGTAGGTAATGGAGGCGCGCAGTGCGGAATAGCATCAAGGCGGGGGGCCGACTTTCTTGGATTGGTGGAGGAGGTCGGCGGTTACCCGCCGAGGAATCAACCCCCACTCCCAGCTCGCCTATAAAAAGGATAAGCGGAGGGGGAGCGAAGGCATTCATCAATTCCCTTCTCTTCTTCTATTGCTTGCGCTTCTAGTTATGACGAAGGAGAGAGGCTGGGGCCGGGCCCCAGGTAGTAGCTTGTGTTTGATGGTGCTGAAGGACCGTGTCGTAGCTCGGGGAGAGGGATTCTTACCTCGTCATCCCGCAAATCTCAGGACGATGCACGGACGACGCGGTGGTAATAGCGGTGGTGGCGACTCCGAGGCATCAACCTTAGTGGGGCGGCGCATGCGACACCGGGCTAGGCGTGTGGCACGGTAGGCGGTCATGGCCCATTCTTCTTCCTCTTGCGGTGTTGGCGGAAGGTCGCGACATGGTCTCGCCATTGGTGAGGGTGAGACCGACCTTTCCGAGCACTGTTGGCTTGGTGCATGGAGGAACTCCTTGTCCTTATACTCGCCTCTCTAGGATGCAGTGGCTCTCGACTAATGGGATGTTGGGGATGACCATGATCTCTGTGGAATTGCTCTGAGAGCACCCGTGTCCTCCGCCGCAAAAGGGGATTCGGGTGTTGGCGGTACTAAAGGCGGTGGCAACCCACAACGCGTCAAGAACGGGGGCGACCGTTCCGATAAGTCGTGTTTTCCGGTGACTCCGCTGCTTCTGCTTGGAGCTTCGGCAGTGCCACCATCCGCACCTGCCCTTTGGTTCCTTCCTCCTAGCCTGGTTTCAAGGCTTCCCAGATCTTGGGGAGGCGCCGAACCCCAGCCAGGACCGCCCTCCGCCTTCTTCTCCTCCAATCGGAGTGCCTAGGGAAAAGGAGACAAAGAAGGGGATTACAGGGCACTTATATTTTTTCAATCTTAAATTGTAGGCAGTTGCCAAACTTTAGCTCAAATAAATGTAATTCACATTATACATGTAATGTTGTGTAAGATTAGTACTTGTTAATCAACAAATTAATGTAATAGATAAACCTTGTCGGGGACTCGTGCATGTTATACGACCACGCAGAGGTGGAATGCCTCTTCGCGTTCAAGTAAACAAGTTTCCCAGCAGGCTACCTTGTCGGTACCCTCAAACTTGCTGCCGTGGATTAATCCTACTGGGCATAAGCCGTAGAGAGGGACTAGCCCCCCGCCAACCTTTTCTCGCCAAAGGCCACTTCAACCACCTTGACCGAAGCACCGTTCGAGCCAAAAGATGGGAGCACTGTCCTTATGCACAAGTACTTACAGGACCTGTAGGGATAATGGAAAGAACTTATATGTCTGGCTTGCCGAAGATTGCAGGGTTGGCTTCTCCTTTCATCTCCTCTTGGGGAACCAAGTCCACGGCAAGAACCAGTGGTTTCTGCAGATGAAATGATACCAAATGTAATCTAATCTATATTAATATGAAATGCTCTATGGCTCCGCGGCTCAGAGAAACCGAAACACCCTGTATTCCAGCCCAGAGATCGAGGAGAAGTCTTCTGGAATACGACACTGCTTAGCATAGAACAACCAGCCTTCTATTATTACACGAATATGATTACAAGGTCTCCAATATTACAATGAATAACACCGGCACGACGACACTACACCTTCCACGGTTGCTCTATGCAAGCAACATAACAACTCGAGGCAGCGGAACCTCTACTGGCAGCGGAACAACGAACGGCGATGGTGAACTCCAATCCGCAGGGACTCTGGCTGGAACGTTTATCCTAGCTCGCGAACACAGGAACAACACCAAACAAGAAAGCAATCCATGCACGACCTTGCAAACTGGCATGACACGCCAGGTCAGTACATTGAATGTACTTGCAAGCTCACAATAAACCAAAAGCATTCAAGACAAACAACAACATGCATTAGAAGGTTAAATCAAACATGAGCATGATACCAATAGAACAACATGGCAGACACAACTGAACATGATACAACTTAGCACCATCATAGCATGAACATGATGATACTAGATGCAACATGATGATATTAACATGCACCAACTTACTCTGCTCGGGTTACCTCGTAACCATCAAATGCATCACTTACCAACACGGACATCACACGATCATCTCAGGATCAAATCAAGCTTGGTATAAACAATACCGTAGTAATCATTGAATGACCACAAGGAGCTTGACCTTTACCATTGATTCTCGCATAATATCATGAATATTCAACAACTCGGTACCCTCGATACCACGGTGATCATTCCAGCGATCACAATCAACTTATCATCATCGAACCGGGGTTGTTATTAAGCACTATATCATTTTTATTTCTGTTGACTCACGGTGTGACCGACACGAACTGGGCCCTTATCCGCTGGCACGGCTATCGATAGATTAAGACACAGACACTCTGTGGAGGTAGCACATTGTACCCACACCACGGAACCCATGGCCTCGCACTCCCATTCGGGTGGACCAACGACGTTCCGACAAAACCGATCTACTGTCATGACACTCTACCGGCCACTCCGACTCTTTCCCCACTGGGCTAGTCCTGGGTGGCCTCGTGTCTACCAAAGACACCACTGACCACCGTCGTGGCCAAAACATAAACTGTACCAAACGGGGACCCGGATCCATAACAACAACAACAAGCACACAAGGTTATGTCAGTCTACCCGATCAGGGTAGCGCGTGCCCATAACCTTCCCTCTTTGAATGCACCGGTGAGAGGCACGATAATAGACCCAGTTAGGGCCTTCCCATAAAAGGCAAGTGGGGCTGCACTGGTCAGCTCGATTTGGTGGCACCATGACTCAGCCAACAGTTGTTCAAGTTCATTATTATCCGGTTAAACTTGAATGCAATAAGCTGAGTCATAATAAAATAACATGATGCAACTATAATGCATGAGCATGATATCAACATAAGCATGGATGTGCAACATAATCATCGAGCATAACCACAATGAATCATATATCCAATTGAGCATGGCATACTGACTAGCATAAACATTACAAGCATACGCTACTCATGGCATACATGACTACAATCATATATAAATACCATGCAAGCACACACTAGCATCAACAATAAACACCATGGAAGAACGTAGCAAGAACACTACCAAGTAAACATGTAACTAACTAGTTGCAACGAAACATGCACATCACGGTACAATAAGCATGCATCAAGATTACTACTAGCATGTACTTCTACTACCAAGCATAACATGTGAACATGATAATAACAAGTGGTAGAAGATAACAAGAAGCATCAGATCATAGCATGACAGTGAACAAGAAGCCACGGGCATAACTGAAACAACGATAACACTAGCAAACATGTAGACAGATAACAGCAAACTTTTATTAAACATTCAAGTAGAAACCATGGCTACTGCATGACTATCATGCAAGTGGTTATTGTGGCTTGCCTGGGGATGAAGAAGGCACCGGGAAGAAGTGCGGTGAAGCGGCGAAAAGATTTGCCGGAAACAGTTCTCTCCCCGAGGGACTGTTTACGTGCAAGGGCAAAATAGTCATCTTCACAGTGTCAAACCATAGTGAAAATGAAACCAACAAAACGGGCTCGACAAGACGAAGAGATGGGCTTTGGATTCACCTCAAACAGAGTTGTGGTTAAAAAGATATGAAGGGTTGAAGTTCAGGGACTTTTCTGTAAAAATATCATCACAAACAAGTCCCTGAGTGGATAAGGCAGAAGCGCAAAGTTAGAAATACGCTTTCTGACTAGGAAAACGTATTCTGGGCTGAAACAGAGAGGAATACGCTTACCCCACGCGAAAATGTACTTCTCGAAGTACGCTTCCACATATCCCGCGTGGTAGTGGGGGCCCGGGCGCTTGGGTCTTTGACACGCGGGTCCCACGGGCAGTGGGGCCCGTCACTTATGTGCGCTGGCAACTGGGGTCAATGCCCATGCGGCTGACAGGTGGGGTCCGCGGGGCTGGGGTCGTCGTTGTCTTCCTCTCGCCCGTGCTCGCACGCTACCCAGAGGGAGGGGCGCGGTGCCGACGATGATTGTCGGCGGTACGGGTCACCATTTGCGGCGCCCGGACCACTAGCGTGCTCCGGGGAGCAAGGTGACTCCATCCCGGGGTAGCAGAGTCTCCGGGGATCGCCGGGCTGGTCGGGGCGTTGGCCGCGACGGACGGAGGCACCGGGCACCGGAGGGCTCATGGCCATGGACCACCAGAGGAGGAGGGAGAGTGCTCGGGCGGCTCCGGGGTGTGGATGGGGGCCTCTGGAGGTGGAAGAAGGAGGGGAGGAGCCCGGGGCTGCTCGGATTCGAGCGGAGCCCGACGGCGGCCATGGCGGCATGAGGCAGCGAGGAGAGGGGCTGGGTCTTGGGCGAGTGGCTGGGGAGGAGTAGTGGAGCGAGGCACGGCTAGTGGTGAGGTCGAACGACCTCGGGGTTGCTTAAATAGCCGAGGGCGGGAGGGGGTGAGCTGGCATCGCCGCGGACGCGTGTTCGGAGCCGCGGACGCATGCCCACGCTCGCGAGCTCGGAGGTAGAAGACTTAGGGGGAGCAGTGGAGGTTCTCACGGGGCCGAGAGGCCAAGTGGGCGCAGGGAGAGAAGCGGCCGAATGCCACTAAGGCTCGGTTGGCCACAGTGCTCCCGTGGGCGCGTGGCGACGAGCGCCGACGAGGAGGCTTCTGGAGGGGGAGAGGGTTCAGGGGAGAAGACGACGGCGAGGGGGAGACGCTAGACACGCTCGTGCTTGCTGCGACGCTGAGCAGAGGAGGGGCCCGAAGCAAACTACGTTCTGGGCGCGGACATTGCACGCCAAAGAGGTGGTCACCGCGGGAGCTGGAGAGGAGAAGATGCCAAGGCGGTAAAAAGGATATCCAGTGGTAAATTCTCCCATGGTAGAGGTTAATTGAGGTTGTATCTCGGTGAAGACTGCCCTGGTTAAACTTTAAGTAAGCTCTGAATGTTACTGCATCAAACTTAACCATGATGAAGTGATCACCATAGGTGAGATTAGAGCCAACCAGAATGTCTGGGGAGTTTAGGGTAATAAGGACTTTCATCCTGGTAACTTCGAGGAGATTTGGACCAAAAATAAATATAGTTGCTTCACAACTGCATATTTGGTCTAGAAACAAGATTTGGATGTTGCACTCACTTGGTGAGGCCACTTGAGCTGAATTTTTGCAAGGCTTGGTTATTTGGTCATATAGGGGTGGTGTAGAAATTTCATGCCAATTGGACAGGCCAAGATGGCACTTCCTTCACAAACATCCCCACTGACCAGATACTGGCAAAAATTCAAGGGGAATAATGGCTTGATGAATCATGCTCAAAATGGGTGGAGGTGAGTTATATGGATAGGGGAAGGCCCTGGAAAATTGGCAGCCATAATGGAGCAAGATAAATTACACTTGCTTCACAAACTGAAATTTTGGACAGAAACAAAGATTTGAAGATGAGCTCACATGGAGGCATTACATGAGCTCTAATTTGGTGGAGGGCTATGATATGATTATATGAGGGATCATGAACAATCTAAACTCATTTGGATATGCCTAGCTTGCACCTCCTTCACAAAGCTTCTTTTTGGATAGAAACTTTGGAAAATCATAATTAAATAATTACTAGGCAAATGAGGTTGCATTTTGTCATGTGGCAATCAAATGGACATGAAAAGGTGTCCAAGGAGTTTGAGGTCAATTGGGTAAAGATAAATTGCACTTGCTTTACAAAGTGCCATTTAGGGCATAATAGGAAAAGGAATATTGGAGGATTATTTTTGAATATGGCAATGAAATGTTTTGCCATTTTTGATGAAGATATGACCCAAACAATTTTATGAGAATTATTTGGGAATTTTAGGAGTGATGGAAATATAGGTGGCTTCTCAAGCTAGGGCAGACATGGTTATTCCTTTAATAGAAAAAGGAATATTCCCTAGAAAAATAATATTGGGGTTGGGCCAAGATGGAAAATGGCAAGGCCTAGAGATAGATATGAGGATGACAAGCCACTCTGGAAAGAAAGAAGAGGTCATCTTCTTCAGTTTCCAGACCACATAGCCACGGAAAAAGAAAACTCAGGCAAAAATCTCAGAAAAACAAAAGAAAAAGAAAGGGCCAAAAATCAGGCTGTGACAACTCTTCCCCTCTTAAAGAAATCTCGTCTTCGAGATTTGGTTGCTCAGGGAACAAGTATGAATATACTGACTTAAGGAAACCGTTTCCAACTCGGGTATCCTTTTTTCCTTTATTGATTGTTCCCACTAAACTTCATCTGACTGTTTGTCTGGCTCGAGGTGGTTTGTTTTACTGTATTCATATGCTGATATATCTTACCTCACAGGTTCATGCTGATGCTGGCTACAATTATTTTCATTTCGGCTGACTCGGTTGAGTGTGATCGATTAGTATGACTGAAATATATGTCCGTCTCACAAGTCCAAGAGTGATCTCCGATGGATGTGTCATCTAGCACCGACAACCTTTCATGAAATTGTGAACAAATTTTTCCTGGTGGACACCCAATCTTTTTCTCCTTCCATTGGGTTTCTCAACCAACCGTGGGTCCTCCAGGTTTAGAAATAGCGAGGTATCTCATAACCATTCACCTGACGTATTCTGACTTCTCGCAGGAGTTTCTAATTCATTTTGACTGGCTCCACTGTCTTGAGTGTCAGATCTGTACCAAATATTTTACTGACTCCTGTCGTGGCTAACATAAAAGGGATATGACCTTATATAATAATCTTCACAGATTGGACTGACGGTGGAGGTCTTGGCCAAATCTCTTAATTCTTGGTGTGACCATGGGTTCTGTCAGGGGAATTATTTTGACAGGCGTATCTTTATCCTTATCCCCTGGCAGGTAACATTTCTTCAATGGCAGGTTTATCATCTCTCAAGTTTTAAATCACAGGAAAATGATCATCTGAACCCTTGCAAGAAATCGACAAATAAATCAGTAGCCACCAGAACGGTTTTTACAAGTCAGATCTGGGACATTACTAAAATAACTCAACCACGCCTCAAGACGGCCGAAAAGCAGCTCAGAGCATGAGACCGTGTTGATAAGAAGAAATTGGCAGCTCCCTGAGATGGCCGAAAAGCGGCTAAAAGCATAGGGCCACTGGCACAAAAAGAAACTCAACAGTTGTACGAGACGACCGAACAACAGCTCAGACTCGTGACAATTGTTGAATAGAGAGAAATAAAAATCGGCATCCACCCCGGATAGCTAAAAATAGCTTAGATCACAGGCGTGGTGCCGTCATTGGAGAAAAAGGGGACGAGGGCTCATCAGGATCATTTTACAGGTTCATCGGTATTTGTACATAGCTCAGGGTTGCTGTCAATCTTGATAGTCCTTTGTCACACTGAGGTATATATATGTGGCTTTCTTCACATATATTTGAGAATCTAATTCCCAAGGAAGACTTGTCTTCTGACTGATTCTTGCTGCTGACCAACTGTTGCGTATCAAATTCTCATGACGCACTGCCATATGCTGTCAATTTACTATTTAATATCTTGCACAAATGCCGTACTGAGGGAGATTGGATGGCTTATACTAAATGTGTACCGTGCTTGAGAAGCTTCCCCCCTTAAAGGATTACTAGGGAGAACTTGGTACCTCATGCCTGAAGCTTTTGGGGGTTGCTTGCTGAAGAAGACAGAGTACCTGGCATGTGAAGTCATCCATGTATCGTACTGAGGAAGAAAGATTAATCTTGCCTTGGAAGCTTCTCGGGTATCTTGTGAGGAAAGACTGGATTGCTTACAACAGAAGATTCTCACTGTGATATGCAGACCGATTTCCACATATTTAACCATCTTAATATTTTTGCTCTTGATTTCTTGTATGAAACAGGGTTTTGCAGGACTATCTTCCATTCTGAGTACATGCCACATTTATGCTTGCTTCCATGTGCATCGGGTTCCAAAAAATTATCCTCAACGAAAAATTAAACTTGTATCTGAGCCATACCTTTGATAATATTCTGTCAACCTTCCACACAATTTAACTTCTGGCTGATTTGATCTTTTCTGCTATGAAGAGTGCACGCTGAGGGAGACTTGACACTCAGATCAGATATCCCCCCAAATCTGAATGCAGTCGACTGAGAATTCCATACTGTTGTGAGGAGTGCATGTTAATGCAAACTTTATCCAAGATTTCTTTTGTATTCAGACGAGCTATTTCCAATTTCACTATAGGCTGCTGACAATCCCCTTCTGTTTAGCTGAGTTTCCAAATATATGCATTTCTTGCTAACTCTTCAGGTCCGGTGTCGGCTGATGAGCAACTTTAATAGGGAAAAAAATTATGCCACACCGAAGCCCAAACAAAGAAACAAAAGAAACGACTAAAATAAAAGCACACAAGCATACTACTAACATAATTAATCAAGCAATCATCACATATTACTGCTACTCACAACAATAATATGCATGCATACCTAAGCACACAAATCTCGTGAAAACTTTGGTATTGCGGTCTAATATGATGCGGTGGTGTGCACGAAAATTATATCCCTGTGGGGAAGGAGTTGGCGTAACCGAAGCTACACCAAGCACTAGCTGAACAGTGGCTAGATCTGGATGGATGCATAGGTGAGGACGGACTTGACGATCAAGTAGCGGGACACAAAAGTCACGATCATCATCGAGCATACGGAAGAGATTCGTACACATCCATCGAATAGAATGAATGAGTACGGTAGCGGTGGAAAAACAAGGCTCGCTGGCATTTCCCTTTTCTGACAACCAGGATCAGTAAGGGTTGCCAGAGGGACGAGATGAAAGACATGGTTCATGATAGAAACAAGTTTATCACCAGAATAATATGGGTTGATGGCGGAAAGATGTCGAAGCGATACCTGAGCATAACTCCTACAAATGGTGTCAGGAACACTTGGTACCAGGGCACCACTCTGCTAGGACAGAGGTGACGCCAAACACCAAAAAACAGGTATGCAAAGAGGGATGGTGCAGGTAGTGGATTGAAACTTATACCACCTACACTCACAAGATAAACTGCTAACGATCAAATAATAATCTATATGCATGCTACGCGACAAACAAATGCAGCAATCAAATGCAACAAACCAACGAAACTCTATACTACTGCATTCTAACGTTCGCGCGGTCTAGGACGTCCTACAGCCAGACCTGCTCTGATACCAAGCCTGTGGCACCACGGCTCAGAGAAACCAGAACACCCTGTATTCCAACCCAGAGATCGAGGAGAAGTATTCTGGAATACGACACTTCTTAGCATAGAACAACCAGCCTTCTATTATTACACGAATATGATTACAAGGTCTCCGATATTACAATGAATAACACCGGCACGGCGACACTACGCCTGCCATGGTTGCTCTATGCAAGCAGCATAACAACTCGAGGCAACGGAACCTCTATTGGCAGCGGAACAACGAACGGCGATGGTGAACTCCAATCCGCAGGCACTCTGGCTGGAATGTTTATCCTAGCTCACGAACACAGGAACAAACACCAAACAAGTAAGCAATCCAGGCATGACCTGCAAACTCGCATGACATGCCAGGTCAGTACATTGAATGTACTTGCAAGCTCACAATAAACCAAAAGCATTCGAGACAAACAACAGCATGGCAGTAGCAGGTTAAATCAAACATGAGCATGATACTAACATAACAACATGGCAGACACAACTGAACATGATACAACTTAGCACCAGCATAGCATGAACATGATGATACTACATGCAACATGATGATATTAACATGCACCAACTTACTCTGCTCGGGTTACCTCGTAACAATCAAATGCGTCACTTACCAACACGGACATCACATGATCATCTCAGGATCAAATCAAGCTTGGTATAAACAATACCGTAGTAATCACTGAATGACCACAAGGAGCTTGACCTTTACCATTGATTCTCGCATAATATCACGAATATTCAACAACTCGGTACCCTCAATACCACGGTGATCATTCCGGCGATCACAATCAACTTATCATCATCGACCCAGGGTTGTTATTAAGCACTTTATCATTTTTATTACTACTGACTCACGATGTGATCGAAACGAACTGCGCCCTTATCCGCGGGCACGACTAACGATAGATTAAGACACACACACTCTACAGAGGTAGCACACTGTACCCACACCACAGAACCCATGGCCTCGCACTCCCATTCAGGTGGACCAACGGCGTTCCGACAAAACCGATCTACTGACATGACACTCTCCCGGCCACTCCGACTCTTTCCCCACTGGGCTAGTCCTGGGTGGCCCCGTTTCTACGAAAGACACCACTGACCACCGTCGTGGCCAAAACATAAACCGTACCAAACGGGGACCCGAATCCATAACAACACCAACGGGCAGACAAGCTTATGTCTGTCTACGTGATCAGGGTAGCGCGTTCCCATAACCTTCCCTCATTGAAGGCACCGGCGAGAGGCACGCCAATAGACCCAGTTAGGGCCTTCCCATAAAAGGCAAGTGGGGCTGCACTGGTCAGCTCGATTTGGTGGCACCATGACTCAGCCAACAATTGTTCAAGTTCATTATTATCCGGTTAAACTTGAATGCAATAAGCTGAGTCATAATAAAATAACATGATGCAACTATAATGCATGAGCATGATATCAACATAAGCATGGATGTGCAACATAATCATCGAGCATAACCACAATGAATCATATATCCAATTGAGCATGGCATACTGACTAGCATAAACATTACAAGCTTACGCTACTCATGGCATACATGACTACTATCGTCATAAATAAATACCATGCAAGCACATACTAGCATCAACAATAAACACCATGCAAGAACGTAGCAAGAACACTACAAAGTAAACATGTATCTAACTAGTTGCAACGAAACATGCACATCACGGTACAACAAGCATGCATCAAGATTACTACTAGCATGTACTTCTACTACCAAGCATAACATGTGAACATGATAATAACAAGTAGTAGAAGATAACAAGAAGCATCAGATCATAGCATGACAGTGAACAAGAAGCCACGGGAATAACCAAAACAACGATAACACTAGCAAACATGTAGACAGATAACAGCAAACTTTTATTAAACATTCAAGTAGAAACCATGGCTACTGCATGACTATCATGCAAGTGGTTATTGTGGCTTGCCTGGGATGAAGAAGGCACCGGGAAGAAGTGCGGTGAAGCGGCGAAAAGATTTGCCGGAAACACTTCTCTCCCGGAGCGGCTGTTTACGTGCAAGAGCAAAATGGTCATTTTCACAGTGTCAAACCATAGTGAAAATGAAACCAACAGAACGGGCTCAACGAGACGAACAGATGGGATTTGGATTCACCTCAAACGGAGTTGTGGTTAAAAAGATATGAAGGGTTGAAGTTCAGGGACTTTTCTGCAAAAATATCATCACAAACAAGTCCCTGAGTGGATAAGGCAGAAGTGCAAAGTTAGAAATACGTTTTCTGACTAGGAAAACATATTCTGGGCTGAAACACATAGGAATACGCTTACCCCACGCGAATTCGTACTTCTGGAAGTACGCTTCCACTTATCCCGCGTGGCAGTGGGGGCCCGGGAGCTTGGGTCTTTGACAGGCGGGTCCCACGGGCAGTGGGGCCCGTCACTTATCCGCGCTAGCAACCGGGGTCAACGCCCGTGCGGCCGACAGGTGGGGTCCGCGGGGCTGGGGTCGTCGTCGTCTTCCTCTCGCCCATGCTCGCACCCGATCCAGAGGGAGGGGCGCGGGGCCGACGACGATTGCCGACGGTACGGGCCTGCATTCGCGGCACCCGGACCACCAGCGTGCTCAGGGGAGCAAGGTGACTCCATCCCGGGGTAGCAGAGTCTCCGGAGATCGTCGGGCTGGTCGGGGCGTTGGCCGCGACAGACGGAGGCGCCGGGCACCGGAGGGCTCGTGGCCATGAACCACCAGAGGAGGAGGGAGAGGGCTCGGGCGGCTCCGGGGTGTGGATGGGGGCATCTGGAGGTGGAAGAAGGAGGGGAGGAGCCCGGGGCTGTTCGGATTTGAGTGGAGCCCGACGGCGGCCATGGCAGCATAGGGCAGCGAGGAGAGGGTATGGGTCTTGGGCGAGTGGCTGGGGAGGAGTAGTGGAGCGAGGCACGGCTAGTGGTGAGGTCGAACGGCCTCGGGGCTGCTTAAATAGCCGAGGGCTGGAGGGGTGAGCTGGCGTCGCCGCGAACGCGTGTCCGGCGCCGCGGACGCGTGCCCACGCTCGCGAGCTCGGAGGTAGAAGACGTAGGGGGAGTAGTGGAGGTTCTCACGGGGCAGAGAGGCCAAGGGGGCGCAGGGAGAAGTGGCCGAACGCCACTGCGGCTCGGTCGGCCACAGTGCTCCCGTGGGCGCGCGGCGACGAGCGCCGACGAGGAGGCTTCTAGAGGGGGAGAGGGGTCAGGGGAGAAGACGACGGCGATGGGGAGACGCCAGACACGCTCGTGCTTGCTGCGACGCTGAGCAGAGGAGGGGCCCGAAGCAAACGACGTTCTGGGCGCGGCCATTGCACGCCAAAGCGGTGGTCACTGTGTGAGCTGGAGAGGAGAAGATGCCAACGCGGTAAAAAGGATGTCTAGTGGTAAACTTTCCCATGGTAGAGGTTAACTGAGGTGGTATCTCGGTGAAAACTGCCCTGCTTAAACTGCAAGTAAGCTCTGAATGTTCGTGCATCAAACTTAACCATGATGCAGTGATCACCATAGGTGAGATTAGAGCAAACCAGAATGTCTAGGGAGTTTAGGGTAAGAAGGACTTTCATCCTGGTAACTTTGAGGAGATTTGGACCAAAATTAAAAATAGTTGCTTCACAACTGCATATTTGGTCCAAAAACAAGATTTGGATGTTGCACTCACTTGGTGAGGCCACTTGAGCTGAACTTTTGCAAGGCTTGGTTATTTGGTCATATAGAGGTGCTGTAGAAATTTCATACCAATTTGACAAGCCAAGATGGTACTTCCTTCACAAACATCCCCATTGACCAGAAACTTGCAAAAATTCTAGGGGAATAATGGCTTGATGAATCATGCTGAAAATGGATGGACGTGAGTTATATGTATAGGAGAAGGCCCTGGAAATTTGGCACCCATAATGGAGCAAGATAAATTTTACTTGCTTCTCAAATTGAAATTTTGGACAGAAACAAAGATTTGAAGATGAGCTCACATGGAGGCATTAAATGAGCTCTACTTTGGTGGAGGGCTATGATATGATGATATGAGGGATCATGCAAAATGGCAACTCATTTGGATATGCCTAGCTTGCACCTCCTTCACAAAGCTTCTTTTTGGATAGAAACTTCGGAAAATCATAATTAACTAATTACTAGGCAAATGAGGTTGCATTTTGGCATGTGGCAATCATATGGACATGAAAAGGTGTCCAAGGAGTTTGAGGTCAATTGGGTAATGATAAATAGCACTTGCTTCACAAAGTGCCATTTAGGGCATAATAGGAAAAGGAATATTGGAGGATTATTTTTGAACATGGCAATGAAAAGTTTTTCCATTTTTGATGAAGATATGACCCAAACAATTTTATGAGAATTATTTGGTAATTTTAGGAGTGATGGAAATATAGGTTGCTTCACAACCTAGGGCAGACAGGGTTATTCCTTTAATAGAAAAAGGAATATTCCCTAGAAAATGGCAAGGTCTAGAGATAGATATGAGGATGACAAGCCACTCTGGAAAGAAAGAAGAGGTCATCTTCTTCAGTTTCCAGACCACATAGCCACGGAAAAAGAAAACTCAGGCAAAAATCTCAGAAAAACAAAAGAAAAAGAAAGGGCAAAAAATCAGGCTGTGACATGCTCATGATATGCTTATGCATGCATGCAATCTTATTGGGGGCCCCCTCTACAACGCTTCGATCATTTATCTATTTCTCTAGCTCTGTGCTTGGCTTTGTACAAGGGGTTACATACAACTGAGGCAAGGCCTGTACAAAAGGGTGGCTACCGGGCAGTACTTCTAGAGATGCTTAATGTTCCATGAGTTTTACAATTGAATGCCATCTCCAGTCTCCAGACGGACTACGCCAGGTCTGGTGACTCTTACTACCCGTTAAGTGCCTTCCCACTTTGGCGCTAGCTTGTTTGTACCCTTGGCCGACTGAACGCGCTGAAGGACAAGCTCGCCTTCCTAAAACACCGGGCATGAACCCTGCGGCTATGATAGTGACGCATGGCTTGCTAATAGCGTGCGTGAGAAGCCGGGAGCCGGTTCTCCTTGAGTAGCACAATTTTGTTACGCCGGCGCTGATCTTGCACTAATTCATTGTAGGCAAGCACTCAAGGAGACCTGTAAATGAGTTACATGGGGATAACTGCTTCTGCCCCATAGACTAGGGAGGAGGGAGTTTGCCCGATAGTCCGATTTGGCATCGTTCTGAGGAACCAGAGAACTATCGGGAGCTTGTCAATCCACCGCCTGCCAGTCTGCCACACTTCAGCAGCTAATCAAAGGTTCTTTTATTGAGACCTCACAACACTTCAGCATTCGCCCTCAACTTGTCCATTGCTTCTCGAATGTGCAACAAAAGCATATGAGATATTGCTTTCGAGGGCATGAACATATCGCATGAAGGCTTGGTTCGTGAATTGGGTGCCATTGTCGGTGATGATCTGTGCCGGGACCCCGAAGCAACACACCAATCCTTTCAAGAACATGATAGTTGACCGAGTCATGTTGGTATTTCCCCAAAGAGGAAGGGATGATGCAGAACAACAACGGTAGGTATTTCCATCAGTGATGAGACCAAGGTTATCGAACCAGTAGGAGAATCACTCAACACTAAGTAAACAACACCTGCACACAAATAACAAATACTCACAACCCAGCGTGTTAAAGGGGTTGTCAATCCCTTTCGGGTAACGGTGCCAAAAATAGGCAAACCGACGTGAGAGAGTTATAAATATTGATAGATAGAACACCAAATATAATAAAGTGCAGCATGGTATTTTTTGGTTTAATAGATCTCAAAATAAAAGCAAAGGAAAAATAGATCGCAAAGGCTAATATAATAAAGAAGAGACCCGGGGGCCATAGGTTTCACCAGTGGCTTCTATCGAGAAAAAAAGCAAACGGTGGGTGAAGAAATTACTGTTGGGCTATTGATAGAACTTCAAATAATCATGACAATATCTAGTCAATGGTCACTATATAGGCATCACGTCCAGGATTAGTAGAAGGACTCCTGCTTGCATCTACTACTATTACTCCACACATCGACCGCTATCCAGCATGCATCTAGTGTATTAAGTTCATGGAAAAATGGAGTAATGCAATAAGAACGATGACATGATGTAGACAAGATCTATTTTTGTCGAAATAGACCCCATCTTGTTATCCTTAATGGCAACGATACATATGTGTCAGTTCCCCTTCTACCAACAGGATGAAGCACCGTAAGATCGAACCCATCACAAAGCACATCTTCCCATTGCAAGATAAGTAGAACAAGTTGGCCAAAAAAACAACTATCGTAGAAGAAATATGAAGCTATAAGCAATCATGCATATACGAGATCAAAGAAGACTCAAATAACTTTCATGGATAAAAAGGTAGATCTGATCATAAACTCAAAGTTCATCAGATCCCAACAAACACACCGCAAAAAGAGTTACACCATATGGATCTCCAAGAGACCATTGTATTGAGAATCAAACGAGAGAGAGGAAGCCATCTAGCTACTAACTACGGACCCGTATGTCATATCCCTAGTCAGTGCTTGCATTAGTACTAGCTAGAGTGTGCATCATGTTTACTTTCTATAGAAACTTGAAATGGGGATGACAGAAACCCCAGCACCCCTCTTCTAACAACTAGGGTTTAATAAAATCTTTTCCAATGTACCCAAAATGCCCTTCAAAAATGTTCATCATCTTTGCCTTGGTCTTAAACCTCTGCCAAAAATGGTGCACAATTTTCTAGGACATCCAAAGGTCTCTGGATTAATTCATATTGTAGTTGCATTTGGGCATTTAAATGCTATAAAATATTTTATGTGCCCAAATAGTCATAAACTAAAATGTTCCATGCTGTTCATATTATATAAAGTGGGCATGACTAGTTTTATGATTTATAAAAATGCTCTAGCATTTTTACTAATTCAACAAAGTTGAAAAAGAAACAAAAGAGAAATAAAATATAAAAGAAAGGAGAGAGAAGACTTACCTGGCGCCCACTAGCAGGCCCACCTGCCGGCCCAGCCCAGCCACCGCTCCAGCGAGCTGCTTGGCTCGGCCAGGCAGGCAGGCAGGTGCTCGACGGCGGCAGCAGCGCGCGCCACGCAGCTGCCCGCAGCCCTGCTTCCTCCCCTCACCGTTCTGGTGGCCTGGATCGACCACCCACTCCTCCCCCGAGTTCGCAAACACGTCCCCTCCTCCCCAGCTCCTCTCCCTCACCTTCCCCGCGCCATGGCCGACGCAGCCGCCGCCGTCCTGCCGTCATAGCCGCAGCCACCGAGCTCCCCTCGCCTCGCCGTCGTGTCCTCGAGCTTCGCCACCGTCTGTTACGCCTCCCAGTTGAGCCACGCCTCGCCGGAAGCTTCAACGCGTTGTCCCCAAGCACTTCTCCCCCGTTTGGCCGTCGAGATCACCGGCGACCTCACCATCGCAGCAGCTCGTCCCCGACCTCGCCGTCAACTCCAACGCGACCGCCGTGAGCCCAGCTACCTCCCCATCCTCTCCGTTTCCCCCCTCAAGCCCTGTACCAACCGCACGAAGCTCACCCGCATGCACCGCCACGGAGCTCGTCGCCGACGAGGCTCCGGCCACCCAACGGCCGGGCCACCCTGTCCGTTAGCTTCACCGCATCCCCAGGAGCCCAACGCACCACTCCACGAGCCTCGCCGTGCACTCTAGCGACTAGCCCGAGCTCACCCGAGCTCCGGCAGCCGCTGGACTCGTCGCCGGCACCTTTTCCAGCGACCCCGAGGCCAGCCACCACCACCACTCGACGCGGCTCACTCCGAGCTGCCCGTAGATGTGCTCCGTCGTTGATTTGGTCGCTGGAGCACAAATCCCGCACCCCACCGCCGCGTCTGGCCTCGCCGACGGCTAAACGCCGGCGAGTCAACCCCGTTTGACCAAGGGTTTGACCCTCCTGGGTCACTGACATGTGGGCCCTGTCTATTAGTCAAACCTAGATTAGTGTCTAAACTAATCCTAAGTACTTAATTAACTAACTGTGACACTGACTGATACGTCCAAAACGTATCTATAATTTCTGCTTGCTCCAAGCCTCTTTTGTGTGATATTGCTATGATATTTATGCACTTCCATACACTTTTGATCATATTTGGACTAATCTATTAACTCAGTGCACCCCAGTGCCAGTTTCTGTTTTCTGCTGTTTTTGTATTTCAGGTTTTCCCATTACGTAAATTGCCAGAAAAATCCCGGGAAAAATATATAAAAAATCAGCATTCCGGAAGCTTCCTTGCGGCCAAAGTAGGGCCGGAGGGGGGCCACCAGGGCTCCAGGCGACCAGAGGGGGCGGCCCCCCTCCTGGCCGCGCCGCCAGGGCGCCTGGGCCCCCCTGGCCTCTTCTGACGCCCCCCTTTGGCATATATTTACACCGCGTCCCGAAACCCTCGAGGAAGGAACCCTTTTTCGTGATCTCATCTCTGTTCCGCTGCCGCCGCGCTTCCAAGATCGGGAGCACCAGGAGAACTCTTCCCGGCACCCTGCCGGAGGGGAGGATCACCACCGGGAGCTTCTCCACCACCATGGACGCCTCCCGGATGAGTTGTGAGTAGTCTCCCTTGGACCATGGGTCCATGACCAGTAGCTATGTGATGTTCTCCTCCCCTCTTTGTTCTTCACCGATTAGACCTCGTGAGCTGCCCTACATGATCGAGGCACATATGTAATCCTTATGCTGTTGCTATGATGAGTTTGCTAGGATCCGATGGATTATGAGATTATGTTCAGATTGTGTGTGAGTAATATATTTGATTTACCTCTTTTATATTTATGTTCTTGAGTAATTCTTGCATGTTCTCCGTTGCTGTTTATTGCTTTGGCCAAGTAGTAGGTAGTAACTCCAAGAGGGAACGTTATGCTTGATTGTGGGTTCATGCCCCTCGATGACTAGCTTGAGTGACAGAAACATGAGTCTAGGGGATGTGCTGTTGCCACAAGGGGGAAAACAACGGTGCTTGTACTTGCGGGTGCAAGGATTGTTTACTTTACACAAAGTTCTTTTAATGTAGTTGTCTGTTGCTTTGAGTTTACACTATGGGTGGGACTCGCAACTTAATACCAGCGAGATGTTCTGGATAGATATCTCAAGGTGGATGATTAGTAGTAGATGCAGATGGATTTTGGTCTACTTGCCTTGGCGTACCGCCCATGCTTTTGAGCCTCTACCTTTCTTGTAACATAGTTAGCATTGGTTTGCGCACATAATCCTGTCAATTGCCCAGCTGTAATTTGTTTACCTCGCTTAGCTATTTTATCGTCTTTTGGGAGAGAGACATCACTAGTGAACATCATGGGACCCCGGTCCATATTACCATCACTGATCACATCCTTTATTTACTTTCCTGTTCTTGCTTACTAGTTGCAGTTATACCTATCACTATTATCTCTTGCGTTTGATCCTTTGTAAACGACAAGGCCGGAGGGATTGACAACCTCTCTGTACTAGTTGGGAGCAAAGTTATTTGTATCTGTGTGCAGGTCCTGTCGATCGCTAGTTGCGCCGCTAGCAGTTGACACCTTCTTGTTGACCCTCGGAGTCTGAGGGGAATTCGATCCTTGGTATCTTTGCCAAGGGAAAACTACCGCTACACTGCATCTCAAACCTTCCACTTCGGGTAACCAACGAGGGGCGAGAAGCCATCAAGCAAAGTTTTCTGGCGCCGTCGCCGGGGACTCAACTTTTCAAGATAGGGGAGTTGCACGCTATCTTTTACCTTTGCTTTTTAGTCTTGTTAGTTTACCTTTCAGTTTTGCTTTAGTGTCCTTTATGAAAAATCACAAAAATAGTTATCTTGCTTGCTTGCTGCTATGGGTTCCACCGAGAACACCAAGTTGTGTGACTTCACTAGTCATAACAACGATGACTTTATCTGCACACCCATTACTACACCTGCCACTTCAGCACCTTCTTATGAAATTAAACCTGCTTTACTGAACCTAGTTATGAAAGATCAATTCTCCGGTGCTGGAGATGATGCTGCTTTACACTTAAACAATTTTGTTGAACTCTGTGATATGCAAAAGTACCAAGAAATAGATGGTACTATTGTTAAGCTTAAGCTTTTTCCTTTCTTCTTGAGAGGAGGAGCTAATATTTGGTTTCAATCTTTGCCTAGAAATAGCATAGATTCTTGGGACAAGTGCAAGGATGCCTTTATTGGAAAGTACTATCCACCTGCTAAAATTATCCAACTAAGGAGTAACATAATGAATTTTAAACAATTGGATAATGAACACGTTGCCCAAGCTTGGGAACGCATGAAATCTCTTGTCAAGAACTGCCCTACTCATGGTTTGACTACTTGGATGGTTATCCAAACTTTTTATACAGGCTTGAACTTTACCTCGCGGAACTTGTTAGATTCGGCCGTGGGAGGAACCTTTATGTCAACTACACTTGGTGCTACCACGAAGCTTCTCGATGAGATGATGACCAATTATTACCAATGGCACACCGAACGCGCTCCAATAGGTAGGAAGGTAAACTCTGTCGAGGAGATTTCCTCCCTAAATGAAAAAGTTGACTTGATCATGTCTCTACTTTCCAAGCAATCTTCTATTGATCCTCGTGATATTCCTTTAAATTCTTTGATTGCTCAAGATCAAGTAGATGTGAACTTTATCTCTAGAAACAATTTCAATAACAATGCTTATAGGAGTAATTTTGGTAGCAATCCTAGACCGTTCCCCTCTAATTCCTATGGGAACAACAATGCTTATCCTAGCACCAAGAACTCCACCCAAAGAGATAGAGACATGCATGGTTATGAGAAACTTCTAGAAATAGAGAAGGCCACTAAGAACTACATGCATACCCAATATGAACAAAACAAAACCTTCTCGAGGCAATTAAATGAGCATACTGCTATCTTGCAAGACATTGGTAGACAACTAGAGAGCCTAAATATTGAGATTTCTAACCTCCAGACTAGGCTCACTATCACTGAGACCCAAGTTTCCAATATGTCCCACACACAAGCCACTTTCATAAACCAAATGGCAGCTAAACCCGAAGTGGTTGCACCCCTAAAGGAGGAAGAAGATAGAATTAAGAACCTTCCTACCCACCACACTATTGCTACTATCCAAGTTGTTGAGGATATCCAAACTCTTAGCACCCAATGCACTCCTGGTCCCATTGGACCTATTAATGGTGATGCTATGACCATAGAAACTACCAAACAAGTGAGCCTAAAGGACACCACTACCACTTTACTTGATAGTAGTGACCTTGATTTTGATAATTGCACCCTTACCGAAGTTATTGATTTTCTTCACAAGATGTCTAGAGATCCCCGCACTAGCACGCTTAATCTTTCCTTCACAGAGCATATCAGTAATGCTCTCATCAAAGCTAGGGAGGAGAAACTTAGGGTAGAAGCCTCCATACCTAGAAAGCTAGAAGATGGTTGGGATCCTATGATTAAAATTAAGTTGAATAACTTCTCTTGCTATGCTTTATGTGATGTTGGAGCTAGTACCTCCGTTATGCCCAAAAGAATATATGATATGCTTAAATTGAAACCTTTTGATTCTTGTTCTTTTGGTGTTCGTCTTGTTGATTCTTCCATAAAGAAACCTTTGGGGAGGATCGACGATGTTCTTATCATTGTCAATGACAATTATGTTCCCGTTGATTTTACTATTATGGATATTGAATGTGAACCTTCTTGTCCAATTATTTTGGGACGACCTTTTCTTCGCACCGTTGGTGCTATCATTGACATGAAAGAGGGCAATATAAAATTCCAATTTCCTCTCAAGAAAGGGATGGAACACTTCCCTAGAAAGAAGATTAAGTTACCTTTTGAGTCCGTTATATGGGCTAGCTATTCTTTTACTCTTGATAAAAGTTGATCTCTTTGCATTATGCTTAGCTTAAAGGCATAAAAGAAAGCGCTTTTGGGAGGCAGCCCACAATGAATAAATTTTTATTTTGTTTTTGCTGTGTCTTGATGTTTGTTACTACAATAGCTTCATCATTGTATCTTTACTTTTCAGCTTTGTGCCAAGTTTAGCCTCTGATTGCAAGAAAATTCAAAAGTTGTGACGTGCTGTCCAGGAAACAAATTCTGTCCTTGGATAGAAAAATTCGTATAAAATCATCAGATCATCTTTTTGGTCTGAATTTTTTCGACAGCATGCTCTATACAATTGGATTTCGGGCGTCTGTTCTGAGTTTTTTGATTTGAGTTTCAGAAGTGCCCCGAAAAAATTATTTACTACTTGCTGGTCTGTTTTTCACAGATTCTGTCCTGTTTTGCCTTTCCTTCATTTTGCAAACCTTGAGCTTGCTTTTTCTTTGCAATAACCTTATCTTGAGAAACAGTAGACCTTCAAGAATATCCTTATTTCCAGCAAGGAAAAGTTCTTTTATTATGGGTACTAACCTCGCTAATCAGATTATGATGAGTTATGTATGAAGGGAGTTTTCAAGTGTGCGAGGGAAGATGATAAAAAGATTCAGGAGTGTCAAACGCTCAAGCTTGGGGATGCCCCCATGCACCCCCAAGAAATATTCAAGAAGACTCAAGCGTCTAAGCTTGGGGATGCCCCCGTGCATCCCCTTCTCCATCAACATTATCAGTTCGTCTTTCGTTCCACTATATTTTAATCACTTCATGTGTTATGTGCTATGCTTGGAGCGTCTTGCTTTTAGTTTCCTTTTTAGTTTTCTTTAGCTTTGCTTGCTTTTCATAACGAGTTGGAACTCAACTTTCTTTGTGTGGGAGAGAAACACGCTCCACTTCAACCTAGAACACAACATAGGATTTTTCATGTTTATCTTTGCTGTGTATGTTCTTGGTCTTTCAATAGCTACTGTCATGCTTAGCTCTTAGTTTTCATGCTTTTCTTTTTAAAGAGATTTTGTTTAGTTGGTTGCTGGAACTCTCTTGAGTTATCATGCTTATCTTGTTAAGAGAGTTGGCTTCTGTTGCACTGGTTGATATGTCTATGATAAAAACGCTATGTGCATAATGGTGCCTAGTAGTTCATGTTTTCTTATGGTTAGTCTCAATTAGCTGGGGGATTCTTAATGTGTTATTGAAGTACCAACATGATTTGTTTGCCTATGATGTGGTATGGTTTAGTGATATCTTCCTCCAAGAATTTATTTTGATTGACTTGGCATATGCTCACGCATATTTAAGACTGTAACGAAAGTCTATCAAGCCTTGATGATCTTTAATTTCTGAGTAGCGATATAACTTCCATGCCCGATTCAATGTTGCTTTGTCGCTCTGCATGATTATGACCGTCATTGCTCTCTTAGTTGGTCGCTCCCAGTCTTTTGCTAACCTTCGCCTGTACTAAGCGGACTGACTGCTTGTGCATCCAATATCCTTTAAACCAGTTATGCCATATGAGTCCACCATACCTTCCTATACATGGTATTTACCTGCCATTCCTAACGAAGACTTCAGTGTACCATCTCGAAATTAATCAAAAAAGCATTTCTCTTTTGTGCCTCTGTTTTAGCTCATGAGGAAGTAGTAGTTAATTCATGATCTTTTTAAGTTGGACAAGCTTCACCCCGGGATTGCATGTCTAATGTGCAAACCCCTAATACAAGAAGGAACTGGCATAGAGTGCGCTCGGCTCATTATAAAAAAAATACAACAAACAAACCCTCCTTCACGCTTTGTTCATGAGAAATCAGAAAACTTTGGCAGTGATAAACAAAGGAGATTAAGAGGATGTGATCGTCCTCGTGCGGGAGCCGTTCCTCGAAACTTGTCCAGCTCGAGAAGTAATTGAGTTATCTGCTAGCATTCGTTGATGAAATATGCATACCCCAAAAATAATTTTTACCTCTGTTTTTAAAAACCAAGAGCTCTGGTACATGTTTAGTTTTTGTTTCCGACCACGGGTTTTCAACCTTGCCATCAAAAGCCATGGTTTGAGAGTCTCCACCTTCTTTAAAGCACCAACTATTGAGAGCATGATTGTCATTCTGAGTGTAATGTGCATTGTCCCAAATTACCATTGTCTTTTGCATGATTATGATATCGTTTATTCTGAAATCATTGTATCTAGTCGTCACTTAAACTTTGGAGGTGCCCCTGCATTTATGTTTTGCTTCACTAAAGGGGGCAAGCGAGGTACCACTTTGTCATATTTGCACACCATGCTCACTACAAATCTATTGAGTGTTTCAGTATCATATTGTAAAACTTTCAGTTCTTTCTAATTTTCTCATGAGGCAACTTAATTACTACAGATTCATTATCTCAGTAAGCATTTGTCATGTGACTGTGAAAAGTCCTTATATGGTTAATAGCATGTCACCACAGAAATTATGCTTGTTATCATTTACCTACTCGAGGACGAGCAGGAATTAAGCTTGGGGATGTTGATACGTCCAAAACGTATCTATAATTTCTGCTTGCTCCATGCCTCTTTTGTGTGATATTGCTATGATATTTATGCACTTCCATACACTTTTGACCATATTCGGACTAACCTATTAACTCAGTGCACCCCAGTGCCAGTTTCTGTTTTCTGCTGTTTTTGTATTTCAGGTTTTCCCATTACGTAAATTGCCAGAAAAATCCCGGGAAAAATATATAAAAAATCAGCATTCCGGAAGCTTCCTTGCGGCCAAAGTAGGGCCGGAGGGGGGCCACCAGGGCTCCAGGCGACCAGAGGGGGCGCCCCCCTCCTGGCCGCGCCGCCAGGGCGCCTGGGCCCCCCTGGCCTCTTCTGACGCCCCCCTTTGGCATATATTTACACCGCGTCCCGAAACCCTCGAGGACGGAACCCTTTTTCGCGATCTCATCTCTGTTCCGCCGTCGCCGCACTTCCAAGATCGGGAGCACCAGGCGAACTCTTCCCGGCACCCTGCCGGAGGGGAGGATCACCACCGGGAGCTTCTCCACCACCATGGACGCCTCCCCGATGAGTTGTGAGTAGTCTCCCTTGGACCATGGTTCCATGACCAGTAGCTATGTGATGTTCTCCTCCCCTCTTTGTTCTTCACGGATTAGACCTCGTGAGCTGCCCTACATGATCGAGGCACATATGTAATCCTTATGCTGTTGCTATGATGAGTTTGCTGGGATCCGATGGATTATGAGATTATGTTCAGATTGTGTGTGAGTAATATATTTGATTTACCTCTTTTATATTTATGTTCTTGAATAATTCTTGCATGTTCTCCGTTGGTTTTTATTGCTTTGGCCAAGTAGTAGGTAGTAACTCCAAGAGGGAACGTTATGCTTGATTGTGGGTTCATGCCCCGCTATGACTAGCTTGAGTGACAGAAACATGAGTCTAGGGGATGTGCTGTTGCCACAAGGGGGAAAACAACGGTGCTTGTACTTGCGGGGTGCAAGGATTGTTTACTTTACGCAAAGTTCTTTTAATGCAGTTGTCTGTTGCTTTGAGTTTACACTATGGGTGGGACTCGCAACTTAATACCAGCGAGATGTTCTGGATAGATATCTCAAGGTGGATGATTAGTAGTAGATGCAGATGGATTTCGGTCTACTTGCCTTGGCGTACCGCCCATGCTTTTGAGCCTCTACCTTTCTTGTAGCATAGTTAGCATTGGTTAGCGCACATAATCCTGTCAATTGCCCAGCTGTAATTTGTTTACCTCGCTTAGCTGTTTTAACATCTTTTGGGAGAGAGACATCACTAGTGAACATCATGGGACCCCGGTCCATATTACCATCACTGATCACATCCGTTATTTACTTTCCTGTTCTTGCTTACTAGTTGCAGTTATACCTATCACTATTATCTCTTGCGTTTGATCCTTTGTAAACGACAAGGCTGGAGGGATTGACAACCTCTCTGTACTCGTTGGGAGCAAAGTTATTTGTATCTGTGTGCAGGTCCTGTCGATCGCTAGTTGCGCCGCTAGCAGTTGACACCTTCTTGTTGACCCTCGGAGTCTCAGGGGAATTCGATCCTTGGTATCTTTGCCAAGGGAAAACTACCGCTACACTGCATCTCAAACCTTCCACTTGGGGTAACCAACGAGGGGCGAGAAGCCATCACTGACCAGTGGGTCCCACTGGTCAGGTTTGACCTGTACCACCCTGTTGACTTGCTGATGTCAGCATGATGTCATGCTGATGCAGTAAATTCTTTTCTAGGATTATTTGATTTAAAACAATTCAGGAAATTCTATAATATGCTCTAAACTTCAAAAAATCATATAAATTCAATAGTAGCTCAGATGGAAAAGATTTATATATGAAAATTGATCAGAAAAATCCAATCTTTCCAACGGCACTGGTTTCATGCATGTTTGAGCAAGTTAACCTTGCTGTTCACATTAAAACATGATAATGCACTTTAATAAATAATAGTTTGGGCATAAATTTGAATCTTTGATTCAAATAGGCTCAAACCCTTCTGTTTATAGTTGCATTAGCCCAAAACACATTCATCTTGCCATATCATGAGCATGCATCATATTGTTGCATTTGTTTGCTTATTGATTGTATCGCCGGTATTCTCCGTGGTAGGTCCTGCTCCCGAGGATACTTCTGCGTATCCAACTAAAGAGCAGTACCCAATGACCACTCTGTCAGGCAAGCAACCCATTGATCATTCCGATACAAACCCATATTCTCGCTCCTGCTCTCTTTTACTGCATTAAGGCAACAACGTGTGAACTGCTACTTGCTGCGGTAGTTGAACCCTATTCCTTTGCATGACCTGTCATTGCCACAGTAAATAGTTGAAACCCTCTAGCATGTGTAGGAGTTGATTGAGCCATGTTATGTGTGATCCACCATGCTATTTGTTTATGTTGCCTGCTATGCTTAGAGTCGTGTCAGCTCTGGTTCATCAGGGTGATGGATCAGAGTGAAATGATCATACTCGATGAAGAGAGGGAAGTGTGGAACATGTTTGGTAAAGGTATCGATGAAAGGCCATGTAGGAGTACGTGGTGTGTAGTTTCATTGGAACCATCCATAGGACCCGAGATCTGTATGTGTGATTCAAGTTACAGCTATTACCATCCGGCTGCTCCAAGCCCTCTCGTCTTATTAACTGCCCTTGTCCTCAGTCCAGGAGTTGCAATTAGTTTCTGGTGTTTGTAGCTTACTGGTGGTCGTGCGTAGCGCTAACCCTCGGGGTGGGCTGTGATGCGACAGGTACGTGGCATGGTGTACCGGTCGCCCATTTGGTGATCGGGAACCCTGTACACATCGTTTGGGGCCATGAGCGACACCTCAGACGGATCTCCCCACGGATGGAACCCAAATAGGAGCTAAACCTGGACTAGGGACTTGGGTAGTTAGTCAGGTCATGGCCGACACCCTCGTTGGGCTTCCGCTTGAAGGTTGCCGAGTACATGTCGAGTAAACGACGATAAGTGGCGGAAGTGTGTGTGAAGAAGTAAACCCCTGTAGGGTTACCAATCTATTCGAATAGTCGTTTTTCGTGGTACAGACTACTTGGTTGCTCTTACAGTTCATAGACAAGTTGATGGATACTACTGAAAGCCTCAAGACAAGTGTGAGTGTCGTGGATGGCCCTTCCGTAGGATGACGGAAGAGGATCCACGGTGGCGTATTGTTGTGGTGAGTAGAGGACTCGTGTACGTAGTCTTATATTGCAATATGTTGAGATTCGTAGTATAGGTTCGCCAAGAGTCAAAGCTGGCTTGCTGCTATGAACTCCACTACACTTGTTGATAATGATGCATGTATGATAGGTTCTATTGTAAGACTTGCTGAGTACCTTTGTACTCATGTTTGCTTAATAACTGTTGCAAATGAGAACCCTGCCCCTTCTGATGGGTTTTACATAGACATTGACGTCGACGAGTAGCTTGCTACCCAGACGGATATCCTGAGCTTGTGAAGGGCCTTGTAGATAGTCAGGCTACACCAAGCCTGTTTTATTTCCAAGTTGTCTATACTCAGACATGTTAGCTTCCGCTTGTGCTTGTATGATTGTATGACTTGAGTGTTGGGTCATGTGACCCCTACCTGTATGGATATGTTATGTATGGCTCTTCTAAGCCTCTTAAATAAATTACTTTGAGTCATACAGTTCTGTTGTGATGCAATGTTGTATTTGCACATATTGAGCATATTGTGTGTATGATTGAAATGCTTGGTATGTGTGGGATCCGACACCTAGTTGTTTTCCTTTGGTAGCCTATCTTACAGGGAAATGCCTCCTAGTGCTTCCACTGAGCCTTGGTAGCTTGCTACTTCTCGGAACACGTAGGCTGGCCGGCATGTGTCCTTCTTCGTTCCTGTGTCTGTCCTTTAGGGGAAATGTCACGCGTTGTTCCTCTAAGTCCATGTAGCTTCCTATGACTTGGGTTCATACGTTGATGACCGACACGTTCGTTGCTGGGTCATGGATGTCTGTCTCTGTAATTTAGTGCCACTTTTGGTTTATAACTAGCCATGTTGGCCCGGGTTCTCTGTCATATGGATGCTAGCGACAGTGTCATATGCGTGTGCCAAAATGCGCAAACGGTCCCGGGCCAGGTAAGGTGGCACCCGTGGGGATACCGTGCGTGAGGCCGCAAAGTGATATGATGTGTTACAAGCTAGATCGGTGTGACTTAGGATCGGGGTCCTGACAGCATTGGCATCAGAGCCGGACTGCCTGTAGGTTTCTCAAGCCAAACTGGTCGATGTTGAGTCTAGAAAAATTCTTAGTTATATGTAGGGGAATTGATTGTGGAAGGGAACGTAAGGCTCTTTTTACTTCTTTACCTTATGCCCTTCTGATCTGAGTCAGCCTATTCTTTCTACGGGGGTTTAGGACTAGGCCTCTCATCTTTACTAGGTTCACGTGTTACTAATCTGTAGACTCTTAGGATTGTTGGTTTCCAGCCTTAGTTCAGTTTCTACCCTTCTAGTATGATGATTAGTTGGACCTGGAACCTTGATATGATGTTGTTGAGTGGCTATGCTATCATTTGTATGATGTCTCAAAATCTTTTTGAGCATTTACAGTTGTTATGCTGCCCGATTTCTTCCAGAAATTCTAATGCCTTTGTATTATTTCATGTTTCAGATGTCTAGTCGCACACCTCACCAGGTGGTCCATTTGACTCGGTGCATTAATGTGCCAGGTCACACGGCCATGCTAGTCCGTGTGTTGACTAAGATCGGCTACCGTTGGTATCCTGAGTACACTGTGGAGGAACAATACCGGGATTTCAACTAGAGTCAGTATTTCTGCACCGTCCGGATATACCCCTCATATCCCGGAGCTAACGACCCCATCCATTAGTCTTATGGACTCGGGGTTACCATCGAGATGGCAGTGCAGGATGTCGCTTACTCGATGATGACCATCATCCGGGCTAAGCATGCCCTGCTGCTGAACACTTAGTTCTGTTATATGCCAGCCTCACTTCCTGGAGAGGAAGGCTACTACACTGGTCTGTACACTGATGCCGCTCATGATGAGCCACTGCTTCAGACTACTACTCATATGCTGGAGGATAGGGACCGTGAGGTCCGTGCCCTCCGGATGGAGCTTTATAACACTCGAGCCACCCACTGGACTACTTTGACACGGCTTGCACCTGCCGTGCATGACAGATATCTGGATATGTGGAATTTGTACCCCGTGCGGACTCGTCTTCCTGATCGTATGGATTGGCGTGACGTTGGGGGTATTACACGTCCACGTGGGCGTCGTTACCACCAGCATCGGGACCGAGACCGCATCCATGTCCCTATGGTCCACAGCCTTCGAGTGCTCGAGAGTTTCAAGATCCACATGTAACACTTCCAGGCTACGGTGGTGATCTTTACGAAGATTACTACGGGAGTGTCTCAGCTAGACCATGGCAGTAGTAGTATCATAGTAGTTGTATTTCCACAGTCCTGCGTGTCTTGTGGAATATGACTTAGTTAGTACTGAGTTCCGGAGGCGTAGTTAAATAATGTATAGGAGCTTGGAATTCCTCTGATGAGATGTTTCGTCTTTCACCGCAGTTGTACTTTAGCCTTGGCTTGTACTAAACTATGTTTGGTGTGTATGACCACTGGTGTATATATGGCAGTTTCTATATTACCATGTCGTACGGATGAACATCTGTGCATTCCATGTCATCCATTACATTCTGCACTCCTTTGTCAAGTTTTGCCATCCTTGTCTAAACCGTTGTTTTGTTTTCCTAGGATGGTCAACACTCGCAGCACTCCTGCTGCTCAAGAGCAGGGTGAGGCTAGTGGGGCTAGAGATGAGAATCTGCCCCAGCCACCCTCCTTGGCTGAAGTTATGCTCGAAGCAGAACAGAACAAGAGAGAGACCAACCGTCTACTGGAACGTATAGAGCAGAACACTGGGTTCCGTTAGAGGAATGACGTGGTGTCAATCAATGACTTTATCAAGATGTGCCCACCGAAGTTCCATCATTCCGCCTAACCTCTGGATGCGGATGAATGGCTTCGCAGTATCACCCACAAGCTACACTCTGCCCGTGTGGCCGAAGCTGACAAGGTTACCTACGCCGCCTACCATCTTGAGTGCCCTGCCAGCCTCTGGTGGGAAAGCTTTGAGGCTATGCGTCCTGCTGGCCAAATCACTACTTGGGCTGAGTTCAGTGAGGCATTCCCTGAACATCACATTCTAGAAGGTCTCATGGATCACAAGCGGGAGGAATTCTGCAATTTCACCCAGGGCCGGTTAACCGTGGATGGCTATAGTCGTGAGGTTGTCAACTTGGCACGTTATGCACCCGAGGAAGTATCCACCGATGCCAAGAAGCAGGCGAGGTTCCGCAAGGGACTCAGGCCTGAACTTCGCCGGGACCTACGTCTGCACGAGTGCACCTCCTTCCAGAAGTTGGTGAACAAAGCTATCAGTGCTGAGACGGGCCAGACTAATTTCGAAGCCACACACAAGAATCCTCGTGACTTTGGTTCCTCATCCGGCTCTGGCTCTCACAAGCGCCGTGTGTGGGTTCCTAACACTACTCTGCCACCCAAGTACACTCTGAGGCCATCCTATGAGGCGCCTCGCCCAACTCAACAGTATGCACCTGCCAAGACTTATGGAGGACCACCTACCAACTTTCCTCCACACACTGGCACTGTGACATGCTTCAAGTGTGGAGAACCAGGGCACTACATGCGTGAGTGTGCTCAGAACCAGCCAGGAAAGCCCGTTGGCCGTGGTAAGCCAACAGGCAAGGTGAACTATGTCAAGCCAATCCCCACTACACGTGGTCATGTCAACTATGTCTCTGCTGAGGAAGCTTATGAGGATCCTAACGTCGTCGTTGGTACGCTTCTTGTTAACTGCCATCCGGCATCTGTTCTTTTCGATACCGGAGCATCTCATTCGTTCATATCTGAGAGCTATGCTCGAATGCACAACATGACTTTTTGTGAGATGCCCACTTCCATGGTTATTCAAACTCCTGGCTCAAAGTGGCAAACCTCTAGGGTAATCCATGGGAATGAAATTCTTGTCGATAGACTTGTTTTCCTTGCATATCTAATAGCTCTCAAGTCCTCGAACATAAACATCATCTTGGGTATGGACTGGATGACAGCTCATTACGCCAAGATTGATTGCTACACTAGGACTGTTCAACTTACACACCCATCCGGCAAGACAGTCAATGTTTTGACCCAAATGGCTGAGCGTTAGCTCTAGTCTCTTAATGCCAGCCCTCTACCAGAACTCGAAGTTATTCCGGTTGTCCGTGATTTTCTGGATGTCTTTCCAGAAGAACTGCCAGGTGTTCCACCTGACAGAGATGTCGAGTTCGTGATAGATCTTATTCCAGGAACTGTCCAAATCTCTAGGAGACCCTATAAGATGGCACCCCTAGAATTAGCTGAGGTTAAGAAGCAACTCGATGAGTCCTTCAAAAAGGGTTTCATCTGTCCTAGTTCTTCCCCTTGGGCTTGTCCCGTCTTCTTCGTCAAGAAGAAGGATGTAACGGAAAGGATGGTTGTAGATTATCGACCAGTCAACCTGGTCACCATAAAGAACAAGTATCCGCTCCCCAGGATCAACGATCTGTATGATCAGCTCACTGGATCCTCAGTCTTTTCCAAAATGGATTTGAGGTTGGGTTACCATCAAATCAAAATCAAGAACGGAGACATTCCCAAAACGGCCTTTGTTACTCGTTATGGCCAATACGAGTACACCGTCATGTCCTTCGGGTTAACCAATGCCCCAACCACTTTCTCCCGGCTAATGAATTCTATATTCATGGAGTACCTGGATAAATTCGTCGTGGTATACCTCGATGATATACTCATTTCATCCAAGAACAAGGAAGATCATGCCGAGCATCTAAGGCTGGTATTGACGAAACTTCGAGAGCACCGCCTTTATGCCAAATTCTCTAAATGTGAATTCTGGTTGCCAGAAGTGACCTATCTAGGCAATGTGATCTCTGGTAAGGGTATTGCCATCAATCCCGAGCAAGTTCAGGCCGTCCTTGATTGGACTCCTCCTGAATCGGTCAAGCAAGTTAGGAGTTTCCTTGGCTTAGCTAGCTATTGCCGACGCTTCGTCGAGAATTTCTCCAAGGTTGCTAAACCTCTAACTGAACTCCTCAAGAAATATAAAAAGTTTGAGTGGACACCGCAGTGCGAGTCCAACTTTTAGGAACTGAAAAGACGCCTGACATCTGCACCCGTACTGGTACCACCAGACTTTTCCAAGGATTTTATTATCTACTGCGATGCCTCGCGACAAGGACTAGGTTGCATACTCATGCAAGATTGTCAAGTGATCGCTTACGCATCTCGACAGTTGCGTCCACATGAGGATAACTATCCTACACATGATCTAGAGCTTGCAGCTGTAGTCCACGCACTTAAAACATGGCGACATTACCTTCTTGGTAATCGATGTGAAATCTTCACTGATCACCAAAGTCTGAAATACATCTTCACCCAACCGGATTTGAATCTCAGGCAAAGACGTTGGGTTGAGTTGCTCACAGATCACGACTTAGGAATCACTTACACCCCTGGGAAGGCCACTAAGTCATAAGTCTTATTGTAACAACCTGATGTTACAACAAGGGCAACCACTTCTCCACGAGGAATTTCGTAAGCTTAACCTTCACATTGTTCCTCGAGGATTCCTTTCCACCTTGGTGGCGAAACCTACCCTTACGGATCGAATCATAGCTGCCCAGAAGCAAGATACAGGGGTTTCCCGAATTAAGAGAAACATTCACAAAGGAGTTGTAGGTTGTTTCTCCATTGATAACAGAGGTGTTGTTTTCTTCGAGAACCGTTTAGTGGTTCCCAAGAACCAACATCTACGACAGTTGATCCTTAAGGAGGCTCATGAATCTCCTCTCACGATTCATCCCGGTAGTACCAAAATGTATCTGGACCTACGCCAGAGGTTCTGGTGGACTAGGATGAAGAGAGAAATCGCTCAATTCATTGCTAACTGCGACGTTTGTCGTCCAGTTAAAGCAGAGCATCAACGGCCTGCTGGCACCCTCCAACCTTTAGCTATTCCCGAATGGAAATGGCACAAGATCGGTATGGACTTCAGTACCGGGTTTCCCAGGACCAGGAAAGGGAATAATGCTATCTTCGTCGTTATCGACCGCCTCTCCAAAGTAGCCCATTTCCTGCCTGTTCGAGAGAGTATAACCGCTAGCCAGCTAGCAGACTTGTATATCTCTCGGATAGTATCACTTCATGGTGTGCCATTGGAAATTAACTTAGACCGTGGAAGTCTTTTCACTTCACGATTTTGGGAAAGTTTCCAAAATGCTATGGGGACTCATCTTTCTTTTAGCACCGCTTTTCATCCTCAGTCAAGTGGTCAAGTGGAACGAGTCAATCAAATTTTGGAAGATATGCTTCGAGCCTCTGTCATCTCTTTTGGTATGGATTGGGAGAAGTGTCTTCCATTCGCCGAATTCGCTTATAACAATAGTTATCAAGCCAGCTTGGGCAAGGCTCCCTTCGAAGTTCTATATGGACGAAGGTGTCGAACACCTCTTAACTGGTCAGAAACCGGGGAAAGACAATTCTTTGGTCTAGATATGATCCTGGAAGCAGAAGAGCAAGTTCGCATCGTTCGTGAGAAATTGAAAACAGCACAGTCTTGCAAGAAGAGCCAATATGATAGTCATCATAAGGCTGTGACTTTTGAAGTCGACGGTAAGGCTTACCTTCGGGTTACTCCTCTTAAGGGAACCCATCGCTTCGGTATCAAAGGAAAATTGGCTCCTCGTTACATCGGTCCTTTTCGCATTCTTGCCAAACGAGGAGAAGTTGCCTACCAATTGGAACTACCTCTGCACCTTTCCAGAGTTCATGATGTCTTCCACGTTTCTCAACTCAGGCGTTGCTTCTCGGATCCTATCCGCGGAGTGGACCACGAAACGCTTGATCTCCAGGACAATCTCACATATCGAGAATACACTGTTCGTATTCTTGTAAAACGAGCGTACCACTCGACATAGTAATATCAAGTTTCTCAAGGTTCAATGGTCACATCATTCCGAGAGTGAAGCTACTTGGGAAGGGAGGATCATCTTCGACTTGAATACCCCACCCTTTTTCCGAAGGAACCCGAATCTCGGGGCACGATTCTTTTGAGTGGGGGTGAGTTGTCACATCCCTAGTCAGTGCTTGCATTAGGACTAGCTAGAGTGTGCATCATGTTTACTTTCTAAAGAAACTTGAAATGGGGATGACAGAAACCCCAGCACCCCTCTTCTAACAACTATGGTTTAATAAAATCTTTTCCAATGTACCCAAAATGCCCTTCAAAAATGTTCATCATCTTTGCCTTGGTCTTAAACCTCTTCCAAAATGGTGCACAATTTTCTAGGACATCCAAAGGTCTCTGGATTAATTCATATTATAGTTGCATTTGGGCATTTAAATGCTATAAAATATTTTATGTGCCCAAATAGTCATAAACTAAAATGTTCCATGTTGTTCATATTATATACAGTGGGCATGACTAGTTTTATGATTTATAAAAATGCTCTAGCATTTTTAATAATTCAACAAAGTTGAAAAAGAAACAAAACAGAAATAAAATAGAAAAGAGAGGAGAGAGAAGACTTACCTGGCGCCCACTAGCAGGCCCACCTGCCGGCCCAGCCTAGCCACCGCTCCAGCGAGCTGCTTGGCTCGGCCAGACAGGCAGGCAGGTGCTCGACGGCGGCAGCAGCGTGCGCCACGCAGCTGCCCGCCGCCCTGCTTCCTCGCCTCGCCGTTCTGGTGGCCTGGCTCGACCACCCACTCCTCCCCCGAGCTCGCAAACACGTCCCCTCCTCCCCAGCTCCTCTCCCTCGCCTTCCCCGCGCCATGGCCGACGCAGCCGCCGCCATCCTGCCGCCATAGCCGCAGCCACCAAGCTCCCCTCGTCTCGCCGTCGTGTCCCCGAGCTCCGCCACCATATGTTACTCCTCCCCGTCGAGCCACGCCTCGCCGGAAGCTTCAACGCGTCGTCCCCGAGCACTTCTCCCCCGTTCGGCCGTCGAGATCTCCGGCGACCTCACCGTCGCAGCAGCTCGTCCCCGACCTCGCCGTCAACTCCAACGCGACCCCCGTGAGCCCAGCTACGTCCTCATCCTCTCCGTTTCCCCCCTCGAGCCCTGTACCGACCGCACGAAGCTCACCCACACGCGCCGCCGAGGAGCTTGTCGCCGACGAGGCTCCGGCCACCCAACGGCCGCGCCACCATGTTCGTTAGCTTCACCGCATCCCCAGGAGCCCAACGCACCACTCCACGAGCCTCGCCGTGCTCTCTAGCGACTAGACCGAGCTCACCCAAGCTCCAGCAGCCGCTGGACTCGTCGCCGGCACCTTTTCCGGCGACCCCGAGGCCAGCCACCACCACCACTCGACGCGGCTCACTCCCAGCTGCCCGTAGATGTGCTCCGCCGTCGATTTGGTCGCCGGAGCACAAATCCCACACCCCACCGCCGCGTCTGGCCTCGCCGGTGGCTAAACATCGGCGAGTCAGCCCCGTTTGACCAAGGGTTTGACCCCCCTGGGTCACTGACATGTGGGCCGTGTCTGTTAGTCAAACCTAGATTAGTGTCTAAACTAATCCTAAGTAGTTAATTAACTAACGGTGACACTGACGAGTGGGTCCCACTGGTCAGGTTTGACCTGGACCGCCCTGTTGACTTGCTGACGTCAGCATGATGTCATGCTGACGCAGTAAATGCTTTTCTAGGGGTATTTGATTTAAAACAATTCAGGAAATTCCAGAAAATGCTCTAAACTTCTAAAAATCATATAAATTCAATAGTAGCTCAGATGGAAAAGATTTATATATGAAAATTGATCAGAAAAATCCAATCTTTCCAATGGAACTGGTTTCATGCATGTTTGAGCAAGTTAACCTTGCTGTTCACATTAAAACATGATAATGCACTTTAATAAATAATAGTTTGGGCATAAATTTGAATCTTTGATTCAAATAGGCTCAAACCCTTCTGTTTATAGTTGCATTAGCCCAAAACACATTAATCTTGCCATATCATGAGCATGCATCATATTGTTTCATTTGTTTGCTTATTGATTGTATCGCCGGTATTCTCCGTGGTAGGTCCTACTCTCGAGGATACTTCTGCGTATCCAACTGAATAGCAGTACCCGACGACCACTCTGTCAAGCAAGCAACCCATTGATCATTCCGATACAAACCCATCTTCTTGCTCCTGCTCTCTTTTACTGTATTAAGGCAACAACGTGTGAACTTCTACTTGCTGCGGTAGTTGAACCCTATTCCTTTGCATGGCCTGTCATTGCCACAGTAAATAGTTGAAACGCACTAGCATGTGGAGTTGATTGAGCCATGTGATGTGTGATCCACCATGCTATTTGTTTATGTTGCCTGCTATGCTTAGAGTTGTGTCAGGCTGGTTCATCTGGGTGATGGATCAGAGTGAAATGATCATACTTGATGAAGAGAGGGAAGTGTGGAACATGTTTGGTAAAGGTATCGATGAAAGGCCATGTAGGAGTACGTGGTGGGTTGTTTCATTGGAACCATCCATAGGACTCGAGATCTGTATGTGTGATTCAAGTTACAGCTACTTCCACGAATTGGGCTCCGGGTGCTCCAAGCCCTCTCGTCTTATTAACTGCCCTTGTCCTCTTTCCAGGAGTTGCAATTAGTTTCTGGTGTTTGTAGCTTACTGGTGGTCATGCGCAGCGCTGACCCTCGGGGTGGGCTGTGATGCGGCAGGTACGTGGCACGGTGTACCGGTCGCCCGTTTAGTGACTCGGGAACCCTGTACACATCGTTTGGGGCCGTGAGCGACACCCTGGCCAGATCTCCCCACGGATGGAACCCAAATAGGCGATAAACCTGGACTAGGGACTTGTGTAGTTAGTCAGGTCGTGGCCGACAACCTCGCTGGGCTTCCGCTTGAAGGTTGCCGAGTACATGTCGAGTAAACGACGATAAGTGGTGGAAGCGTGTGTGAAGAAGTACACCCCTGCAGGGTTACCAATCTATTCGAATAGCCGTTGTTCGCGGTACGGACTACTTGGTTGCTCTTACAGTTCATAGACAAGTTGATGGATACTACTAAAAGCCTCATTACAAGTGTGAGTGCCGTGGATGGCCCTTCCATAGGATGACGGAAGAGGATCCACGGTGGCATATTGTTGTGGTGAGTAGAGGACTCGTGTACGTAGTCTTATCTTTCAATCTTTTGAGATTCGTAGTATAGGTTAGCCAAGAGTCAAAGCTGGCTTGCTGCTATGAACTCCACTACCCTTATTGATAAAGATGCATTTATGATAGGTTCTGTTGTAAGACTTGCTGAGTAGCTTTGTACTCATGTTTGCTTAATAACTGTTGCAGAGGAGAACCCTGCCCCTTCTGATGGGTTTTAGATAGACGTTGACGTCGACGAGTAGCTTGCTACCCAGACGGATATCTTGAGCTTGTGAAGGGCCTTGTAGATAGTCAGGCTACACCAAGCCTGTTTTATTTCCAAGTTGTCTGTACTCAGACATGTTAGCTTCCGCTTGTGCTTGTATGATTGTATGACTTGAGTGTTGGGTCATGTGACCCCTACCTGTATGGATATGTTATGTATGGCTCTTCGGAGCCTCTTAAATAAAGTACTTTGAGTCATAGAGTTCTGTTGTGATGCAATGTTGTATTTGCACATATTGAGCATATTGTGTGTATGATTGAAATGCTTGGTATGTGTGGGATCCGACACCTAGTTGTTTTCCTTTGGTAGCCTATCTTACAGGGAAATGCCTCCTAGTGCTTCCACTGAGCCTTGGTAGCTTGCTACTGCTCGGAACACGTAGGCTGGCCGGCATGTGTCCTTCTTCGTTCATGTGTCTGTCCTTTAGGGGAAATGTCACGCGTTGTTCCTTTAAGTCCATGTAGCTTGCTATGACTTGGGTTCATACGTTGATGACCGACACGTTCGTTGCTGGGTCATGGATGCATGTCTCTGTAATTTAGTGCCACTTTTGTTTTATAACTAGCCATGTCGGCCCGGGTTCTCTGTCATATGGATGCTAGCGACACTGTCATATACGTGTGCCAAAATGCGCGAACAGTCCCGGGCCAGGTAAGGTGGCACCCGTGGGGATACCGTGCGTGAGGCCGCAAAGTGATATGACGTGTTACAGGCTAGATCGGTCTGACTTAGGATCGGGGTCCCGACACCGCATGTATACAAAGAACTACCGACGCATCATCGGAGAGGCACCAATGGACATGATGCACCCCTCCATGATGGTGTCTAGATTGGATGTGGTGGTTCTGGAACTTGCGGCGACTGGAATTGATTTTCATCGACTCCCCTAGGGTTTCTGGAATATTTAGGTAATTATAGAGCAAAGAGGCCATTTGGGGGGCACCCGAGGTGGGCACAACCCATCAGGGCGCGCCTTGGCTGGTTGTGCTCCTCTTGGAGCACCCCCCAGGCGCTTCTCCGGCCCACCGGATGTCTTCTAGTCCAAAAAAATTCCATAAAAAGTTTCGCTGCGTTTGGACTCTGTTTGGTATTGACTTCCTGCGATGTAAAAAACATGCAAAAAAATAGCAACTGCCACTTGGCACTATGTCAATAGGTTAGTACCAAAAAATTATATAAAATGACTATTAAATGATTATAAACATCCAAGAATGATAATAACAGCATGGGACAATCAAAAATGGTTATAACTACGTCGGTGTTTCCTCAAAGAGGAAGGGATGATGTAGCACAGCAACGGTAGGTATTCCCTTCAGTGATGAGACCAAGGGTATCGAACCAGTAGGAGAATCACGCAACACTATGTGAACAGCACCTGCACATAAATAACAAATACTCGCAACCAGGCGTGTTAAAGGGGTTGTCAATCCCTTTCGGGTAACGGTGCCAAAAATAGGCAAACGGGCGTGAGAGAGTTGTAAATATTGATAGATTGAACGCCAAATATAATAAAGTTCAGCAAGGTATTTTTGGTTTAAGAAATCTGAAAATAAAAGCAAAGGAAAATAGATCGCAAAGGCAAATATAATAAAGAAGAGACCAGGGGGCATAGGTTTCACTAGTGGCTTCTCTCGAGAAAAACTAGCAAACGGTGGGTGAAGAAATTACTATTGGGCAATTGATAGAACTTCAAATAATCATGATGATATCCAGGAAATGATCCCTATATAGGCATCATGTCCAAGATTAGTAGAACGACTCCTGCTTGCAACTACTACTATTACTCCACACATCGACCGCTATCCAGCATGCATCTAGTCTATTAAGTTCATGGGAAAACGGAGTAATGCAATAAGAATGATGACATGATGTAGACAAGATCTATTTATGTTGAAATAGACCCCATCTTGTTATCCTTAATGGCAATGATACATACATGTCGGTTGGGGATCAATCACCATAACATTGAACCCATCACAAAGTGCATCTTCCCATTGCGGGATAAATAGATCAAGCTGGCCAAAAAACCAAATATCGGAGAAGAAATATGAGACTATAAGCAATGATGCATATAAGAGATCAAAGAAGACTCAAATAACTTTCATGGATAAAATGATAGATCTGATCATAAACTCAAATTTCATTGGATCCCAACAAACACATCACAAAAAGAGTTACATCATATGGATCTCCAAGAGACCATTGTATCGAGAATCATACGAGATAGAGGAAGCCATCTACCTACTAACTATGGACCCGTAGGTCTACAAAGAACTACTCACGCATCATCGGTGAGGCACCAACAGACATGATGCACCCCTCTGTGATGGTGTCTAGATTGGATCTGGAACATGCGGTGACTGGAATTGATTATCATCAAATCCCCTAGGGTTTCTGGAATATTTGGGTATTTATAGAGCAAAGAGGCGGTCTGTGGGCACCCAAGGTGGGCACAACCCACCAGGGCGCGCCTGGGCCTCCGGGCGCACCCTGGTAGGTTGTGCTCCTCTTGGAGCACCCCCTAGGTCCTTCTCCAACGCACTGGATGTCTTCTGGTCCATAAAAATCTACAAAAAGTTTTGCTATGTTTGGAATCTGTTTGGTATTGATTTCCTACGATGTAAAAAACATGCAAAAATAGCAACTGGCACTTGGCACTATGTCAATAGGTTAGTACCAAAAAATGATATAAAATGACTATAAAATGATTATAAAACATCCAAGAATGATAATATAACAGCATGGGACAATAAAAAATGACTATAAAATGATTATAACTACGTCGGTATTGCCCCCAAGAGGAAGGGATGATGCAGCACAGCAACAGTAGGTATTTCCCTCAGTGATGAGACCAAGGTTATCGAACCAGTAGGAGAATCACGCAATACTACGTGAATAACACCTGCACACAAATAACAAATACTCGCAACCCGGCGTCTTAAGGGGGTTGTCAATCCCTTTCGGGTAACGGTGCCAAAAATAGGCAAACAAACATGAGAGAGTTGTAAATATTGATAGATCGAACGCCAAATATAATAAAGTGCAGCAAGGTATTTTTGGTTAAATAGATCTGAAAATAAAAGAAAAGGAAAATAGATCGCAAAGGCAAATATAATAAAGAAGAGACCCAGGGGTCGTAGGTTTCACTAGTGGCTTCTCTCGAGAAAAAATAGCAAACTGTGGGTGAACAAATTACTGTTGGGAAATTGATAGAACTTCAAATAATCATGACGATATCCAGGCAATGATCACTATATATGCATCACATCCAAGATTAGTAGAACGACTCCTGCCTGCATCTACTACTATTACTCCACACATCGACCGCTATCCAGCAAGCATCTAGTGTATTAAGTTCATGGAAAAAAGGAGTGATGCAATAAGAACGATGACATGATGTAGACAAGATCTATTTATGTAGAAATAGACCCCATCTTGTTATCCTTAATGGAAACGATACATACGTGTCGGTTTGTCGGCGTACTGGGAACCAGGGTACCCAGACTTGCGTGTCTGCGGGCCGCGACGAGCTCTTGCCACGGCATGGTACGGCCCAGTTGATCAAGCAGTTGCCCAAGACCCTCGCGAGGAGGCCAAGCCTCACGAGGAGAACGACGTCAAGACCTCCTCAGGAGCAGCCTCGACAAGGTGCTCCGGAGGGGTGGAGAACCCAAGGCCAAATCTGCCTCAGGAGGAGGCAGTGATGTCAGTAGTTACGCACCGCGCCACCGCCAGCGGCGCAGTTGCCATTTCGGTGCAAAGGGGACAGCGCATCCGTTGGTTCCCAAGGAGCAGGGCAAAGGTTTCCTCTTTGGTGCAACAAGACCGAAGACCGCAAGGACGATAAGGAGGATGTCACCGTCGAGCCCACCACCGTGTCACCGCCTGATCCTTTTGCAGGCGAAGACTGCTTTTGTCAGGGCATGAACGTCCTTGTGTTCCCGCTCAAAAATGGCCGTTGTGGGATCCCTTCCCACCTAAACATTTCGGGGGAAGAGGACCGAGGCCGCCTATATAAGTAGCTAGAACTCCCAATGCAAAGGGGACGGACACACTTTGCCACCGCACAAGGAGCAAGAACACTAGCCTCCTGACCCTCCTGAGCTCGCCTCCTGAGCCCAGGAACCCTTGTACTAGCTCATGTTCTAGCTCGCCCGGAGCCAATCCACCAAAGCAGGATGTAGGGTCTTACACCACATGGTGGCCCGAACCTCGATAAACTCTTGTGTGCTTGTTTGTTGTTTGCTTGAATACTTCCACCGCGACGAGAGCGAGGCGCTAGGTAGACGTGAGTGGGAGAGATCTTCGTTCACGGCCCTGTGTTCGAACTTAATGGGTTTTGCGGAGCCCTAAATCCGACATGTGGCGCGCCAGGTAGGGGGCGTGTCGAAATCTCGCCTCTCCGACGACCTCGCTTCCTCTCTCCGGTTCGGCGCCTCTACGATGGCTGCAGCCAGCCACAGCCGTGCGGGGGCTGGCTTCTTCCCCGCCGACTGAGCAGCATCAGCGGACCGCGCCACCCATGTGCGCCCCTCCTCCTTCCTCTACGACGCTTCTACCAGCCAGGCCACTGGAGGACAGCCTGCACCACCACTCCCACTTCTTGTGGCCTCGCCGGTCACGCTCTTGGTGAGGCGGCGGCGGGCCCAGTACCGGCCGCCCGCTGAGACCCACACCACGCGGACGGCCCACAGCTGCGAGCTGTGGGGCGTCAGCTACGGGGAGCGGCCTTGCCGCGGGGTCGCCTGCATCCTTGGTGGGTCCCAAGCACCAGCATCTGCTAGGCACGCCAAGTCGCACTTTCGGCAGGTTGGAGCTGCCGTCTAGCTGCGAGAGGCCTTGCGGGCGCAAAACCGGTCGGGGCCCGCCATCACCGTTGGCCCCGGCGACCTCGCCCCCGAAGCGGCCGGTACCGGCGCTCTCCCACGGTATGCATGCTTACCATCTGCAGGGTGGCCGTGACAAGAACCCTCATCGACGGCGGCGCCAGCCTCAACATCCTCTCTCCCGAAGCCTTCGGTCACCTGCCTCGGTCCTACAGGCAGCTCCTTCCCACCAAGCCCTTCTCGGGGGTCGCGGGCTCGACCGTCCCGCTCGGCCAGATCCGCCTCCCGGACACCTTCGGTACACCGGCTAACTACCGGACTGAGCTCATCGATTTTGACGTCGCGCCCATCCGCCTACCGTACAACGCCGTCCTCGACTTCCCAGCCCTGGCAAAGGTCATGGCGGCAACACACCCGGACTACAACGCCATCAAGATGCCCGGGAGCAGCGGCGTCATCACCGTCAAAGGGGACCCCAAGGCCGCCCTTCAGGTCCTTGGGCGCGCGTACAAGGCCGCCGTTGCCGCAGCTCACCCAAGGGTGAAGGGGGCTCCGGAGCCTCCGGAGGCCGCGCCTGCCAAGAAGAAGCAGCTCTTTTCTCAGGACCCCGCCGAGACGAAGCAAGTGCCCGATGAGGAAGAAAGCTCAGGAGCCACCTTCACCATCGGCACAGGCATGGATCCAGAGCAAGAGGCGGCACTGGTCGGCTTCCTCAGAGCCAACAAGGACGTGTTCGCCTGGAAGGCCACAGATTTGGTCGGGGTGCCAAGGCATGTCATTGAGCATCACTTCACGGTGTGCCCCAATGCGCGTCCTATCAAGCAGAAGGCACGTAGACAAGCCCTGGAGAAGCATGCCTTCATTGTCCAGGAGGTTAGGAAGCTGGAAGAGGCTGGTGTCGTACAGGAGGTACGGCACCCGGAGTGGCTGGCCAACCCCGTCATCGTCCTGAAGAAAGGAGGCAAAGAACGCATGTGCGTCGACTTCACGAGCCTCAACAAGTTCTGCCCTTAGGACCGCTTCCCTCTTCTGCGCATTGACCAAATCGTGGATTCGACAGCTGAGTGCGAACTGCTCTGCTTCGTTGATGCATTCTCGGGCTACCACCAAATCAAGATGGCGGTGGAAGATATGGAGAAGACGGCGTTCCTGACCCCATGCGGGGTCTACTGCTACACCTGCATGCCCTTTGGGCTGAGGAACGCAGGCGCTACCTTCCAGCACCTATGCACATCACTCTCGGCCCTCAGCTCGGGAGGAATGCAGAGGCCTACGTTGACGACATAGTGGTAAAGACCAAAGAGGCCACGACCCTCATCCAGGACTTAGAAGAAACATTCGCCAACTTGCGCAAGGTGAAGCTGTGCCTCAACCCGGAGAAGTGCGTGTTCGGTGTAACCTCCGGCAAGTTGCTAGGGTTCCTGGTTTCGCACCGAGGCATTGAGGCCAACCCGGAGAAGATCAAGGCCATCGAAAAGATGAGGCCTCCCACAAACCTGAAGGAAATGCAGAAGCTCGCCGGGTGTGTGACATCCCTGGGGCGCTTCGTCTCTAAGCTCGGAGAACGCGCCCTTCTGTTCTTCAAGCTCATGAAGAAGAAGGGGCCCTTTGAGTGGACTCTGAAAGCCGACAACGCTCTCTAGGACCTCAAGAAGTACCTCACCAACTCGTCGATCATGGTGGCACCACGACTCCTAGAGCCCATGACGCTCTACCTCGCCGCAATGCCTCATTGCGCCAGCGCATCACTGGTCGTGGAGCGCGAGGAAAGGCTCCGGATCCCAAGGCCACCGGGCAGCTCGGCACCCTCAGGGCCCGCGCCGCCCCCTGACACGACCCCAGAGGCGGACTCAACCACGGGCACCAATGGCCCCGCCGCTCAGCAAGAGGATCCTGAGGCTCTTGAGGCGTTAGCAGACCCTGCAGTGCCGACCCTCGTGGATCACCCGGTGTACTTCATCAGCACAGTACTGTGTGACGCGCGTTCGTGCTACCCGATGCCCCATAAGCTGCTTCTGGCGCTCTTCGTCGCCTCCAAGAAGCTGCGCCACTACTTCCAAGGCCACCCCATCAAGGTCGTCTCGTCGTATCCCCTCGAGAAGGGGCTATGAGGCCCGAAAGTCGTCGGTAGGGTCGTCGAGCGGAACATCGAGCTTCAAGCATTGCAGCTAGAATTTAGCACCACGCGGGTGATCAAAGGAGCAACTCTGGTAGACTTCATGGCGAAATGGACTGATGCGCCCGAGCGGGGGGGGG
>LR738714.1:388040721-388073759 GCA_902687465.1 Secale cereale
GGGGGGGGGGGGGGGGGCAACGAAGACCGTTCGCTGGCCCCCGGCGATGAAGCCCCAGACGGATGGGTGGTGTACTTTGACGACGCCTTCTCACGCTTCGGCGTGGGGGCTGGTGCCGTGCTGGTGTCTCCCACTCAGGATAAGTTGTACTACGCTGTGCAGCTCTGCTTCCAGCAGGGCGAGAAGGTCTCCAACAACATTGCCGAGTACGAGGGCCTGATGGGCGGGCTCAAGGCCTCCACTGCGCTGGGGGTCAAGCGTCTCACCATCAGGGGCGATTTGCAACTCCTCGTTGACTTCTCCAACAAGAAGTACAAGCCCAAGGATGAGCACATGGGGGCATACCTGGAGGAAGTGAGTAGGATGGAGAAGCGATTCCAAGGGCTGGAGGTGCAGCACGTGCCGAGAGGCACCAATAAAGAAGCGGAAGACATCGCCAAGCGAGCCTCCATGCGGGAGCCCCAAAGGCCAGGCGTCTTCGAGCAGCGACTACTCAAGCCGTCAGCAGCACCATCAGTCCCCGAGCTAGCCTCCCCTCGGCTGGGGCTACCGACGGCGCCCCTGGACGGTGCCCCTCCCTGCGGCCCACCGTCCGGAGCCCGCCTGTTGCTCGCTGCGGATCCCGAGGAGGGGCGCTGGACCCAAGAACTCAAGATGTACCTACAACACGATGCACTACCAGACAAAGAAGAAGACGCAGAGCGCGTGGTCCGACAGGCCTCAGCTTACTGCATCCAAGACGGTGAACTCTACAGGAGGTGCCACAACGACGTCTCACTAAGGTGCATCTCAAGAAAGCAAGGGCGCGAGCTGCTAGCTAATATCCACGGTGGGGACTGTGGTCACAACTCATCATCCCGCACCCTCGTGGGCAAGGCCTTCTGCAGCGGCTTCTATTGGCCAACGGCGCTCAACGACGCCACGGAGATCGTGCGAGCCTGCGAGGTGTGCCAGTTTCACGCCAAGCAGATCCACCAGCCGGTGCAAGGCCTCCAGACGATTCCTCTCTCCTGGCCCTTCGTGGTCTGGGGATTGGACATCCTAGGTCCTTTCCCTCGGGCCGCAGGGGGCTGTTGCTTCCTGTACGTCGCCATCGACAAATTCACCAAGTGGGCGAAGTGGAGCATGTTCGCGCAATCCCAGCCGGCTCAGCTGTCAAGTTCATCCATGGTCTCGTGAGGCGATTCCGGGTCCCCAACCGCCTCATCACGGATAATGGTTCGCAGTTCACAAGCAATCTCTTCAGGTCATATTGTGCTAACCTTGCAACACGGATCTGCTACGCTTCGGTGGCCCACCCCAGGAGCAACGGCCAGGCCGAGCATGCCAACGCGGAAGTCTTGCATGGCCTCAAGACGTGCAGTTTCAAGAAGAAGCTCGAGGCTTGCGGCAGGGGCTGGATCGACGAACTCCAGTCCGTAATATGGTCAATCCGAACCATTGCCACCAAGACTATGGGGAGACTCCCTTCTTTCTCGTTTATGGGGCGGAGGCAGTCCTCCCTCACTAGGTCAAGCATCGCTCCCCACGGGTCTTGCCTTCGATGAGGAATGCCAGGACGCCGCCTGGCGGATGGACCTCATGCTAGGCAAGGAGGGCCGCCGCCGAGCTGCCCTCAGGGCGACGTGATATTAGTAGGCGCTGCGGCGGTACCACTCCTGCAGCATCCGCGCGAGAACACTTGAAGTTGGTGACTTGATCTTGAGGCGGATCCTCTCTAGGGAGGGATTACACAAGCTCTCGCCCATGTGGGAGGGCCCGTTCAGAATCGCCCGTGTCTCTAGGCCTGGTGTTGTGCGCCTGGAGACGCAGGATGGGATACCTATCCAGAATTCCTGGATCATTGCACACCTCAGGAGGTTCTATTCGTAATCAAGGCTCCGTGCCCGTGAAGGTCTCCGCTTGTGACACTCTCATGTAATAATGAGTTGGGGCTGTACACACCTCGGAGTCTCATGTGCGTTGCCTACGGGCCCTCAGACGGGGCTCCCACCCACGCCCCAGTGGCAGTCCTTAGCTCCACGCTGGGAAGAAGACGTAGTGTATGGGTCGGACGCGACCTTTTTCCTTTTTTGCTTGGTGTTTGGCTATCAGCCTTTTCTACTTCCTTGGCTATCAGCCCTTCCTCTACCCCATGCTATGAAGATCTCGTGTTTCTCGCGCTTCTTGCATTTCGTTGAGAGTTTTTGTGTATGGATCTTTCTCGTCAGCTTTAGGTTCAGCTATGCCACTCGCTCTCCTTCACGCGTCTCGCGCGTGTGGGCTGGGGCACGGTCGGTCACCGGCCCTCGTCCGTCGTGGCCCCATGACCTCGCCGCCCAAGCCTGCTCAGGCTCTGGTGCCGGGCTGCTCAGTCCGCGCAACCTATATACCGAGCCGCTCAGGCTTCGGTGCTCTAACCCGCGCTCGACACTCTCAGCAGATCTCAATGATTGACCCCCGCTCGGGGACTGTACGAGCCCATCGAACCCGGCCACCTCCTCATGACCTGGAGGGGCTCATGACGCTAGAGTCAGGAGGACTCCGCCTTAGGACGGCAGGACGCATAAAAGATAAGTGACTTCATTCAAACAACAAAAGCATGACGGTGAGTTCTCACTTCTTACATACATCACAACCCATTAGACGCCTCCTCAAGGCAACTTGAAACTTTGATGTAGAAAAGACATGAAGGAAAAGAAAGCAGAAGAAGCCGAAGCCGCTCCCGCTCAGTTGGAATCCTCCGGCTCCTCCGGCTGCACCGAGCCGCAGCGGCGCGGCGATCGCCTCCCCACGCCGTACCGAGCTCGGCGGCATGGTGGTTCGTCGCGGCCGCCACTGCTGGAGGAGCTGCTGCTGCCATAGAGGGGGGACCCATGGCGCCCCCTAGGACTAAGGGCGTCTCCGGAGGAGGAACCACTCCTCTGGACGTCTTCGCCCTCCTCGTCGTCAGCCTCAGGACAGCACCCAAGGCGCCTCCCTTCCTTTGAGAAGACTCTGACGAACAGCGTGGAGATGCCATCGTACCTGAAGTGGAGCACACACCTCCCCTGCAGCCGGCGCGCGCGGGCAAACGACTGCCAGCCACGCTCCAAGAACACATCGCCCGAGGGATCCACCTCGACCTCCACCCAGGATGCATCGCCGCAGCAACCGTCGGCCTGCAGCCATATGCCTCCAAGGCCTCCGGCCGGGAGCACATCGCCAAATGAGCAGGGAAGCCTGAGCCACGGGCCACCGGGCTTCTCCACCCACACCATAAACTCCAACAAGACATCGAAGGAATGGAACTGTGGGTGCGGAGAGCGCGCGACCAGCAGGCACCTTTGCGCGCCCCCTCTTCCTCCGCGGCCGCGACCACCTTCGCCACGAGAGGACGCCTCGTGCCGTCCACCGGCGGCCGCGGCACAGCTCAAAGGGCCGTGCCCGCCTCCCCGAGAAGACGCTGCGGGCGCAACGGCATGCTTGCAGGGATGACCGCGACCCCTCTTCAACGGTAGTGGGACTGGATTCTTCGGGGTCTTCCCCTTCTCCGTGGCGGATGGCTTCCTCGGCGGCACCATGAAGGTCTTGAGACGGGAGGGAGAACGAAGGACAAGCAAGGAGGAGACGGCGTTGGCTTGGAATTGGCCTGGGGGCTCCCCTCCTAACCACATTTATAGGGCGAAGGACAAGCAAGGAGGAGACGGCGTTGGCTTGGAAATACCCTAGGAGATTCGCTCTGAGGACCACATCATCATCGACGACACCGACTCAGACCCTGATGATAGTGATGATGACTATGAAGATGAAGCTGGAGCGTATATCATGGAATCTTCCGCCGATCAAAATTTCTAGATGACCATCATATGACAAGTAGTTTTCCCCCATATAGTAGAATTTAGAGCACGTTTGTAACGTTAGTTTAGATCTTTTGTATGCCCTTGTTTGAAATTGATTGGTGTGATATGATTGTGTTTGTCTCATGTGCATATGGGTAGTGAATTTCCCCCTAGACCTCATTTCTATTCTAATCTCTTCCCTCTAAACCTGTGAGATGCCTCTGAGACGTGAGCCCGGATTTGAGTTTCCCCCTGAGATCACTCAGTTGATCCAGCAACAGAACACTTTGATGCAACTTCTTGTCCAGAACAACCAGAACAACCAGAACAACCAGAACCACAACAACAACAACAACCCTTCGCCACCACCATCAGTGGATAACCTAGCCTGTTTTCTAAGGTTGCAGCCGCCGGTGTTTTCTAGTAGCTTTAAGCCAATAGTTGCTGATGACTGGCTACGCAAGATTGGAAGGGAGTTGACCACCACAGGTTGCACAGATGCTGAGAATGTGTGTTTTGCCGCACATCAATTGGATGGACCAGCAGCCTCATAGTGGGAGAATTACACAGCCACTTTTCCTATAGCCAATGTCACTTGGGATCAGTTTCAGCAAGCTTTTCGCACCGCCCATGTCTCAACTAGAGCTATGAGCATGAAGAGGCGTGAGTTTCGCGACTTGCGCCAAGGAAATCGTACTGTGGCTCGGTACATAGATGAGTTTAGTACTCTATCTCGCTATGCCCCTAATGATGTGGCCACATATGCCGTGAAGAAGGAGAAGTTTATGGAAGGGTTGAATGATGAGATGAGCATATAGTTGATGGTGGAAACATTCAACAACTACCAGGAGTTGGTAGACAAGGCTCTTACGATTGAAGGGAAGCAACACAGATTGAGAGCCGCAAGAGGAAGTATGGACAAGGAAAGAACAATTCTGGAGCCCAGCAGAAGCCCCTGTTGACCCCGAACTCGGGAGGATACACCCATAACCATGGAAGCCACACCCATAATGTAGGGAGTTCTCATAACCACAACGGCTTCAAGAATGGGAATGGGAATGGAGCAAGCAATAATCAGAACCGCTCCACTCCATCCACACCGCCAAGAGGGATCTAGGTCACATTACCTGTTTCAAGTGCGGGAAAAATGGACACTATGCCACGGAGTGCCCGAAAGCAAAGAATGGGAACGACAATGGAAGCGCTGGGCAGAAGCCCAACCCTTTCAACAGGGGACAAGTAAACCACGTGAACGTGGAGGAGGTTGAAGAGCAGCCTGATGCTGTTGTTGGTAAGTTTTTGGTTAATTCATTTACCGCAATAGTTCTTTTTGATACTGGTGCATCGCATTCATACATTTCAAGGGTATTTGTGGATAGATATAAGTTGCCCACCAAAGTACTTATGACCTCTATGTTAGTAAGCTCACCAGGAGGGGAATATATGGAAAATCAAGGATGTTTTCAGATGCCATTGACCATTGGACGCCATGTTTTCCCCTCAGACCTGATAGTGTTGAAGTCACAGGGATTGGATGTGATACTAGGTATGGATTGGCTATCAATGTATGGAGGGAACATCGATTGTGCCAGTAAGTTGATTTTACTTACCACCCCAGAGGGAAAAAGGATCAAGTACGTATTTAGGCATACGCCTAGGAGGACACAAGTAAATTCTCTCTCGGGAGTTGTTCAGGAGGAAGTGCCTGTAGTGAAGGATTACCCAGATGTATTTCCAGAGGAGCTACCAGGCATGCCGCCAGATCGGGACATTGAGTTTTTGATAGAACTATTGCCAGGCACATGACCAATATCAAAGAGACCATACCGGATGCCAGCGAATGATCTGGAGGAGATCAAGAAGCAGATTAAGGAGTTATTGGAGAAAGGATTCATTTGACGAAGTTCATCACCCTGGGGAGCACCAGTGCTCTTGGTCGAGAAGAAGGATGGATCTTTAATAATGGTCGTTGATTATCGGGCACTGAATGAAGTGACGATTAATAATAAGGACCCACTGCCGATGATCAATGATTTGTTTGACCAACTTCAAGGAGCTAAAGTATTCTCCATGATGGATCTACGATCAGGATACCACCAGTTGAAGATCCGAGAGAAAGATATACCTAAGACAGCCTTCACCACAAGGTATGGGCTATATGAGTATACGGTTATGTCATTTGGATTGACTAACGCCCCTGCCTATTTCATGAGTATGATGAATAAGGTGTTCATGGAGTTCTTGGATAAGTTTGTCGTGGTATTCATTAACGATATTTTGGTGTATTCGAAGAACGAAGAGGAACACAAGGAGCATTTGCGTTTGGTTCTTGAGAAGCTCAGAGAACATCAGTCATATGCCAAGTTCAGCAAATGTGAGTTTTGGTTGTAGGAAGTTGGATTCTTAGGACATGTTATATCAGGAGAAGGTATAGTAGTGGATCCTATCAAGGTGCAGGCAGTCACTGAGTGGTTGGCACCCACCTTAGTTGGAGAAATCCGCAGTTTTCTGGGACTCGCGGAATATTACCGGGGATTCATAGAGAATTTATCCAAGATTGCAAAGCCTATGACGGCATTGTTGAAGAAGGACACAAAGTTCCATTGGACCAAGGAATGCGAAAAAAGTTTCCAGGAGTTGAATAAATGTTTGACGGCAGCCCCAGTGCTGATCTTGCTAGATATACGCAAGGATTTCCAAGTGTATTGCGATGCTTCATGCTTAGGACTTGGAGGAGTACTCATGCAGGACGGAAGAGTTGTTTCTTATGCATCCTGTCAACTTCGACTGCACGAGTTGAATTATGCTACGCATGATTTGGAGCTAGCAGCCGTGGTGCATGCGCTCAAAACCTAGAGACATTTCCTTATTGGAAACCGATGTGATGTGTACACGGATCACAAGTGTTTGAAGTACATTATCACCCAGAAGGAGCTAAACCTCAGACAGAGGAGATGGTTGGAGCTCATAAAGGATTATGATATGAAGCTGTACTATCACCCATGCAAGGCCAATGTCGTGGCAGACGCTTTGAGCTGGAAGAGTTATGCCAATACCCTAGTAAACGGAGGATTGCCAAAGGAGTTAGTAGAAGATCTCACGTAACTTCGTTTGGAGATAGTCCCTAGAGGTTTTGTTGCAGCCTTGGAGGTTCAGTCAACATTATTGGGAAAGATACGAGAAGCTCAGAAGGATGACAAAGAAATTGCCGAGATAAAGGAGAAGATGAGTGAAGGAAAAGCCAAGGGGTTTTGTGTGGACGAACACGACACCTTGTGGTTTGAGGACCGAATTTATGTGCCCAACAACACCGAGATCAGGAAGTTGATACTACAGGAAGCACATGATTCTCCATACTCGATACACCCCGGAAACACTAAGATGTATTTGGATTTGAAGGAACGTTTCTGGTGGGCGGGAATGAAGAAATAAATTGCCGAGTATGTAGCCGTATGTGATGTATGTCAGAGAGTAAAGGCAGAACATCAGAAGCCAGCATGATTACTGCAGCCTATGCCAATACTCGAATGGAAGTGGGATAAGCTTGGCATGGATTTTATCACCGGATTACCCAGGACCCGATCAGGATATGACTCAATCTGGGTAGTAGTGGATCGCTTGACCAAAGTATCCCACTTTATCCCCGTGAAAACCACCTATACCAGTGCGAAGTTAGTCAAGATATACATGACCAGGATCGTATGTCTGCACGGAGTTCCGATGACCATCATATCAGATAGAGGAACACAGTTTACTTCAAAGTTTTGGCATCAGTTGCACCAGACTTTGGGAACCAGGCTAGTGTTCAGTACAACCTTTCACCCATAGACTGATGGACAAACCAAGAGAGTAAATCAGATTCTGGAGGACATGTTGAGAGCTTGTGCGTTAATTATGGATCTAGTTGGGATGACAACTTGCCCTACATAGAGTTTTTGTACAACAACAGTTACCAGGCTAGTTTGAAGATGGCACCATTCAAAGCATTGTATGGGAGGAGATGTCGAACACCATTGATGTGGGATGAAGTCGGAGACCGTGAGTTATTCAGACCAGATCTGATCAAAGAGTCAGAAGAGAAGGTTAAGCTGATTCGAGATAGATTGAAGGTAGCTCAGTCCAGACAGAAGAGTTATGCAGACTCGAAACGCAAGGAAGTAGTCTATGAGATCGAAGACAAAGCAGACCTGAGAGTGTCATCTCTGAGAGGTGTTAAGCATTTCGGTGTTAAGGGAAAGTTAGCCTCGAGATTTGTTGGTCCATACCGTGTTTTGGAACGCATGGGAGAGGTTGCCTACAAGTTAGAGTTACCTGAAGGATTGTCAGGAGTTCATGACATGCTTCACGTTTCCCAGCTGAAGAAGTGCCATGCTGGGATGGACGATGTCCCTCTCAGAGACACAGTGCCCCTGGAAGCAATTCATCTGGATAGTGATCTAACTTACGAGGAGAAGCCGGTCAAGATCCTCGAGTTTGCAAGCAGAGTCACCCGCAGCAAGGTTATCAAGTTTTGCAAAGTTCAGTGGAGCCACCATACCGAAGATGAAGCCACGTGGAACGAGAGGATGATCTACGAACGGACCACCCACACCTATTTTCTAGCCAAACCGAATCTCGAGGGCGAGATTCATCTTAAGGGGGTAGGTTTGTAACATCCCAAATTTTTAATTTGGAATGTTATACATAGGTCATCTTGCATATCATATTTTATTTGCATTCACGTGTTGCGATCCTTGAAATTCTAAGCAACTCAAGGACCCATGGAGAGAGTTGGGGATTTTACTGTTTTCATATTTGAGTTTTCTCAAATATCGGTACGAGGATCACTTTGGTTTTAATTGTTTTTCTCTCCAAAAATATTTCATAATAAAATATATGAGTGGAGATAATATGACTTCTCCAAAACAAAAGAAACATTGGAGGAAAAATATTAAAATCAATTTTGGTATTTTATTTGGATTTATTTGCAATTTTATTTGCATAGGAAAAATACGCGTTTTTTTCAAAATTGCATTTAGGTCCGGGAAAAATGTTCACTTTGTCCTAAATATTATTAGAGGACGGTGAAACTTTATTTCGGAATTTTTCGAGTCCGTTTAGTATTTTTCTTCGTCCGTTTTTCTGCGTCAGGACTGTTTATCAAAAAAAAAGGAACTAACCTATCGGGTCATGTCTTGCTAGGACTCCGCCCGGCCGGCCTTTAAAGCCCGCCCGAGCCGCAGCCCCCAGACCACCCCGTGGCTCGCCCTAACCCTAGCCGCCGTCGCGCCTCGATCCGCGTGCCGTGCCGCCGCCGCCGCGCCACCCGCCGGAGCCCCGCCGCCACCGGACGCCGGCGTCTAGCCGGAGGTATAACAGCCGCCGCCGCCGCCGGTTTTCGCAAGAAAACCGTTCGGTTCTTAGAAACCCTAGTCGTTTTTTGATCGGTTTTCCCCGGTTTTCCGTTCAGATCTATTTAGCGAACGTTTGTTCGTTTAGATCTGTTAACGAACTTTTTCGTTCGTTTGTTTCTTTTAGCGAACGTTCCTTCATTATCATGTTCGTCAGTTTTTCTTTTTCAGGGGTTTTCCGCGATTATTTTCGATCGTGATTTTTGTCGTGATCTTCGTTTTAGTTTAACGTTTTGCTCATTAGTCGGAATCAGGCGATTCAAGCACCTAGATCTTCGCATCGAAGCCCTCTTTCTGTTTAACCAACTTGAACAAGGTTTTGGTACAGTAAAATTTGACTTTAGTTCAATCTAGTAAACGGATCTGGTTTCTTTCGTAGTTTGAGTTTCGTTGCTCCGTTTGAATTGATTCGTTTTGCAAACCGAAGTTCTTCAGTTGAAATTTCTGGTTAGATCTTCTTATTTGAGTTTTACCCGTGCATCTTTGCTTGGTTGCTTATGTATGCTATTGTTTGCTTGTGATAGAATACCCGGAGTGTGAAGCGTGCTACTACGAGTCCCTAGGTTTTGCGAATCGTCACCAAGGCAAGTAACACTTTGATCATACCCTTTATTACCCAGTTTTTATGCCTTAGTTCAACCCTCACACATTGCATGAGTAGGATCTCTTAACATGTGGATTTGGGAAGTAGATCGAGGTAGAACCTATTGCCTGCATTATTATCAAACCCCTGGGAGTTACTTCTACGTTATGCTTAGGTTGCCATTCTATGCTCGTAGACGCAGATTGGGTTTGAGAGTATCCATGACAGATGTGAGATTGTTAATTAATGGTTCAACTTAAGGTGGCAACTTTAATAGACATCTGGGTGGATTGGTTGTAGGGCACCTGGAGAATCCAGTGTTGTCCTAGGAAATCCCGGAGGAACCGTGTGATTATCCTATGGAATGCCACCTAGGCTCAAAGGGATCATAAGACTATTCATGCTAGAAACTTCCGTGTGCAGCCACAATGCCATTATGGGCTCTGGCATAGTTGAGTATGTTGTGTGAGCTCTTTCAGTGGTGGACTAGCCGATGTAGGGGAAAGTAGGTGTACGGGTCCACTCGGGGTAAAGAGTGAATGATTCTGAAAGACTGTGTCTCGGTCATCCGTTTCTCAAACACCATGCAGTGCGAGAAATCCAACAGAGGAGATCGAGTCTTGTGGGGAAAAGTGCGCAAACCTCTGCAGAGTGTACAAACTAATCATGATTAGTCGTGTCCCGGGTTATGGACATCTTGAGTATCTGGTACTTGAATTATTGGATTGATCTCATCACTCTAAAACTAATTTGCTAGGTTGTTAATGATTACTTTAATTGGGATTGATTTATAGGAACCTTCTCAATGATGTTTCAACTACCATGATAGTTAAAATAAAAGTTATTCCTTTGTTGTAGGGAAAATTTGGCTTTATGCAAAAAAAACTATAACCTTAGAGCCTCCACCAGCCATATATGCATGTAGTGTTAGCCTTTATTCTGTTACTTGCTCTACTGTGTTATCTTGCCAGCATATTCCATGTGCTGACCCGTTTCGGGCTGCAACATGTCATGTTGCAGACTTTTTAGAAGAAGAGTAAGGTGCACTAGGTCGTTTGTCATGCACTCAGCTATGCCGTTGGAGTTGATGGACTCACTTATCTTCCAAGCCTTCTGTTGTTATCGTGTTAGATGGCCTTATAGCATATTATTTTGTAATAAATTCTCTTTTGAGACATTCGATGTAATAAGTGTGTGATTGCCACTCTGTTATAAATCCTTCAAGTACTGTGTGTCTCAGCATCACCGATCCAGGGATGACAAAGAACACAGAGACTTCGGTCCATTTGGATCGTGGTCGCTACAATCTGTGACCACCAGTGAGGGTGAGGAGGGAGGGAGAGGGACCTCTGCCATCCTTTTTAGATCTGGAGAGTGGGTGATAGTGTGAGAAGCAAGTGGGCAGCCCTTAGCAAGCAAGCGCTGAAGCTCCAGCTTATATATCATTTTTATACTAGTACAAGGTGGAGTAGTGGTACTGTGGTAGAATAGTTTAATAGTTTCGTTGCATACAATACCAATTAGTGGTGCTTCAAAACTGAATGGCACGCCATTAAGAACTAAAGTTGAGAAATAATGCGGCACCTCGGGCCAACGTGGCCAGATCACATTTTTCCTGAGAAATTTCACACCATGTTTCATTGACATGTGGTCCTGTTCCAACATGTGAGTGAGACGACGACGATTCCTTTTGTACAATTTCCGAACTAACATCTATGTAGGCCGGGGCGACTCTTCCCGTACCATGACAACAGTCCACTGCCTATTCGCCTTTCCCTCTCGATTTGGAACTGCTGTCGCATGCTCTTCCTCCCTCGATTTGCCTTCACCCTTCCTTCTGCCATTGTTTGATCGTCTTTTCCATGGAGGGAAGAGGCCAAAAACGACCCCGTTATTCTTGCCCCGAGCTGAAAGATGACGTGGTGGAGGATTACATTGATCGGTGCGACGTCATCACCTCGGCTAGCATGGCAGGTTTTTTCAAGACTATTCTCGACTTACCAAATAGGATCATTGCAAAGGACCCAAGGGTCCAGGAGCAGTTTGATCTCCCCTATCTTCTTCGCCATGACCCTGCTCGCTGTCGCGAGGATGACGGGAGCCTCGCCTTGTGCAAGTTGATGCCGCTTGATAATGATACGTGTGATGTTAGGATGTCATCGCTTAAGGGTAAGTACTGGGCAGGCGCAAATGGAGATTGGGTTGTTTATATTGGGTACAACGGCGAGTGGGAACTTGTGAATGTGTATACTCATCATCGGGTTCCACTTCCAAAATTCTCAGACTGCCCTGAGGTTCACCACACAGATGATCTACGTACGTTCAGATACGATCATGATGATTGTCGTCTACAGAAGATAGTAATTTGTCGAGTTCCCAACCTCTCTTTGGATTACAAGAACTATCATGTTATTGCTATCTTCGACAAGCTTGTTGCCGTCGTTACTTCCACGCCTCGATGGATATTGCTCAAAAATTAATTTATGTACATGGATGAGTACTATGATGCAATTCATTACGAGGGTCTTGTGTTTGCTGCCACCACTCATGGCACTGTTTTTGCATGGAATCCTTATGGTTTCAGTACATTTGTCTTCCACCGTAATTAGAATTGTTTCATCTACATGCCTTCTAGTTAGTATCCCCGTACTCATCAACCTTCTTATGTTTCGAAGGTCCTGTGAATATTCCACCACCTATACTTGAAAAAAGTTATAACCAAGGGGGAGATGATGATGGTGATGATCACAAGCATGAGGACGAGCAGGACCTACATACTCAGTGGGGCCTGGCAACTTATTCCAATGGATCACCTCTTCTTGTCTGTATGCAGGGCACTGCTGATGTTACTAAGGAACCATGTGTTGTCTCCCATGGTCACACTCTCCGGACCTATTCCAACATCTGTTGCAGGGTATTCGGGATCGATACTAGTGTGCTAGCGCCAACACCTTCTGCCTGGTTCCGTATTGATAATCTTGGAGGAAACTCGCTTTTCCTTGGACAAAACCATCCAATGATGGTGAAAGGCGATCCAGATGTTGTTGCCACAACGTTACTACCATTTATGAGAAGCAACTATATCTATATCTACACCTCGGACATTGCTACGGTTCCCTACCCTGGCTATGACAATATGCGTCCTGCTATAGGCCACTTCAACCTAGATGATTAGTCTTGCGTTGGTCTCGATATTAACAATAGCTGGCCCTTCGCAGAGGCTTGCCTATGGTTCAAAGCAAGCGATTCCAATGCTGAGGATTGGTTGAGCTAAAGGTCATTTCATTGCTTGTTATTTGTTGTGTGATAAAAACTTTAGTATTTACTACTAGAAATTTTTGTTGGAAATAATATATAATCCAACATGTATCCTTGTTATCGTTGTGTGTTGATAACTTGTTGTAGGTAACGAATAGTACATTTGAATAAGCATGTGATAAACTCAATTTATGAATGGTTTATGAGTCACTTCTTGGAGTGTGAGCACCGTAGTAGTAAAGCCAACATCCGTTTATATGAAGTAGCCTCCTCACGTAGAGCCAGTAGTAGTATGCTAGTACAATAGTTAGTCCTAGTAGTAGTAGTATACCATCAACTAGAGGTAGGTGTCGCACGGAGGCCGAGAAATATGGTCATAGCGTGAGGTGGGCTTGTATCGTACGTACATATGATGTAGGCACATGGCTTGCCGTGTTTCCTACTCCTCCGGTCTAAATGTGGAGACAATTTGGTCGAGTTCTTGAAAGTGCGTTATATTGACTAGAGGGGGGTGAATAGGCGATTTTTATGAATTCTTCACAGAGGAATTTGCAGGCGAGGAAATTCCTTAGCGAAGAACTGCTTGCAGCGGAATAAGTACTCAGAAGTAAACATAACAGAACACAAGCATGGTCATCATGATGAAATGAAGACAAGCACAGAGTACAGAAAGCATAAACACAGGATAAAACAGGATGAAGACAAATAGACTGAAGAAATTGAATTGAGGAAATAGAGAAAGTCTTCAGTCAAAGTCTTCAGACAGATATGAACAAGCACATAACACAGATATGAGGAAATGAAAGAGTTGAGGAGATAGAACTAGTAAGCTTGGTGAAGATAATGATTAGTTAGACCAGTTCCAACTGTTGTCTCAGTTGTACATCTGGTTAGGGCGGCTAGGTATTTAAACCTGAGGACACACAGTCCCGGACACATAGTCCTGGACACATAGTCCAAGACACCAAGTCCTCACTGTATTCCCCTTGAGCTAAGGTCACATAGACCTCGCTCAATCACTCGTGGTAAGTCTTCACAGGTGACTTCTGAACCTTCACAAACTCGGTCACTCGGCGATCCACAATTCCTCTTGGATGCTCTAGACCATGACGCCCAACCGTCTGGAAGAAGCACAGTCTTCAAAGGTAACAAGCATCGGATCCACTCAGGATCAATCTCTTCAGTGACGCTCAATCACTTTTGGGTTTGTAGGTGTTTGGGTTTGGTTTTGGGTTTTTCCTCACTTGATGATTTTCGCTCAAAGTCCTCGGAGGATGGGTTGCTCTTATGACAAGTGTCAGTTTCTCTTGGAGCAGCCAACCAGCTAGTGGTTGTAGGGGGCGGCTATTTATAGCCTAGGGAGCAGTCCGACATGATAAGACATAAATGCCCTTAATGATATGACCGTTAGGTAGGTAGATATTTTGGGATAGCTGGCGCGTAGCACAGCAACGATCGGAAATTTGAGTATCAAATTCCTCAGGGCTATCATGTTCCTCACTTGTAGGAAATCCCCACTAGCGAATTCCTAACTCTTCAGTCAGAACAAATGCCTCGGAGACCAGAAGAACTTTGTCTCTATCATTGAAGAATATGACTGAACTGTATGAGATTTCCAATGGCTTCACTCGAAGGGATTGGAAGGTGTAGGATTTTGAGTTGAGCATCAAATCGAAAATTGTCCTTAGTATTTCCACGACCCCCTTTAATAGTACAGTGTTTCCTATGACTCAAGAAAGAGAAAACGAAACTACGGAAACAAAAGTCTTCACGCTTCATGTTCCTCAAGTGAATACCAAGTCTTCAAGGTCACACCAATTTCTTCACTTTCAAAGTCTTCAAAAAGTCTTTAGAAATCCAAAGTCTTCAGCCGAAGAACTTCATTTTTAGGGGTCGACTTTGTCTGTAAATATCAAACTCCTCATAGAATTATAGACCTGTGTACACTCATAAACACATTAGCCCCTTAACCTTTAGGTCTTCAATACACCAAAATCACTAAGGGGCACTAGATGCACTTAGAATATCCCCCCTTTTGTTGATTGATGACAATATAGGTTATGTTTTCAATGGGGATAAATATATGAAGTGTAATTACTGATATTGAGGAATTTGATTGCAAGATATAGAAGAACTCCTCCTGAAGATGTGCATCATGAGGAATTTGCTTTTGAAGCAATGCACACTTGAAGAGTAATATCATGGAGATCTCCCCCTATATCTTGTAATTCATACACGCATTTGGCATATAATATGAAGAATTTGAAATGCATGATGAAATATGGTGACTGTTGTAATCCAGCGTGCGTGCATAAATATTAATGAGGAATAAGCATGCAGAAACACCACAGCAAAAGTATTAGGTCACCATAGAGTTTAAGCTTACAACTCAATCCAGCAAAGTCATCAGAAGAACGAGAGTTGTAACTTAGCAAAAAAAACACCCATATATATAGACCCGCTTGAAGACTAACTCAAATTTCTCCCCAAGGACCAAAAGGATCAAAACTGAGGACTAACGCCCCTGAAGAATCTCAAGACGATGAAGGAGCGCTAGCGTTGTTGGGGTCGATGGTTGATGTAGGACCTGCCGCAGTGTCGTCCAAGTCTTCATACTCGTCGGTTTTGCGCGATGAAGAATAGGAGCTGGCCACCAAGGGAGGAACCTTGACCTTCTTGTATTTCTTCGGAGGAGGAGCAGACCAGTCAAAGTCATCCTTGAGACCCATTTTCTTCAGATCTTCTTCTCCATAAAGATGAGACAGAACAATCCAGGTGCAGTTGAGGGTTTCATGGAGGTAGTAATGGTTTTTCTTCACTTCATTGTGTGTAGAAGTCATGTTGTGAAGAATTGAACCAAACTGACGCTTGACCCATTTGTGGTTGCGATCAACCGTCTGGTCAAGACTGAGGAGAAGCTCACGATCAGTGTTCACCCTGGGAGCTCTGCCTTGAGGATTTTGCTTGGAAGCATTGGCGACAGAGTCATGGGTGACAGAGTCATCATTGGTGGAGTAGGATGCAGCTTTGCGAAATTGACCATCCAATGGACGAATTCCTTCATTAATAATAGCAGAAACCTTGCCCTTGTCATTAGCTGAGGAATATGTCCTTTTGAGGACTTCAATCGGGGGCAAGTAGCTGCAATGATTCATTGTGTCAGCTTTGTAGTTCACTGAAGACCTTGTCCTGATGATTCTCATAATCCACGGAGCATAAGGCTTCACGTTGAATGGGGACAATGCAACATTTGCCATAGTCCTCATGAAGAAATCATGGAAGTTGACGGGAACGCCATGGATGATGTTGAACAACAGATTCTTCATGATGCCAACGACTTCTTCATCATTTGAGTGTTGGCCCTTGATAGGACTCAATGTCTTTGTCAGAATGCAATAGACAGTCCGAGGCAGAAACATAAATTCCTTCACGAGGAATTTAGTCCTCGGCTTGACCTGGCTTCAAAGGCTTCATCGGCACTTGCATGTAGTGATCAGTAAATTCAGTTTCTTTATACATGCAACGAGCTGCTTCAGTGGGAGGACTGAGAGGCAAAGCTTGAAGTAATTCAGAAGCTGGTGCCTTGTAGTGAGTGTTTTCGGTCATCCAGTCTAGCACCCATGAATTCACATCTTCAGAGTTTCTTGTGATGTGCAGCGTTGCATAGAATTGAAGAACGAGTTCTTCATTACAATCACCGATATCAGTGCAGAAACCCAACAGTCCAGCGTCGTGAAGAACACTGAGGATTGGCACAAAGCACGGCAGAGTTCCATATCCACGTGAGGAATGTTCTCATGATCGAAGACTTTGTCTTTGTTGAATAGCACTGAGGAATAGAAATTTTCCTGACTGGCAGTCCAGAACCGCCTCTTCCTAATGCGAGTAGAGTCATAGGGGTTGTATTCAGTGAAGAACACGTGCTCGTGGAAGAAATCAGCCTTCTTGAAAGTTTGCTTCCGTGAGAATGGATCCTTTGGCTTGGGTTGAGGAGTGTCAGTCAATTGCATCACAACCTCTGGATTCGCAATCTCAGTTTCTTCAGGCTGAAGAATTTCTGGTTCCTCTTCAGTGGCAGTCTTCATGGATTCAGCAACAGCAGCAGTTTCTTCAGCACTAGTGGCTAGAATGTCTTCACGTACAGAAGGTGTGGGATGAGTTTCTTCAGAGCCCAAAGGAACAGTGCGTGCTGGAGAATGAGGAATTTGTTGCAGTGGCGTGAACAGAGGGGAGTCGGGATGCTGACTATCCCAAAATTCATCATTCATTAATGGAGTAGCACTCCCAATGTCCATGTCCGATTCTTGTTCATCCAATTCTTCAACGCCGGCCTCTTCAGCAGTGAACTAAGGCATAGGCGAGGAGATGATTGGGGTTGAAGGGATTGCATCCACTTCAATTTCTTCATCCGCCTGCTCTGAGGAAGCAGCAGAGGGAATGTCTTTTTCTGATTCACATGGAATCACATATTCTTCATCAAATGGAACAAGGTACTTTTATGGCATGGATGAAATAGGAATGGCATCAATTGGGTTGTTAACTGAGCTTGTCAAAGGCTTCATCTTCTTCGAAGTTGAAGAATCTGATGAAGTTGATGCCTTCCTTTTCTTCACAGCTGGACGCTCTGCAGCCTTGGTCTTCTTCACATCCGATGCAGATGGAAGAATTGGAGTTGGAGTAGGCGCAGGAGGGGCAGAGGAATCTGGTTGAATTTCTTCAGGCACAACTGTTGCAGTTGCCCTGACTTCTTCACTTTCTTCAGGCACAGATTTTGGAGCTTCAGCTGTCCTGACATTTTCTTCAGGCGCAGCACTAGTGGTTGCCTTGGCAATTTCTTCAGCGGCTGGAATGCAGTCATCAGCCCTGGTATTTTCATGTTCTTCAGCAGCCTGATGTTCTTCAGTGATGCTGGCATGTTCTTCAGTAGACTGAGCAGATGCTTCAACCTAAAGAATTTCAATGTGCGTTTGATGAGAAGCACTTGAAGAAAAACCTTTTGTCAAATTCACAAATCTGACTTTGGCGCCCATCCAGTCTGCGCGATATGCGTCGAATTCATCACTGAGGGTTTTGATTTCACCCTGAAGCTTTACAAGTTCTTCAGTTGTCATGTTGACAACATTTTTCTTCAGGTAGCGCTCCTTCTTGTACTGCGGTTTCTTCGTCTGCCTGGCCTTTTCAAATTTCCATTTTTCTTCGTCGATGAAGGCTGTCAGCATGTGACATTGGCCAGGAGTCAGGTTGAAGTCAGGCATAGGAGTGTTGGGATCCTGATGCGAGAGATCAATACAGTCGAGCATCACCTTTGGATCCAAAAGCAGTGGCACGGTGCTTCCTTTGGCTCCAGCGACCCTTTCTTGCCTGTCTCTGATGATTTGAACTAGTTCTTCATCATCAGCTTCTTCTTCAGACGGCACTTGGAAAGCAACCTGTTTCTTGTGAGGACTTGGGCGAGAACCTCGTCCAACAGTGGTCATTTTCTTCAGCAGAGAGGGACCAGCTGAGGAACTTGGAGCAGCTGAGGAACTTGTTGAGGCTCCTGAGGCAATGGATATGCCCGCAGTCCTTTGACATGTGGCAAGATGCACAGGTGCAGATGATTTTGTCGGAGCATCTGAAGACTTTGACGGAGGAGCTGAGGACTTTGGAGGAGCAGGAGCAGTTTGAGGAGTTGGCCGTGAGGAATTTTAAGGAATCTGGCCGTGAGGGCATTGCTAAGGAGCTGGGCCATGAGGGCATTGCAGATGAAGCACTTGGCTTATGTGCAGGCTTCTTTGCCATGGCCTTCTTCGGCTTGGAAGCAGAGGCCTCAGCAGAGGCAGCAGAAGCAGCAGAGTCTTCGTTGAATTTCTTCACTGCTTCTTTTGCTTGTTTGGCCAACTTGGCCCGGCGCTTGGCCCATTCATCAGGATAATCCTCACCGCGCTTGAGGCTAGTGGGATCGGCAACTTGGGCATGTGCCAATGGAGGTCTTCCGCATGGAGGATTGAGTGCGAATTTCTTCATGTACTTGGGAGTTACATACCTATACTCCCTCCACTCTCTTGCCCATCTCCTCTCTATTCTCTGTATGCGCACCTTGCGCTGATTCTTCTCCTCTTTGGTGTACTTTGCCTCATCAGGAGTGCAATAGTCAGCATATATGTCTTCAGGGATTTCGAAAGCAGTGTTGACCTCATGCCTCCTTCCTCCCTTTTGTGGCTTCTTTCCATCAGCCATTTTCTTCAGAGGAGGAATTTGAACAATTGAATTTTCTGAAGAAGTATGCAACTTTTCTTCGAGGAACGCTGCAAATGAGTTAAGTTGATGAGAACCTAGAGATTCAGCAGCGGACATGAGTGCATGCGAACAGAGTATAGTTGCGAGGAATTTGGAGAGGTCATATGCATTCTCAGAAGGTTTTGTAAAAAGAACAAGTTTGAAGAATTTGACCAGAAGAGTCTTGAAGAATTTGACTAAGCGTTCTTTGTCTTAGGTTCCAGAGTTGTATAGATTGAAAATTCACACAATTGAGGAATCTTGAAGAAGAACATAGCTTAGAGAAATTGAATCAAGAACAGATGACATGTGAGGTGTTTAGTGTGTGAAGATTTGAAGAAAAACACCTTTGAGAATTTTTGTAGAAAACATTCGAATCAAAGAGGGCAGTAAAAGTAACTTTTAATTACCCTATATGAAGAACACGATGAACTGTGAGGTGGAGAAGTGAAGTTCGTCTGTGCAGATCTTCCACGCCCTAACTTGGCTGAGGAAGACAGCTACGACGGCGGCGGAGTGAAGGAATCCGCGACCGGCGCGAGTACGACGGCGACGAGGTCGAGGCAGTGAAGCTCTTCCTTACCGGCAACGAGGAAGTAGCGGCAGTAGAGTTAGAGAAGCTCGAGCGGGAGCGGAGATCAAGCGGAGTAAAAAGTGAAGTGAGGGAAGGGGAGGGGTATTTATAGCGGAGATGAATAACCGTGCACCCGAAGAATTTGGACGAACGTACCCCTGACCCTTCTCATTCGCTCGACATGTGTCACCCACGTACTGAGAAGTGGATATCGTGTGAGATCGTGGGTGAATAGATAAATGTTGCCATGGGATGCGGAACGATTTGAGCGGCAAAACCGAAAATTTGGATAAGATAGGTTTTAACATTGCGTTCGCAAATTCTTCAGCTGACAAGGACATAGTGAAGACTTTGAACGAGTTTCAAATAGAACGCATATGAAGAATTTGTGAATAGAATGGGTTGAGTATAGCATAGAGGGGGAAGGGTCCAATCACATTCACTTAGCAGGAAAAATAACTTGAAGAATTAACAATAAGTGAATGCTGTAAAGGACATAAACTCATATATATATATAGCCAATGAAGAAAAGAGGCAAAAAAGGTGAAGACAATGAAAAGTTGAAGAATATGAACAACTGAGGAATTTCAAAAAAACTCAAATTGAAGATTTTCAACTTTGGTGGTGGCGTGACCCACCATATAAGGCTGATGATTTCAGACACCGCGTACAATTGTCGTAGGGTTCTGAGAATCAAATTCTTCGTTAATTTCTTCACACTTAGAGCGTTATTCTTCATTGATTGAAGGAAAACAATTCTTCATGTGTTGCACATCTAAGTCATCAATTTTGCATAAGTGTTAGGATGAGTGTCCTATTCAAAGAACATTCGAAGATTCTAAGATATTTAGCTCACACCGTAACTTGCTAAATCTCTTCTCATCCAAGGGCTTTGTGAAGATATCGGCTAGCTGTTCTTCAGTCTTCACATGCTTAATAGAAATGTCGGCCTTCAACACATGATCATGAAGAAAATGATGACGAATCTGAATGTGCTTTGTCTTCGAGTGCTGAACTGGGTTGTGAGGAATCTTGATGGCACTCTCATTGTCACAGAAGATAGGCACATTCTTCACATTGACGCCATAGTCCTTGAGAGTTTGCTTCATCCACAGCAGTTGAGCACAGCAAGAGCCAGCAGTAATATACCAAGCTTCAGCAGTAGATAGTGATACGCAGTTCTGTTTCTTCGAAGACCAATTGACCAAAGATCTTCTGAGGAAGTGACATGCACCAGATGTTGACTTGCGGTCCACACGACCACCAGCATAGTCAGAGTCTCAATATCCAATGAGATCAAAAGCCGAGCCCTTGGGGTACCATAATCCAAGTGTTGGTGTGTGAGCTAGATATCGAAGAATATGTTTCACAGCCTTATGGTGTGATTCCTTTGGTGTAGCTTGAAAATGGGCACGCATGCAAAAAATAAGCATTATATCTGGCCTAGTTGCACATAAGTACAATAAAGAACCAATCTTTGAGCTGTATACCTTATGATCGAAGTCAATACCATTTTCATCAGTACACAGATGGCCATTTGTGGGCATAGGAATTTTGACGCCTTTGCAATCTTGCATGTCGAATTTCCTCAGTACATCCTTGAGGTATTTCTCCTGAGATATGAATATGCCATTGCGTTGTTGACGAATTTGAAGACCTAAGAAGAATTTCAATTCTCCCATCATAGACACTTGATATTCTTCACTCATCATATAGGCAAATTCATCACTATAACGTTGGTCAGTACAGCCAAAGATAATATCATCAACATATATTTGGCACACAAATAATTCACCATCACAAGATTTTGTGAAAAGAGTAGGATCAAGTGAATCGGGTTTGAAGCCTTTCTTCATGAGGAATTCCTTCAAAGTATCATACCACGCCCGAGGGGCCTGCTTGAGGCCATAGAGGGCCTTATTGATTCTGAAGATTTTGTCAGGATTCTTTGGATCTTCAAAACCTGGGGGTTGAGCAACATACACTTCTTCCTCAAGCTTACCATTGAGGAATGCACTTTTCACATCCATTTGATATAAAGTGATATCATGATGGTTAGCATAAGCAAGTAATATGCGAATAGCCTCACGTCTAGCAACAGGTGCAAAAGTTTCATCGAAATCAATTCCTTCAACCTGTGTGTAGCCTTGAGCTACAAGCCGTGCCTTATTCCTTACCACAAGGCTATTTTCATCTTGCTTGTTGCGGTAGATCCACTTTGTGCCAATGATATTGTGCTTGCGAGGATCTGGACGTTTGACCAGTTCCGAAACGTTGTTGAGCTCGAATTGATGTAATTCTTCTTGCATGGCTTGAATCCACTTAGGCTCCAGAAATACTTCATCTACCTTAGTGCGCTCTGTGATAGAGAGAAAAGCAAAGTGCCCACAAAAGTTAGATAAATGTGAAGCTCTTGAGCGTGTGAGAGGATCTGGTGCTTCAATGTCATCGATGATTTTCTCAAGATGCACTTCTTTTGCCATGCGAGGATGAGCTGGTTGTCATCGAGGAATTTGATCAGCATTTTTTCCAGCACCATTTTCTTCAGCATTTTCTTCAGGTCCATTAGCTCGATGTTCTTCATGTTCTGGAATGAATTCTTCAGCAGATTCTTCGGTCGGAATGACATCCTCAGTAGCGTTGAATTTGATAGTTTCCTCAGGTGCTGGTTCATCTATCACAGAAGGTAGGTGCTCTCTTTGAGAGCCATTAGTTTCATTGAACCACACATCTACAGTTTCAACAACCTTGCGAAGACCATTATTGAAGACTCTGTAGGTGTGCGAGTCCTTTCCATAACCAAGCATAAACCTTCATGTGCTTTCGGTGCAAATTTTGAGTTGTGATGAGGATCTCTAATCCAACATTTAGCACCGAAGACTTTGAAATAACTCACATTGGGTTTCTTGTCAGTGAGGAGTTCAAAGGCAGTCTTCTTGAAGAATTTGTGAAGATATACTTTGTTGATGATGTGGCACGCAGTATCAATTGCATCAATCCAGAAATGACGAGGCATTTTGTATTCATCAAGCATAGTGCGAGCCATCTCAGCAAGAGTCCTGTTCTTGTATTCCACGACGCCATTTTGCTGAGGAGTATAAGGAGCAGACAACTCATGAGTAATACCAAGTTCATCAAGATAGTCATCGAGACCAGAGTTCTTGAACTCGGTTCCATTGTCACTTCTGATGTTCTTGATCTTCACACCAAAGTTGGTTGAAGCCCTTGAGGAAAATCATTTGAAGACTTCCTGCACTTCATGTTTGTAAGTAACAATGTGTACCCATGTGTATCGAGAATAATCATCAACAATAACAAAGCCATATTGAGAAACATCATTTGAAACTATAGAATAATGATTAGGACCAAAGAGATCCATGTGAAGCAATTCAAATGGTCGAGTAGTAGTCATGATAGTCTTCGCTGGATGCTTGGCCTTGGTCATCTTTCCAGCATCACAGGCTCGGCATAAGAGATCCTTGAGGAATTTGACATTCTCAATGCCAATGACGTGCTTCTTCTTGGCAAGCATGTGCAAATTCCTCATGCCTGCATGACCAAGTCGTCGATGCCATAGCCAGCCTTCTGCAGCTTTTGCAAGTAGACACACAACTGGTTGAGGTCCTGTAGAGAAATCAACAATATACAAGTCTCCTGTCCTAACGCCTTCGAAGACTTTGGAATTGTCAGATTCCATGATCACAACACAACGATACTTGCCAAATGACTACAACCATATCAAGATCGCAAAGCATTGAGACAGACATGAGGTTGTATCCTAAGGACTCGACAAGCATGACTTTGTCCATGTGTAGATCCTTTGAGATCGCAACCTTACCTAGACCCAATACCTGAATTTTGCCTTTGTCAACGAAGATGATATGCTTCATATGAGATGGAGATAAGGGAGCATCCATCAATAGATTCTTCTCACCAGTCATGTGATTTGTACATCCACTATCGAGGACCCACTCAGAGGCTTTGGGTTGATCATCCTGTAGATGAATTAGTGTAGCTTACAAACTCATATACTTCATCAGTGAAGAATATGACATCAAATCATCAGTTTAATTTCATCAAGCAATGCAACAGATAAAGTAGTATGAGGACATGAGAAATGAGAGTCCATTTCTTCATGATTAGCCTGCATCCTTTCAGGCACTTTTCAGGTCTCCAGCAAATTCTTCAGACGTTTGAGCACGTCTGGAGACCTGACCCTGCAGAAGAGATTAGTTCTTTTTCTTCAACACCCACATATGAAAGGGTGGCAAAGAGTTCATCACTCTATGAGCTCCATATGAGAAAGGTGGCGTAGACGCATATGCATATGCATAAGAGGATTTAGGATACGCATATGCATAAGCAGAGAAATTCTTCGAGGACATATGAACATAATGGTTAGAAGAATAATGCTCATATTCATAGCCCTTAGCTCTTCCCTGCGAAACAAAGTTGTTAGCACGATGATATTCATATGAGGGCTTTGATCTTTTGGAGGAATTTGATCCACGTGATGAATTTTGTCCGTATGAGGATTTGAATCCATCTGAAGATTTTGATCCATATGAAGAATTGGATCTGGGGTTTCTATTCCTCGCACGAGGTGTCATGAGGACATTCACTTGAAGATTTTCAAGGTGCCTCTTAGGGACCCAGATTTTCTTCATAGGGGGGCCATTCCTGCAGTTAGTTCCAACATATCTAGCAAATACTTCACCATTCTGATTTTTGAACAGTTTATAGTTGGAGTCAAATGACTCATCAGAAGAATGAGGAGATTCACATGTAAAGCCAGATAGATTGGATGGATCAACTGGAGGTCCCTTAGCAGCAACCCATGAGGTTTTAGGGTACTGCTCAAGCTTCCAATATGAATCATCAGCATTAAGTTTCCTCTCAAAGGCAATACCCTCTTTCCTAGGGTTCCTATTGAGGATCTCCTTTTTAAGCACATCACAAAGAGTCTGATACCCTTTGCGGCTTTTGTACATGCCTTTCATGTACAATTCCTTCAGCCCTGCATCATTAGTGATACTAGCAATGTCCTCAGATGAGGAATTAGTGATAGCTGAGACAGTTGAAGAATTTGCAGCATTAGAAGCATTTGAACATGCAGGTGAAGAATTAGCAGTTTCACGTTCAATGCATTTCAAGCATGGAGGAATGAATTCTTCCTGAGAGGCACTGATTTGTTGAGCAAGTAATGAATCACGCTCCTTCTGAAGATCTTCATAACTCACTCTTAGCTTTTCAAGATCTTGCTTTCTTTGAAGAAATTCATAAGAAAGCTTCCCATGATCAGATAAGAGAGTGTTATGATTATCTTGAAGGTTATCATACTTGGACTGAAGTCTATGAAGATTTTCAGTCAAGATTTTAGATCGATCCATTTCTTCACCCAACATATCATTGCTCTCATTAAGCATATTATGAGATTTTCCCAAAGCTTTTTGTTGTTTAGTGGCAAGGGAAGCAAGTTTGACATAGCTGGGTCCAACTTCATCACCAAATTCATCATCACTAGACTCAAATAGGTAGCACTCAGTTACCTTGGCACCTTTTGCCATAAGACTTGGTGCTGAGGAAGATCATTCTGGATCAAAAGTCATCGTCTTGAGAGATTCTTTGAAATCCTCAAACCAGGGATCGTCACGAGTTTGATGACCTTCATAGACCTCAAAGAGACGGTCCCAGATAAGCTTTGCATGATCGAGATGCATGATGTTCCTGAACTGATTTTGAGACATACATGAGCAGATGACGTCCTTCGCTGTGAAGTTGAGAAGGGTGAACTTGTGAAAGTCACCAGCTTCTGCCATCTTGCACAGATCGGTAAGACCAATCTCAGTGACGGTCCACAGCTCACTATTCATTGCCATGAGACGCTTCTTCATCATGGCCTTCCACTTGGGATACTCGTGACCGTCAAAGATGGGGCAAGACACAGTCTTCATTCCTGTGGTCGACATAACAAAAACTGCAGGCGGTTAAACCAAAATCACACAGAACAAGGGAGTACCTCGCTCTGATAGCAATTGAAAGTGCGTTATATCTACTAGAGGGAGGGTGAATAGGCGATTTTTATGAATTCTTCACTGAGGAATTTGCGGGCGAGGAAATTCCTTAGAGAAGCACTACTTGCAGCGGAATAAGTACTCATAAGTAAACATAACAGAACACAAGCATGGTCATCATGATGAAATGAAGACAAGCATAGAGTATAGAAAGCGTAAACACATGATAACACAGGATGAAGACAAACAGACTGAAGAAATTGAACTGAGGAAATTGAGAAAGTCTTCAGTCAAATTCTTCAAACAGATATGAACAAGCACACAACACAGATATGAGGAAATGAAAGAGTTGAGGAGATAGAACCAGTAAGCTTGGTGAAGACAATGACTTGTTAGACCAGTTCCAACTACTATCTCAGTTGTACATCTGGTTTGGGCGGCTAGGTTTTTAAACCTGAGGACACACAGTCCCGGACACCCAGTCCTGGACACACAGTCCAAGACACCAAGTCCTCACCGTATTCCCCTTTATCTTAGGTCACACAGACCTCTCCCAATCACTCGTGGTAAGTCTTCACAGGTGACTTCCGAACCTTCACAAACTCGGTCACTCGGCGATCCACAATTCCTCTTGGATGCTCTAGACCATGACGCCTAACCGTCTGGAAGAAGCACAGTCTTCAAAGGTAACAAGCGTCAGATCCACTCAGGATCAATCTTTTTAGTGATGTTCAATCACTTTTGGGTTTGTAGGTGTTTGGGTTTCGTTTTGGGTTTTTCCTCACTTGATGATTTTCGCTCAAAGTCCTCGAAGGATGGGTTGCTCTTATGACAAGTGTCAGTTTCTCTCAGAGCAGCCAACCATCTAGTGGTTGTAGGGGGCGGCTATTTATAGCCTAGGGAGCAGCCCGACATGATAAGACATAAATGCCCTTAATGATATAACCGTTAGGTAGGTAGATATTTTGGGATAGTTGGCGCGTAGCACATCAACGATCGGAAATTTGAGTATCAAATTCCTCAGGGCTATCATGTTCCTCACTTGTAGGAAATCCGCACTGGCGAATTCCTAACTCTTCAGTCAGAACAAATTCGTCACAGACCAAAAGAACTTCGTCTCTGTCACTGAAGAATATGACTGAAATGTAGGAGATTTCCAATGGCTTCACTCGAAGGGATTGGTAGGTGTAGGATTTTGAGTTGAGCGTCAAATGGAAATTTTTCCTTAGTATTCCCTCGACCCCCTTTAACAGTACGGTGTTTCCTATGACACAAGAAAGAGAAAACGAAACTACGAAAACAAAATTCTTCACGCTTCATGTTCCGCAAATGAATACCAAGTCTTCAAGGTCACACCAATTTCTTCACTTTCAAAGTCTTCAGAATGTCTTCATAAATCCAAAGTCTTCAGCTGAGGACTTCATTTTTAGGGGTCGACTTTGTCTGTAAATATCAAACTCCTCATAGACTTATAGACCTGTGTACACTCATAAACACATTAGTCCCTTAACCTATAAGTCTTCAATACACCAAAATCACTAAGGGGCACTAGATGCACTTACAATTCTTCCTCATTTTGCCGACACATGGGACATCTAGCATGTCATGTCATGCAAGATGATGGAGTGCTAGTTGAAGGCACGTGATGTGCATCTTGGGTTAAATTGTAAATAGAATCTTAATCTCGAGTTACTCCCAAAGCGGCCACTAAAGATCTTTATTGGATTTGTTTTTCATCACCAGCACGTCGAGGTGAAAGATGTGCAGGTTCAATGGGTCATTTTGCGTTTTCACTGACATGTGGGACCGAATGTGAGCAAACGGACGATGGGAACACTCCGCGCGTCTGCTGGCTGGCTGAGAAGAGAGAGGAGCGATGAACACGGACTGCAGGAAATTTCGTGATAATGTGAGTAGTACTAGTGGTGTACCGTACTCCTGGAGAGATAATGTGTTCGCTCTACGTAACCAGCACCTCGATATAGTGGGGTGGCATGGGCCATAACTAGCATTCACATCTAACAGTATGGCACACCCCACCCACACCTGTCCCATCTAACACCAATTTTCTTGGAATCCATGCTACAACTATCGCTTCTCCCTCCTGTTTTCTCTAACTCAGCCATCGCACGGTGGGAGGGGTGGGGGTTTGCAGATAGTCGGTTTGCTCAACTGTGGCCCCACTTGTAAGTGAAAATGCAACACATCAAACATCCCTCCTTGAGCGGCGTGCCTGACCAACCTTGTGGAGGTGCGACGCGAACATGGCAGGCTTTTCCTTTTGAACTTGTAACATGTAAAATTTGGTTCTGCTCCTTGGCCCGACCGATAGATAGTGATGAGAAGTTGATGCCAAAAAAACAGAAGTTTGGTTCTTGCACAGTTCATGCATGGTACATACAAAAATTATGAAGTTGATGCGGAAGGTAAGATAATTACTATTACAATATAGTCCCTCCATTCCTAAATATTTGTATTTTTAGGAAAGATACATATGAATCCACCAACGACATCCTCATGCCCTAGTGCGCTTGATCACCAACCGACGGTTGAGGAGCAGCAGCGTTGGCGGCGAGCTCAACGTGCTTCTGAACAAAGCCGTCCAAGGTTGCCCTGTGGTCTAAGAAGGCCAACACCCTATCGTCCTCCTCTGGCATGTAGTAGTCCTTGTGGAAGATTTGCGTGTAGACATGGGTGATTATGTCGATGGTGTCTTGCTGCGCCAGGCGATGCACGGCAAGCGCGACCTCGAGGTGGAAAATCTCCAGTGCGACGGCGGGCAGTCGCAGGGCCACCAGTGCGTCGAAGAGGTTGTCAGCATAGAGGCTGTTGAGGGTGGTGGGCATCACAGAGCCTGGGCGCATGGACTGGTGGCATACATCAAGGTCGTCCGCGAGCTTCTTGCCGATGGTAAACTTGTTGAGGAAGCCAATGAGGACCTCGTCGAATAAGGAGAGGAAGTTTCCATCCAAGAGGCCTCTCGCCCTGGCAGCCTCAAGCACGACCTGGAGATGTTCCTCGGTGCCATTCCACAGGCCGCGTCGTGGACCATCTGGCACAACCGGCTGATGCTCGCGCTCATTGCCTCCATGGGTATAGCTTCTACTAGTCAACTGATCTTGTGATTGGAGTGATCACTCTTGCCCTTGGTTAGGGTACGTAGGTGCGTAGGATTTCATAGATTGGATTGGCGGGGAGCCTTCATATGAGAAGTGCAGACTGCCTTGCGTTCACGTGTGTGTTGGCCATCTACTCCTCGGGCCTCCCCGCCCTCCCTCCGTGCCGGTGCAGTATCGTCATCTCACCGAGACCAAGTTGGGGAAAAATGGGAGGACTTTCATGTTTACTGGTTTATTGGTACCCTTTGCATTTTGCGCCAAGTTTTGATCTATGATTTAACTAATAAAATGTTAATGCATGTAACTAAAAATAATATCATTGGAAACTACTACCTCCTTCCATCTATACGGGGTCTAAGTTTTGAATCTCTCGTATTACCAAGGATGTTGCATAAAAAGTGGAGCGAATATTGGGAATAGTACTTGGCTGTGTAGCCTGCTCTCATCCCCCTCGATTACTCCCTCGCATGCAACTTCCTATCCCCATTTTTCTGCATGCAGCCCAACAATAACTCCTCCTCTCATGCATGCATTGGCCAAAGAAATACCTCTTTGGAGAAAAAGGACGAGGAGGTGCGGTGAAGCACACCTAATAACAGGTATGTGCATGCATGCAAATCAATGTTGCCGCCATCTCATTTTCACGAGGACGACCACGCGCGACCTACGAGGGGGAATTAAAGTGGGAGATGCTTTGGCTAGCTCGTTTGGCCTTCTATAGATGGAAAAATGAAATCGTTTGAAAATAGAACATCTAAAGTTTACAATGGTATGTTTTTTTGTAATATATGACTTCTATTAGGTTGGTCAAATTGACGACTTAGGGGTACGCGCACGCCTTGTAAACTTAGAGAGGGAGCATATTATGAAATTAATGTCATTGCATGAAGAGAATTGAGCACTGCATGGGGTGCATATATTGTAATTAATGTCATTGCATAAGGTGACGTAGGCGACCTGTAAGGCTTAAAATACTGTATTGTATCTTTGCTCAGTCAGATGAGAGAGAAGATAAGCGGGCTATGGATTTACAGCCGGCTATAGCACAAGCTCCAAGAAGATATGTGAGAGTGAATGATGGGCCATGTTGTAAAGGAGTACTACTCCCTCCATCTAGATGAATAGTCATTTCGTGCACCGTAACCAAGGCGGAGTGGAAAATGAGAGAACTTAATGTTTACTATTATACATGAAACGAATGGTATTTGTTAATTAATAGCATTGCATACAATGAAATGACCACTATTATGTACTACTACATGTTTGCTATAGATGGCATGGCAACATGTTATAGCCACCGGTCAGCTAAATTATTAACCATGCTCTAAGTAGTCTCAAATGATTGAATGCATACGCACCCCACGTCTCCTATTGGGCGATTTCTTTTCTCGTGGCAAAAAACAGGGAACGAGGTGGGTAGTTAATGAACCGCGCCTAAAAGTTTCGTGATTATTCGGTTTTCGTAACGTGATTATGCACCAGTATGGAGGGAGTATGGACGGGGTAGTAGTCTTTGATTGCAAATTTCTTTTGGTAGCTTACCGAGCTGATCGCTCGGTGAGTACAATAGTAGTATACTTGTCTGATTGATGAGATTTTTGATTTGAGCCATCTACCGGAAGGAAGAGTGTATAATATCATCCGGAACTACGTTCAAAACTGAATAAAACAATACTCCATGTAGTATTTATTTACAGAGGGAGTAGTATCTTTTTTGTAACATGCATTACTAGATATTGCTAGTCAAATAGACGGACGTGGTAATACTACTAAATCCAGAAGGTGGTGATAGTACTAGTAGTATTACCAATGTAGTAGCACTGTACTACCCGTTGGTCAAATTATTACGTGTTGCTCTCGCTGACACAGTGACCGTATAATCCCTGGGTATAGAGAGATCAAGTGAGAGGGGAGGCCCATGAGAGATAGTAGAGAGAGACAAAGAGCTACTCCCTCCATTCGATAATGTAGTGCCTGTATTTTTTTTAAGTCAAACTTTTGAAACATTGACCAAGTTTATAAAGAAATTACTTATATCTACAATACCAAAGATAAATGATAGTATGAAGGAAGTACATGTTGTGATGAATCTAATGATAATTCCAGATGTAAATGTTTTTCTCCACATATATTTGGTCAAAGTTTTCTGAGGTTTGACTTTTCAATACATCCATATGATTATGGACGTGAGAGAGTAACCAACTAGAGAGAGAGAGAGAGAGTGAAACAGAAAGACTGAGTGAAAAAAGTGTGTGTGCGTGTGTGAAAGAGACATGGACAACACACGATGAAGTAGAGAAAAAGCATGTGTGTCTTATCCAAATATATCACACATGCATCTTCGACAACGGAAGCAAGGTGAGGAGATAGTGTGTGGTTGTTTGCAATCGAGAGAGAAAGACCCCTAGCACGTGGCCAAGAGAGGTCTGACAAACGAGGGAGACGGTTCGAGAGAGACATATGGAGAAAATGCAGAAATTCGGAGCAGAGAGTGTATGTTTGTGACAGAGAGACAAGCTGTGTGCATGATAGAAGATACCCTGGAGATCATGATGGACTACATGGGTGGGAGATCGAGTGACAAGGTGTGTGCGTGATAGAAGATACCCCGAGAGATGTCGAGATAGACGTATGGATGGAAGGAGACAATATGTGTGTTCCTGAGGGGGGGTGCGTAAGTGTTAGATGGGTCTATGTAGCACGAGGGAGATATGTGTATGTGTGAATCAGGGAGATATAAAGTTTGAGAGAGATAGAGGAGCCCCGATACGACTGATCAGTGGTGCGTCAGATAGCTGAGAGGGGGAAAGAGATACTCCATCCGTTCGATAATGCAGTGCATATAATTTTTAGAAGGCAAACATGACCAGGTTAAGCAAATATTATTTATATCTACAGTACCAAAGATACATCATATGATCGTACATAGCATGATGAAACTAATGATATATGTTTGTCGTTCTAGATGTAAATGTTTTTCTCCACGTACATGGTCAAACTTTGTGAAGTTTGACTTTTCAATAAATCTATATGCTATGGACCGACGAGAGTGCCTAAGTCGAGAGAGATCAAGTGCGTGTGAAGGAGACTGAGTGAGTGTGCAAAGTGAGAGTGTGTGTGAAAGAGAAAGGTACAACAAATGATAAATCAGAGAGAGAGTGTGTGTGTTCGTTTCTTGTGCAAACATATCATGCATGCATCTCCGAGATAGAAAAGCGAGGTGAGGAGATACATGAAGTTAGATAGTGCGTGATTGTCTCCAACGGAGAGACACACCCCTATAGCATATCCAATAGAGGTCTGTCCAACAAGGGACAAAGGTCGAGGGGGACGCATGGAGAAGATGAACGCATGGGGAGGGAGAGACGGTGTGTCTGTGATAGAGAGATCCACTCGAGATCGTGAGGGGACTATATGGGTGGGAAATCGAGGGATGAGGCGTGTGTGTGCGATAGAAAGATGCCCCGAGAGAAATCGAGATAGACCAAGTGAGAAATGAGACAATGTACATGTTTGTGATGGAGACTAAGAATTAGTCATATACATATAGGGGGGACTGCGTGTGCCTACAACTGAGTGAGAGACAATCATACTTGGCTATCCTTGAGATCGTGTGTGTGTGCATGTGAGATGGAGAGAGAACGAGGGAGATAGGGAGAGTTTTAGATGGGTCTATCAAGTGCGAGTGAGATATTCATGTGTATGTGTGACCCAGGGAGATGGAGAGTTCAAGAGAGAGAGAGGGAAGAGCTCCGAGATGGCAAAGTGGTGCGTGAGAGAGTTACGGGCAACGAGCCAGGGAATTTGTGTGCGTACAATGAGTGCCCAAGATATTTAGCTTGGACTAGAGAACCATACATAGTGTGCCAAAGAGACCTAAACATGGAGTGTGCATGCGAACTAGAACCCTCCCCACACACACACACATGGAGAGAGATAAAGAGAGAGGGAGAGGGACCAAGAAGGTTTGTGTTTTGATGCGTGCGATTAAATTCAAGATTGTCGGCGAGAGAGAGAACACGAGCTCGGGAGAGGGGGGGGG
>LR738714.1:388073786-388133753 GCA_902687465.1 Secale cereale
GCGCTTATGCATCAAATATTTGAATTGGAGAACATGTTGTATGCAATCCACACATGAACGGAGATATGCGTATCAAACAAGTTCATTAACTTGACTTTGAACATGTTCATGGAGTACTATAATACTGTACAACATGCTACTCAATTGAGGTGTTCAATTTTGGATTTAGTTTACTATTTTGACCTGGTGAACGGGCTATTTTGTTGAATCGAGATATTTCATTTTGGGTTTGATTCCCGTTTTTGAGTGGGTCAACTACTTGTCCTATATTAAATCGTTAGCAACGAGCATGTGAAAACACATTAGTCCCGAGCAGCATCTCACCATCTGAAAAAGATGTGGCGAGCTAATATATTCAAAATTTGATTCGAATCGACTTGGTAAGGTAGACGTGGATACTCGTTCTCCCAAAATTTGAACAAACCGCGAAACACCCTCTGCTCCGTGGAATTCGCTCGAGCAAATAAATGGGAGATGCAAAATTACCGGCCTATGTGGGGACACGCATCAATTGGCTCATTGTACATCGAGAGTAGGTTCACAACTTCATCCAAGCGCGGCTTCTCCTTGGCCGAAATGACAGGTGCCGAATAATTCATAAACCATGGGCGGAAAAACACCCTCTCCTCGGCTGAAATCCCTCGGGCCGACTATTTCAAAACACGCCCTCCTCGCCCGAAATCGGTCGCGCCCACTATTTTAGAACACGCCCGAAATCGCTCGCGCCCACTATTTCGAAACACGCCCTCCTCGCCCGAAATCGAAATCACTCGTGCCCACTATTAGGGAGAAGCAAAGTTACTCTACTATCCCCGACCCTCGATACACAGACCCAAGCCCATAAGCCTAAAGGCGGGGGTAGAAATGTAACTTCCCCCACATTTCAGACAAATGTGTCCATAAGACATGGTTCCCCTCGCAATTCCCCATTCATACGTCGTGGGCGCCAAATCATCTTCTCCCCTGAAGCTCCCGTCTCCCTAGCTGCGAAACAACATCCCCTCCTCCATGGCGCCCAACCGCACCAAATTCATAGCCGCCCTCCTACACAATGCTGGAGACGTTGTCCGTTCACAGTCGTGCACGGGCCCGTGGGCCTCTTCCTTCGTGCTGCCAGAGCTGCCTCGACGACGGCCGCGTGAACTGTACTGGAGCCGATTCACCCCTGCCATTGTGCATGGCGCCGGAGCGGCTCCAACTTCGGATTCGTCCAGGGCCCTGGCGCTGCTTCCCCGTAGTCGTAGACCGTCGCGACATCTGTGCTTTCTAGCCGCCGGTAACCACCGCAACTACAGTGGCCTCACCGACTCAACAGCTAGAGCTGCCTACTTCACCAGGCCGCAAGATAGGTCGTACACTCATCTCAAATCACTTTATTTAGGTGTCAGTTATCTAAATTTTTATTCTGGGCCAATCAATTCCCGATGGGAAGCAGCACCCCTCGAGGTGGCGGAGCTCCTAGGCTACCCATTGGCTGGTGTCTAACGTAAGGGTGCGGGGGCACAAGTTCTCTGTGGAAGCGACGTTTATGTGGCTATCTTAGAGTTGTGTGGGTTGAATGTATTGCCGACACAGAATCTAGAAGAACGCAAGTCTTTGTGGATATCTGGGGGCGGCGCAACCACGGCAGTGCGGTCGAGCGGGGAGCGGGGTTTTGGTCGGAGCTCCCGCCACCAGGGACGGCGGAGGCAAGCTGCTCTGTCGGTGGTCGCTCCCTCAGCCGGGAGGTATAAGACGGCCATAAAGCCGTCCGGCGTAGATCAGACAGTACCAAAATAAAATACAATCGTGTGACCCCATTTTAGTTTCTAGTCAACAGAGTGTGACCACTCTCATACCTTACTGTTGATCTCTTAGGGTATTTCTTCAGATCAGAGATATGTGTCATTCTTAACATTTTGCCTTTTCTACATCTTCAGCCACACCGTCTTCCTTCTCACCGCAGCTTCTCTAACAAGCGAAGCATATACCAGAAGGGAGTTATAGTCCCCACTCAACAGTTCCCTACATCGAATGTGTGTGCCCTACTGTGACAGCCACAACAACTGCAGAGCCATCGACAAGTCGGCACATGATGCTCACTCATATGGATGGCGGCCAGATAGGTTGTACCATGATCTTACTTGTGTGCAACATTTATGGCAGTGTTATTCATCTAAGCATGGAAAATAGATTATTGCATTTCACTGTATATTCATGTTGATCTCTTAAGAGTCTTGTTCATGAGTTAATGTTGTTCCATAGTTCAAATAAGAGACTTGTTCTTTAGGTAACGTTGTTACATAGTTATCATCCATCAGCCAATGTTATCCCACAAGCTGGTGATTATACCACTTATAGTGTTACATATGTTGTTCTTTAATACTTTTGTGTGCCATCTAGTTAATCTCGATTACAAACGATATATATTATGTAGCTTTCATTTGTGTTCTCCCTTTAGTTTTTGAGACCTGTTGCTGCTAGTTAAGCCCAGTCCTACTATTTATGTTGTCTCCTACAGGCACTCATTACATAAACCTAGATAACTACTAGTTGTCTTCCATGCATGTCAGATAGAATTTCACACACTGATATATCCACAAGAACCTCATGGAGCAATGTAACGGCCCTCAAACTTGACGTCAATGATACCCAATATGATGGAACATGTAAAAGCAGTTCTTCAGAAGACTTGCAGGAAGATGATGAATCCTATTCACCCCACAAGGTCCTTGCTCTAACTTGGCCCGTGATATGGGTACAACATGCATATAATGTCCTGGAGTGCATCTACTCTATTGCAATGCCATGTGCTTAGCTTGCTAATCATGCATGCAAGACTAGGCACAATGGAGAGTAACATACACATATCCCTAGACTATGTTACTACCTGTATAGTGGGTAGTAACATAAGTGTGGTCTCATGAAAATCTTCATTTATTAGGTTATAGACTCATATTGCATTGGGACATGTGATGTTACAGTAACTAGCTAAGTTACTCAAACTACCTCTCTCCTCATTAACTCACTGCAACATAAGCAAATTTGCTGAGTTGGACTCGATGTTACTGCTGAAGTTACTCCCACTGTGGCTAGTCTAAATATGCCATGCCTTCCTGTTTTTCAATACCTATTCCATTCATGATAACATGTTTGTAAATTCAAGTACTGTCATTCTACTCTATTGGAATGCCATCTGCTTAGTTTGGACATCATGCTTCTGAATATCTTATTCATTGTTATTTATTAGTATGTACTTCATCTATCTACCATACCATGTTTTTTTACATTGAAGTGCTATTCTAGTGGTCTGTCGCAATGCCATCTTAGTTTCCCAATCATACAAGCATATGTTGCCTTAGTGTTTTTCTGTATATATTCTGCTATCACACAGTTTTGCATTCAACTAGTGTTTTTTTTACTCTGTTGTCCTGTCGTATCCCTAAATCTTACATCATACTCCCTCCGTCCGGATTACATGTCGCAGAAATGGATAAAAATGGATGTATCTAGAACTGAAATATGCCTAGACACATCCATTTATGTCCGGATGGAGGGAATGCATGTCAATATGTCATGCCTTTCTATTCTTCGGTACCTATTCCATCTCTCTGTCGTAGCATGTTTTATAATTGAAGCAGCATTCTTCTATATAAGGCATGCAAGGGGAAGAAGACTATGTTAGAATCTGAAGGGTTACAAAAGTCTTTGCAAAAGATCGAAACGCCAGGAGATAGTATACCAACTCTAGTGTTCTTAGATACTTCTCCAGCATAGAGAAGCCCAATTCCTACTGATAATAAGAAGATTCAAGTGGCCAAAGAACTAGTCTGCTCCAGTCCAGCAAAAATATGTCAACTTCATTCTAAAAAGTGTGTGTGTATCCTCACATCATGAAATTTTATGGCCTTCAACTCATATTTTCTACATGTTTCTTACCCATCTCTCTTTTAGAAAATAAGCTTAAATAATAGAAGACTTTCTAAAGTGGGATCGTGCTTGCGGAAAGTATCTTGAGGGAATTCTCTGTGCTCTAATGCTGATGGAAGTACCCGTTGTATATCACTAATTTTTACATCAGCATGTATTTTGTTAATCGGCGTTAATCCAACCTTTATCTGATCTAAATTTATTTGTAGCAAATGTACAATTAAAGGCGACAATGTTGGATTTTGTAAGTAAAACTGCCTGGTAGTTTTGCATACTGAGCTGCATGAGTGTATTATCTCATATCATGCACATTACTAAATTGTAGTGATGTTCTGGTTCCCCAATCATTCATTGTGTCAATGTTGCTTTCCTATTACCTTACCTAACCGATGATAGTTGTGCCATATTGTGTTAATTTGGTGTAGGCTTGTGTGGTCTAGTTGTCCAAATGTTCGTTGTGTCAATGTTGCTTTTCTATTATCTGACCTGGCTAATTTGGTGCAGGTTGCTGAAGATAAGAAGACAAACTCTGAAAATAGCAAGGCAACCCCATTGTTTCTTTCCAATAAATCTTGGCCAGGTAATATGGCAATAACTCTCGATTAATCTGTTTGGTTCCCCTCCTAATTTATGTTATGATGCAGTGCTCGAGACACTCTCCACTATCAATAATACAAGCCTGCCAAAATCCCCATCTGAATCTGTTGAGTTTCCTTTGTCTCGAATCCAACGGATTTGTGAATGAATTACTAGCCGAGGCAATCATGGAAATCATGGAGGAATCAGAGGTGAACATTCTTGCGCAACAAGAACTGGTTAATGTTTCCAGAGAAAGTGTAGCAAAAAAGAAAGAACTTGCTCACATGCTTATGGGCGTCATCCATACTTAGGTTGGAGATTGTGAGATTGTAGATCGTTAAGTTCTGTTCATTTATTTGCACTGGCATCAATCTTTGATTGCCCAGTGGATGTAATTTCCTGTATTATATGCTGGATGTGCTACGTTTTTCCTTCTATGTCGTATGATTGCTTAGCTCGCCTCGCATTCCAGCTTACTGGTCTTTAGGAAGGTAAAAAGGCAGTAAAATTATTAGTTAGCAGTACAGTCATAGACCCAAATAAAGAAAGTGGCCCATTGAACTTAATGGGCTTTCCTAATGGGCTCGCATGGGCCAAAATTGTATAGGCCTTTGATTGATCGGTTTTTGTCATGTCCATAATTGTTCATCGCAATGGGCTCAGATTATAGCTGGGCTGGAATCAACGATATCTAATTGGGCCTATAGACATGCTCAAACTCCACTCGGCCCATTACGTTAATGGGCCGTAACCAAGACGGGTTAATGATCTGCATGTTACCTCCTGGTTCGTTAACAAGCCGACATCGAAGCGTGTAATAAGTGGGCCCATTTGATTTCGCGGGCCGTTAACATGCCGATCTAAGGCTGGGCTATATATGGCCCAACTGTATTGTGGGCCTTTACCAGGCCGAAAGGGATATCGGGCTCGTATTGGACCATGAAGAGCATGAGCCTTTGAGAGGCCGAAAGTCAGGTCGGACTATATTTGGCCCAACTGTGTTGTGGGCCATTAGCAGGCCGAAAGCGAAATTGGGCTGATATTATTGGTCATGAAGAGCATGGGCCGTTAAGAGGCCAAAACTCAGGTCTAGCTGCAAATGGCCCAACTCATTTATGGGCTATTAACGGGCTGAAAGACACACCGAGCTGGAAATTGGCCCAACACTTAAATGGGTCGCTAACAGGCCGAAAGACGTACATCCTGAAAATTGGCCCATCCCTCGAATGGGCCGTTAACAGGCCGAAACCACATAGGGCCTATGGAGGGAGTCCTGTATTCATGGGTCCTCATGCATCTAGGTCAAGGAAACTGGGCCGCACTGGTGGGCCGCATAAAGAAGAAGCAGAAGACCTTCCCCCATATTCGGTCACGACTCCTATGTACATAGAAAGGCAAGTTTTGAGTCCGGATGTATCAATTACTTCCTCCCACAAATCACCCTTGTAACCCTAGGTCTCCTCAGGCATGTATATAAGCCGAGAGGTTTAGTCTGTAGGGGGATCATCGTCATTAAAATATCCCCATCAGCTAGACTTAGGTTTTAGCCATTAGGATCTCGTGGTAGATCAACTGCTGTACACATATTCATCCATACTAATGTAGCAGGAAGTAGGGTTTTACCTCGATCAAGAGGGCCTGAACCTGGGTAAAACATCGTGTCCCTAGCCTCCTGTTACCATCGATCTTCAGACGCACAGCTTGGGCCCCCCTACCCGAGATCCGCTGGTTTTGACACTGCCATTGCTGCTTTCATTGAGAGCTCTGATGTGCGCTCGCAACGAGCGATCGATGGAACACCTCGTCATCAACGAAGAGATCACCCTCGGAAACAACTTGGCTATCAGCCAGGTTCTCCAGCTCGGTGGGTTCGCCATATGCACCCGCATGGCCTTTGGGCCGGCCGCACCCCATGCGACCGTCGAGCATCACCTTTACGCCCATTCCGGCTATTCCGATGACGCGACTTTGGCAGAACTCTTGCCCTTAAAAGAGCTGCTGGATCGCATCGCCGCCCTGGGGCCCTCATCGCCAGGAGATCGGATCGGACTTAAATCCGGCCATGAGGAGATCGACCCTTTTTTGATTACTCATCTGGTAGCAGCAGTCGAGGACGGAGCCATAAAGACTTCTTCTCTCTAGACGGAGACCGCCACAGTCCGGATCTCCGAACCCATCGAGCCGAACACCTCCCTGTTAGGAGACACACTATGTTCTTTGAGCTCTAGGACCGACTCCGGACCTGAAGGGCAATCAGACCCCATCGAATCAGGATTGTCACCAACGGAGGTTGTTAAAACCCCGAATATCACTCTGGGTCGGGATTCAAAATTTCCAACACCCACCCGCCCTGGGAAAAACTCTTCATGTAAATCTGGAATCCCGGACACAGATGATCTCACGAACATACAACAACAGCCCGGGGAAACGGTCAACCACTTCTGGGCCAGATTTCTACTTGTTAAAAACAAGATCAGGGACTGCTGCAACGACAAAGCGGTCTCTTTATTTCACCGCAATTGCACGGACGAGGGAGTCTTGAACGCCCTCAACCGACGTCGTGTTCCGAGTTTCACAGAATTATCGCAGTTAGTACGGAAGTACTGCGCAATGGAAAATACGTGGAAAGCCCAGAATACACCTCTGGAATGGTCCATCTCCGGACAGTCTGTTACCAAAGCTAAATGGACTTACCCTAGTTGGTCATCCGATAGCATTACCATTGGCAAGAAGAAAAGGCCTATTTCAAGGCACAGGTCCGTACTCGAGGAACTACTCGATACACCTTGCCAAATACACGCAACCCCAGATAATGTCCCAAACCATCGCCTTAGAGCATGCTGGGTACTCCGGCAGGTAGCAAAGAGCGGTACGACAATTCTCACCACCACCATATCAAGAGAGAAAGACACCGATGTCTTCACTGTCCTTGAGACATTCTCCTCAAATAACCGTCACAAGAGAGCAAATCACGAACTTGCCGAGGTTTACCAAATTAGCTCTGCAGGCCCATGGAGCGACACGGCAATTAGTTTTTCTGCCGAAGACGCACCTCGAGTCTGGCCGATCCGAGCATCAGTAGCTGTTGTACTAGACACAATAGTAGATGGCTTCCGCCTCACTAAAGTACTTATGGACGGAGGAAGCGGACTAAACCTCATATATGAGGAAACACTTGCAAAAATGCAGGTCGAGAAATCCCGCATTGAGCACACCAACACAATATTTAGGGGAATTATACCAAGCCGCAAGGCCAAGTGTTCGGGAAGCATTAATCTCGATGTAGTGTTCGGCTCACCCGACAACTACAGATCGGAGGAACTACTCTTTCACATTGTGCCCCTTCACAGCGGATACCACGCCCTTCTAGGATGGGATGCTTTCTCACGCTTTCAAGATATACCCCATTACGGGTACATGATGCTTAAAATGCCAGTGCCGAATGGGGTAATCATGATAATAAGTCATCTGGATAGAGCACTCTGCACCGAAAATAAAACAGCATCCTTAGCCTTAGATGCATTATCCGAAGCCCTCGCGGCCGAAGAACTAACTACCCTACGATCAAAGGTGGATGACGACGATGTCATCCTCGCCAAAAGATCAAAGTCTACCTCCATAAGCCAGCTGACGAAATCATCAAATTCCAAGTGCACCCAACGGACCCTAATAAAATAGCATCCATCGGGGCACATCTGGATCCGGTGGTAAACAACGCATTATGCGCCTTCCTTCGGGAAAATTGGGATATATTCGCCTGGCACCCTTCAGACATGCCAGGAATCCCACGTAGGCTGGCCGAACACAGCCTCAATATTATAAAAGGGTTCAAACCAGTCAAGCAGTCACTGCGACAATTTTCCGAACCCAAAAGACAAGCAATGGGAGAAGAGTTAGCCAAACTATTGGAAGCCGGATTCATTAGAGAAATCAAACATCCGGATTGGCTAGCCAACCTAGTCATGGTACCGAAGAAGGATAAATCATGGAGCCTGTGTGACGATTTCACAGACTTGAATAAGGCTTGCCCAAAGGATCCCTTTCCTTTGCCCCGCATTGACCAGATTATCAATGCAACGGCCGGACACAACTCATTGTGCTTCCTTGATGCTTACTCCGGATACCATCAGATAAAGATGAAAGAATCCGATCAGGCCGCAACGGCATTCATTACCCCGTATGGCCCTTTTTGTTTCAACACTATGCCTTTCGGACTCAAAAATGTTGGCACCACATATCAATGCATGATTCAAACATGCTTAGAAAAACAAATTGGCAAAACAGTGGAGGCATATGTTGACGACGTAATCGTAAAGACCAAACACATCGATACCTGGTGGATGATCTCCGCCTTACGTTTGCCAACGTCCGAGAATATGACATAAGGCTTAATCCGGAAAAATGTGTCTTCGGTGTTCCAGCCGAAAAGTTGTTAGGGTTCATCGTATGCCATAGAGGAATCAAAGATAACCCAGCCAAAATCCAAGCCCTTTCATAACTCAAAATACCAAGTGCGTAGCGGCTTTAAGCCGCTTTAAGCCGACTGCGTAGCGGCTTTAAGCTGCTTCATCTCCAGTTTAGGAGAAAAAGCATTGCCACTTTACAGATTGCTACGACGCACTGACAATTTCGAATGGACAAATGCGGCCATAGCCGGATTGGAAGAAATAAAAGCTTTACTAGCAAGCAACCCAATCCTTGCCGCCCCCAGTGTTGGCGAACCAATGCTGCTGTCCACATCAGCCACTCACCAGGTGGTGAGTGTCGTGCTTGTCGTCGAACAAGCCGAAGAGGGACATAAATTCCCTGTTCAAAAGCCCGTATACTATGTATCCGAGGTTCTCACACCGTGTAAATCATGGTACCCCCACTATCAAAAAATTGCCTATGCAGTCTTCATGTCATCTCGGAAACTCCGGCACTACTTTCAAGAGTGCTCGATCATAGTGGCATCCGAGGTACCACTCAATGATATCATCAATAATAAAGACGCGACGGGACGCATAGCCAAATGGTCCATTGAGCTCTTACCATTCGAAATATCCTACAAGCCACGCCGGACTATTAAATCCCAGGTGTTGGCCAACTTCGCCACAGAATGGACCGAAGCCGAACTCCCTAAAGAGTACGACTCATACTCCCATTGGACAATGTACTTCGATGGTTCCAAAATGCTATCCGGACAGGGAGCCGGTATAATACTAACATCTCCAACAGGGGATACAGTTCGGTACGTTTTACAGATTATGTATACGAACTTGAACAATGTGGCCGAATATGAGGCCCTATTGCATGGTCTCCAACTAGCCGTATCCATGGGTATCCAATGCCTAGAGGTACATGGAGACTCGAACCTCGCCCTCTCACAAATCAATGGGGATTTTGATGCGAAGGATTCAAAAATGGTAGCTTATCGCAATGCCATATTAAAATTGTCGGCTCGATTTGAGGGGTTGGAATTCCATCACGTAGCCCGGGATAGTAACCAGGCAGCCGACGTACTCACACGCATAGGAGCTAAACGCGACCCCGTCCCACCGAACACGTTTGTGGAACGGTTGTTTAAGCCATCAGTAACATGGCAGGACGCGAGCGGCGATACGAATACATATACAAACACACACACACACACACCCCAACCAAACTCAATCATGAATTCATCGGAGAGCCAAGCATGGATATAACTCCTTCGGCTCATGAAATCATGGCAGTTATAGCCCCCTGGACGGAGCCTTTCCTAGCTAACCTTAATTGGCAGGAACTCCCCGATGACCAGAGTGAGGCCCGCCGCATAGTCCGGCGCTCTAAAGCCTACAAAGTTCACGAAGGTGAACTATACAAGAAAAGCACATATGGTATCCTCGAAAGGTGCATCTCGGAAGAAGAGGGAAGGTGAATTCTCACTGAAATACATGCTAGAATGGAAGGTCACCATGCCACAGCAAGGGCGCTCGTAGGCAAAGATTTGCGTGCCGGCTTTTACTGGCCTACTGCCCGAGCAGATGGCCAAACCTTAGTCCAACAGTGTGTTGGCTGCCAGCTCTTTACAAATCAAAGTCACATGCCTCCCATCGCACTGAGAATGATCCCCATTACTTGGCCTTTTGCGGTCTGGGGGCTTGACATGGTCAGACCCCTTAAAGTGGGAAGTCATAAAAGAAAATACTTACTGGTGATGGTAGATAAGTTCACTAAGTGGATCAAAGTCAAGCCAGTAAAAACAGTTGAAGCAGGACCTACGATAGATTTCATATCTAGCGTAGCACACCGTTATGGTGTCCCGCATAGTATTATCACATAAAATGGCTCCAATTTCACAGCTGACGAGGTAAAAAATTGGTGCACAAAGTTGGGTATAAAACTCAACTACGCTTCCGTATACCATCCTCAAACAAATGGTCAAGTTGAAAGGGCCAATGGTCTGATTATGAGCGGCATAAAACCCCGACTAGTGCACTCCCTATGGGAGTCTGATAAACAATGGGTCGAAGAGCTTGACTCCGTACTCTGGGGGCTGCGGACCACGCCCAATCGTACGACCGAATATACACCTTTTTTCATGGTGTACGGCGCACAGGTTGTCCTGCACTTCGACATTATTCATGACTCACCTAGAGTGTGCATGTAGGAGGAAAGAGAAGCCGAGTTAGATTGGCAGGACGACCTAGATGGACTTGAAGAAGAGCGCGATACAGCGCTAGCATGTTCCACATTTTACCAACAACATGCTAGGCAATACCAAAGCAGAGAAGTGCGGGCCAAGACATACAACATCGGCGAACTTGTTTTACGCCTCCCAGAGAAGAAAAGGGACAAGCTCAAACCAAAATGGGAGGGCCCCTTCATTATTGACGAAGTACTCACCGGTGGAGCCTATCGCCTTCGCAATGCACAGGACAACTGCCTTGAGCTGAACCCTTGGAACGCTGCCAAGCTCCGATGATTTTATGGATAGTTCGGTAGCAATTCCTTCCTCTTTATAAATGAGGTCTTGTCTTTTACTTTTTTTGTTTCCTTCCCTTCTTTCTTTTTACATTCACTTGGCAAGTACTCGGCTCACCCGAACTGCCACATGACAAGTACGTCATTGCGTATACCTGGGGGCTTCTTTAACGAAGCCCATCATCAATAAATCTTCTTGCTTAAAAATGTCGCATGTTTTATAGTTCATCCTTGCCATTATATGCACCGATATGACTTAAGTTCTGGCCAAGCTGGGTTGCCTGGCTCCTATGCTTACCCCTGCATTTCCGATTGTTCGGCTAGGGCGTAAAGGGAGCACCTCTGCAATTGTTACAACCAGGTAATCCAGATATGTACCTCAGACTAGGTGAAGCCGAAAGCTAGCGCTCTTAAGGGAATAATTGGTCGGTGGATACACGACATATCACATTCTAAAGCGTATTTTCAAAATCACAGGAGATGGCTTCCTACTATCCCCATCATGGGATTGAAAGCCTAGGCCTACATCTTTATGCACGCCAACCCAGGGAAAGGAACCCCTAACGGAACTATTCTCTCTGGAAGATGTTTCATACGTTAAATAGTAATATAACATAACTCCCCGAACTCAGTTCGTCTGTCCAAGAAATTTTGACGGGATTGCCTGGTTTCCGAACATATCACGTGCTCGTCACAGATATAGTATTCGGACACACTCCAGCCTTTGGGTTTATGGAGGTCGAAGCAGATGGTCGGCAATGACAAACTTTAAACAAATTCGGTCGGAGATAAGTTTGATGGTAAAAGTACATTGCTACATAGAATCAAACGGCTATTCATTTTCTATTCCCTCTCTCAGGAGGTCTAGTATACAGTCCTATTGGGAAAGCTTGGTAGCTAAACCTACTTGGTATACCAAACGCAGAGGAATTTCTTGTCTATCAGGCCCTCGAGGTCCCACACGAGCCCTATGATTTGGATCAAGGCGAGTAAAGCACGTCTTCACCATAGCCCATGCTCGTCGAGCACCCATGCGGCATGCTGAGGCTTTCCATAGTTCAAAGCGGCGCCGAGCCCCTTTGAACAGGTCCGCCAAGTCCTCCATAGATTGTGGAGGGGAGTCGCCAGGCCATAGAGCTCTGGCCATACTCTTCATGGCCTTCCGAGCAACTTCATGGACCTTGGAAAGCTCCTGCAGCACATCGCCCTCAATACCGGGCACCCCGCCTTTAGGATGACCAGTTAATAAACCTTCAGGAAAAGTTTTTATATGAAACTTTTAAAACTACGAGACTATAAGGAGAGCTGGGTATAAGAGACATACTAAACATGCCGCTTTTTAGCCTCCGGTTCTCCTCCAATGCGCTTGAGAGTTGGGCCTTTACGCCCTTTAGCTCCTGTTCGAGCCTAATATTTATATCCTGCACTTGGTTCCTTTTTTCTATCGCCTGCGTTAGTGCATGCTCGCCAGCAGCTTTTTCCTCTTCAGCAAATTTCTTGTCCGCTAAGGCAGCTCCTAGCTCCCTCTCTAGTTGACCGGTCGATCCTGTTGTTGTATTACACATTAGTATATATATCATAGTAATCAGTAGAACTGTCATAGTTTCTGGATACAATTATTCTTACCAATAGCACCCTTTCCGGATTCCTTCGAATTTTTCAATTCGGCAAGTTGGGTCCTACACTTCTCAAGTTCCTTGGACAAAGAGTTATTTATTTCTCGAATGACCAACTGCTTTAAGTCTCGGGGGCTACTGGTAGGATAATACCCAAACAACAAAAATTTACCCTCATATCTTTTGAAAGCTGATGAGTGGCTCCGGCGAGTCCGTCTTGAGCGGCTCGGATATAGGCATATGCAGAATTAAGGGCATTGAACACCTTCGTAGAGAAGCCAGGGTCATGCATGGCTGCTTTCCACCGCCGATGAATCATCGCGACCTCTACTTCATAATTGGTAGCGGATACTTCACCCGAATCCTCCTGGAGAGGACATTCCGGCACCGAATTGGCATTCATCCTTTGTGGTCTGGTGCCAGATTAGCTGGAACTTGGCCTGTGTCGCCTCCGGAGACAGTCCGGCTTGCATTCCTCCTAAAAGGAATAGATAATGCGGAAAGTTATAATATCGATTTCACCACCCAGCACATGATAAAACAAACATAACTCTTTGAAGGTCCGCAGGTGATCGTGGTCCTTTTCCGCTTCAAAACCTCGCCCGATGCGGGCGCCGCCCTCCGGGTTGGCGGCCTACGCACAGTTCGGCGTGACGAGCACCGTCCCTGTTTAAACATAATAGAATATAGTGGGTAAATGTGCGCGGGGAATCTTCTCGTTGACGAGATGTACCCTAAATTGCTTACACTAGAGGAAGGAATGACGCCCGGGTAATCGGCCACTATAGCCACCAAGGTGCCCCCATGGCAGGCTTGATAGAAGACCTCCTCTTCTAACTCCATGCCTACATCCGGATCTTCTTCGTATCCAGGGCCCGCTTTTTGGAACGGGTCCTCCAGCTACGGGGCAGGACTGTTAATCCCCCCTACCACCTTCCTCCACTCCTGTCGGGAGCAACCGAATACAGTTCGGTTAATACCTCATAATTAAAAACATCTAAGTGGCCAAGGAGAAGGACTTACCCAGTCGGGAAGATTGTACATGGAAAGGGCTTCCTGGCATGTTAAACAGATAAAATTCCGTTTCTCTCCCTCATAGAGGCCTTCCAGGATTGCGCCTAGAATGGCAGGGTCATCCAGATCCAGGCACAGGCGGTGCGAGGCATCATTCTGACCATTATAGTGATATATTGGAAGACCTCTGGCTTGGAGCGGCTGCACACGTCGCTTCATCGAAATGGCCATCACTTCGATTATAGTTAATCCCAAACTGGCAAGCAATTTGATCTTGCCGGCCAGGCGGTTAACCTCCGCAATCTCTTCCTTTGACGAACCCCGGGGACGCCAGTTGAAAAGCTTCTTTGGAGGAGCACTGGAATACAGGGGAAGTCCTTGCCGAACTGGATCCGGCAAAGCAACATCCTCGATGTAAAACCACTTCGAAGGACACTCATCGAATGCCTTCTTTGGAGTACCGAGCAGGTAACCTGTCCCGGCTACACGCCATACTTCGGCGCTCCCAACTTCAAATATGGATCCTTCCCCCGATCGAGGAACGAGGCAGAAGTACCTCCTCCACAGCTCAAAGTGGGGCTCGCGGCCCAAAAATAGTTCGCATAAAGCGACAAAACCCGCAATGTGCAGGATTGACCCTGGAGTAAGATTGTGTAGTTGGAGGCCGTAGAACTCCAGGAGTCCCCTAAGAAAGGGATGGACCGGGAACCCCACACCTCTTAGAAGGTAGGGGACTAAACATACCCGCTCTCCATTGGAGGGGTTGGGAAAACTCTCTGCCAGGGCTTGGTTGTCAACGGACGTTAGTCCGGCCCGGACGGGGACTAGATCCTCCGAAGGGAGGTAACCCTGCGATTGCAGTGTTCGCAGATGCGCATGGGACACGAAGCAGATTTTCCAATCTCCTGCACAAGGGCCATTAGGGAGAGAGGAGGAGCTCGGGACACTGGCCATATCTGAAGATGTTTTGCTGGCACTAGGGATTTATTCCACGTGGAATCAGATGGAGAAGCGATTGGATCTATTCTCTTATATAGGCGTTTTCTCTGAACAGATGGACTCCCTCAGTAGCCCACGTTGAAAAAGATGCCTAGACGGTTCGCATTCATTGGACACGTGGAAGCCAAGGCGATGGTGGTGGGGAACTGGTAGGTTACAATATTTAAAGAAGCCAAACTATTATCCAGAAGGACTCACCTTGCAAGACCGAAGACATGAAGCTGGATACAATCTTGTCCTTGAAGGCAAGTTCGGGGGCTACTGGGGGAGTCATGTATTCAGGGGTCCTCACGCATCTAGGTCAAGGAAGTTGGGCCACACTGGTGGGCCTCATAAAGAAGAAGCAGAAGACCTTCCCCCGTATTCGGTCACGACTCCTATGTACGTAGAAAGGCAGGTTTTGAGTCCGGATGTATCAATTACTTCCTACCCAAGTCACCCTTGTAACCCTAGGTCTCCTCAGGCGTGTATATAAGCCGAGGGGTTTAGTCTGTAGGGGGATCATTGTCATTACAATATCCCCATCAGCTAGACTTAGGGTTTAGCCATTACGATCTCGTGGTAGATCAACTCTTGTACACATATTCATCCATACTAATATAGCAGGAAGTAGGGTTTTACCTCGATCGAGAGGGCCTGAACCTGGGTAAAACATCATGTCCCCAGCCTCCTGTTACCATCGATCTTCAGAAGCACAGCTTGGCCCCCCTACCCGAGATCCGCCAGTTTTGACACCGACACCTATATTTAGCCCAAATATATAGCGGGTTGTTAACAGGCTCGAACTGACGATGGGCTACAATGGTGTCAAATGGTTAACATGCCGTTGATGGGCCGAATTGGCACATCTTGTATGGGCCGTGGGCTTAAATGGATCACACACCAGTAGGCCCAATATGGGCCAGCCTGCTAATTTTTACTGGGCCAGCCTCTTTCACCTAAATGGGCCACTGCTGGGCCTTGCCGCGTGCCAACGTATCATAGGCGCCTCATGTACAATGAGTGGACGACATCTGTCCCAACGCTGAGGAGACACGTGGATCCTCCGGCGAATAAGAATTTTACATGTGGAAAATCCCCATTGGCCGGGGATGTTAGCGGGTTATCGGATTCAAACTGGAACCCGATAGCTTAATAGCGACCCGTTACGGTAGATGCCATGTGTCGGTTACCCTTGACGAAAGCACTTCCATGACGCGCAATTTGGAAGTGGACACTTCCGTGATGATAATTTTGGTATTGTCATCGAAAACTTGTACGACAGCACGGGTATGACCATCTTGATTTTGTCATAAAATCGTCATGGATGTACATGCATGACATAAAACATGACCTACTATGACAAACACATATTATCACAGAAGTGTTTTTTTGTAGTGAGTGTCACATCACAGCTCGTCCGGCAAGCCTTGTCGGGCTGTTTCGCCAGCTGCGTTCCTGCTTGCTTGACACATCTCTGGACGGGTGTCATTTGGTGGTTCTTATGGTAGGATATGGCTGCCACGTAGCAAGGCGGCCACTAAGCCACCTTGGAGCCTGACACCGCACTGATTAGTGATGGGCATCGCTGCAAGGTGAAGTTTTACCTCCGCGTGCCCCGGCATGCCTGTTGGGCGAATCCAGCTCTGATGACCCACAAGTCTAGGGGATCTATCGTAGTCCTTTTGATAAGTACGAGTGTCGAACTCAACGAGGAGCAGAAGGAAATGATAGGCAGTTTTCAGTAAGGTATTTTTTGCAAGCACTAAAATTATCGGTAACAGATAGTTTTGTGATAAGGTAATTCGTAGCAAGTGACAAATAGTAAAAGTAAATAAGGTGCAGCAAGACGGCCCAATCCTTTTTGTAGCAAAGGACAAGCCTGGACAAACTCTTGTATGAAGGAAAACGCTCCCGAGGGCACATGGGAATTATCGTCATGCTAGTTATCATCACAATCATATGATTCGCGTTCGGTAGTTTGATAATTTGGTATGTGGGTGGACCGGTGCTTGGGTGCTGTCCTTACTTGGACAAGCCTCCCACTTATGATTAACCTCTAATGCAAGCGCCCGCAACTATAAAAGAAGTATTAAGGTAAACCTAGCCATAGCATGAAACAAGTGTATCCAAATCAGCCCCTTACTAAGCAATGCATAAACTAGGGTTTAAACTTCTGTCACTCTAGCAACCCATCATCTACTTATTACTTCCCAATGCCTTCCTCTTGGCCCAAACAATGGTGAAGTGTCATGTAGTTGACGTTCACATGACACCACTAGAGGAAAGACAACATACATCTCATCAAAATATCGAACAAATAACAAATTCACATGACTACTTATAGCAATACTTCTCCCATGTCCTCAGGAACAAAAGTAACTACTCAAGAGACATAATATTGTTCATGATCAGAGGGTTTTTAATATGCATAATGGATCTGAACATATGATCTTCCACCAAATAAACCAACTAGCATCAACTACAAGGAGTAATCAACACTACTAGCAACCCATGGTACCAATCTGAGGTTTGGATACCAAGATTGGATACAAGAGATGAACTAGGGTTTGAGAGGAGATGGTGCTGGTGAAGATGTTGATGAAGATATCCCTCCCCAAGATGGGAGAGTTGTTGGTGATGACGGCGGTGAGGATTTCCCCCTCCCGGAGGGAAGTACCTCGACAGAACAGCTCTGCCGGAGCCCTAGATTGGTTCCACCAAGGTTCCGCCTCGAGACGGCGGCGTCTGGTCCCGAAAGCCTCCTTATGATTTTTTCCAGGTCAAAACATCCCATATAGTATAAGATTGGCATCGGGGGTCACCGAGTGGCCCACGAGGCAGGGGGGCGCACCCAGAGGGGCGAGCGCCCCCACCCTCGTGGACCGGTGGTGGCCCCCCTGGTAAATCTCTTTCGCCAGATATTTTTTATATTTTCTGAAATGGTGTTTCGTGGAGTCTCAGAGCTTTTTGAGTTGTGCAGAATAGGTTTCCAATAATTGCTCCTTTTCCAATCCAGAATTCCAGCTGCCGGCATTCTCCCTCTTTATGTAAACCTTGTAAAATAAGAGAGAAAAGGTATAAGTATTGTGACATAACGTGTAATAACAGCCCATAGTGCAATAAATATCAACATAAAAGCATGATGCAAAATGGATGTATCAACTCCCCCAAGCTTAGACCCCGCTTGTCCTCAAGCGAAAGCCGATATCGAAAAATATGTCCACATGTTTAGAGATAGCGGTGTGGATAAAAATAAAATACGGACATGAGGGCATCATGATCATTCTTATAATAGCAACATGCATATATTGTCATATGATTCTTATGCTAAAGTAACAATTCATTCACAAGTCAAGTATGAATCAGAAACTTCATTCAAAACCAACAAACTATGATCTCAGTCATTGAAGCAATTGCAATTTATCATAACATCGGAAAGAGTCATTGTAAGAGCTTTTCAGCAAGCCCGCATACTCTACTATCTTATAGTCTTTCACAATTGCTCACACTCACGCAATACTTATGGGTATGGAGTTTTAATCGGACACAGAGAAAGATAGGAGCTTATGGTATTGCCTCCCAACCTTTTACCTCAAGGGTAACGTCAACAGTAATAGACCATGATAACTTACATCCAAGTGGGTATATATGTCAGGATCTTTACAACACAATGTGCTTGCCAAAGGATAAAATGTAAAAAGGAAAGGTGATTTTCACCTTGACTCTTATAAGGCAAGAATAATAGAAAGGCCCTTCGCAGAGGAAGCAGAGGTTGTCATGTGCTTTTTATGGTTGGATGCACAAAGTCTTAGCGCAGAAGAACGTCACTTTATATTGCCACTTGTGATAAAGACCTTTATTATACAATCCGTCGCTTTTATTACTTCCATATCACAAGATTGTATAAAGCTTATTTCCTCCACACTGATAAATCATACATATTCTAGAGAATTTGCAAACATGATGATACGTCTCCAACGTATCTATAATTTTTTTATTGTTCCATGCTACTATTTATGAAATATTGGATGTTTAATGGGCTTTATCTTACACTTTTATATCATTTTTGGGACTAACCTACTAACCCAAAGGCCCAGTCCAGATTGCTGTTTTTTGCCTATTTCAGGGTTTTGCAGAAAAAGAATATCAAACAAAGTCCAAATGGAATGAAACCTTCGCGAGAGATATTTTTGGAGAAAATCACGCACAGGGGACTTGAGAACCACATCAGGGGAGCCTCGGGGTGTCCCAGGGAACGCCCCCTGCCTCGTGGGCCCCTCGAGCACCCCCGGTGTCCTCCTTCCCCCTATATAAATCTACGATCCCCGAAACGTTTGACAATAGAGATAAAACCCTAATTCCACAGCCGTAACCTTCTGTTCCCGTGAGATCCCATCTTGGAGCCTGTTCCGGAGCTCCACCGGAGGGGGATCCATCACGGAGTTCATCATCATCGTCATCATCGCCCTCACCATGAGTTTTGAGTAGTTTACCATAGACCTTCGGGTCCATAGCTAGTATCTAGATGGCTTCTTCTCTCTTTGTGGAACTCAATACAAAGTTCTCCTCGGTCTTCGAGGAGATCTATTCGATGTAATCTCTTTTTCCGGTGTGTTTGTCGAGATCCGATGAATGGTGAGTTTATGATCAAGATTATCTACGAGAAATATTTGGTTCTTCTCTGAACTTTTTATGTGTGCTCATAATATCCTTGCAAGTCTCTTCGAATTATTGGTTTGGTTTGGCCTACTAGATCTATAGTTCTTGCAATGGGAGAAGTGCTTGGCTTTGGGTTCAATCTTGCGGTGTCCTTTCCCAGTGACAGTAGGGGCAGCAAGGCACGTATTGTATTGTTGTCATCGAGAATAAAAAATATGGGGTTTATATCATATTGCTTGAGTTTATCCCTCTACATCATGTCATCTTGCTTAAGGCGTTACTCTATTCTTATGAACTCAATACACTAGATGCATGCTGGATAGCGGACGATGTGTGGAGTAATAGTAGTAGATGCAGGCAGGAGTCGGTCTACTTGTCTCGGACGTGATGCCTATATACAATGATCATGCCTAGATAGTCTCATAATTATTCGCTTTTCTATCAAGTGCTCGACAGTAATTTGTTTACCCACCGTAGAATATCGCTATCATGAGAGAAGCCACTAGAGAACACTATTGCCCCCGGGTCTATTCTCAACATATCAATCTACATCTACTTTACTTTTACCCTTTTATTTTATGTTCTTATAAACCAAAATACCAAAAATATAAACTATCATCTCTATCAGATCTCACTTTCGTAAGTGACCGTAAAGGGATTGACAACCCCTTATCACGTTGGCTGCGAAGTTCTTATTTGTTTGTGCAGGTGCGAGGGACTCGCGCGTGGTCTCCTACTGGATTGATACCTTGGTTCTAAAAAACTGAGGGAAATACTTACGCTACTATGATGCATCTCCCTTTCCTCTTTGAGGGAATACAACGCAAGCTCAAGAAGTAGCAAGAAGAATTTCTGGCGCCGTTGCCGGGGAGGCTTACGCAAAAGTCATATACCAAGTACCTATCACAAACCCTTATCCTTCGCATTACATTTATTTACCTCTCGTTTTCCTCTCCCCCACTTCACCCTTGCCATTTTATTTGCCCTTCTTCCTCCGTGTGTTTACCGTTCGTGTGCCTCTTGTTTGCTTGTGTTACTATGTGCCCTCATTTAGCTTGCATCTTCGCTTGCTAAAGTATAAATCCTCATCCACTTGCTAATCTCTTTATGAGATCCAATTATGTTGAACCTATTGCTAGTGAGATGCGTGCAATAGATTATCTTTATGGGGTTTTGCTTGAAATTTATGAATCTAAAAATTGTGAGAATTGTTAAAAGAAAAAGTGATTCATGTTAGCTCCTTAAATAAAAAGCAGGATTGCAGTGATGTTACTATAAATTCTATTGATGTCAATTGTGCTAATGATATGCAAAACCCTAAGCTTGGGGATGCTTATTTTGCTATGCCCACTACTTGTTGCGATGATCATGATTGGGGTGATGCTTCTTACGATCTTGAAAACTTATTTAAGCCCGATGATATATATGAGATTGATAATAATGATATTGATCAATCTTATGAATTTTTTGATAAAAGTGGGTTTGGAAAGGCCATGACTTTAGTTAATGTTGATCCCACTATCTTGGAAGAGTGTCAACTTCGCATGCATGTGGATCGTGTTGAGAATATGTTATGTGATAGCTATATTGTTGAATTTGCTTATGATCCTACATGCAATTATTATGAGAGAGGAAAATATGGTCGTAGAAATCTTCATGTTACTAAATTACGTCTCTTCATGTTGAGATTGATCTTGTTTCTTTCTTCTTCCTTGCATATGCTTGATCTTGCTTGTATTGCTAATTTGTTAGCCTATAAAAAGCCTATGCATAGGAAGTATGTTAGACTTAGATGTGTTTGTCACATGCTATATGATGCCTCTTTGTGCTTCAATTCTTATCTTTCATGTGAGCATCATTGAATTATCGTGCCTAGCTAGGGGCGTAAAACGATAACGATGTGTTTTTGTTTTTGTTGCTGTTAGGGAATAAATATTGCATCTAGCCTATGTTTAGATGTGGTTTCATGTTTTGTTTAGTGTTTGTGCCAAGTAGAACCTTTGGGAAGATATGTGTGAAGTTTATGTGATCTTGCTGTGAAAAACAGAATCGTTAGCGCTCACTAGAATGGTCGTCAGATTTTACTGGAGCGTGCTATTTAGTTGATTATTTTTGCAGATGATTAATAGAAAAAATTCCTCTCATTTACCAATTTAGTTTGAATTTTTTGGAGTTACAGAAGTATGCGAAACCTGCAGATTACTACAGACTGTTCTTTTTTTGACAGATTCTGTTTTTCGTGTGTTGTTTGCTTATTTCAACGCATCTATGAGTAATATTTGGAGGTGTGAACCATATAGAAGTTGGAATACAGTAGGTTTAACACCAATATAAACAAAGAATGAATTCATTGCAGCACCTTTGAGTAGTGATTTGTTTTCTTATACTAACGGAAGTCACGAGAATTTTTGTCTAAGTTTTGTGTTGTGAAGTTTTCAAGTTTTGAGTATTGCTTTGATGGACTATGGAACAAAGAGTAGAAAAGTCCTAAGAATGGGGATGACCATGCCACCCCAAGTAAAATTCAAGGATAATCAAAAGCTTAATCTTGAGGATGCCCCGGGAAGGCATCCCCTCTTTCGTCTTCATCCATCGGTAACTATACTTGGAGCTATATTTTTATTCAACACATGATATGTGTTTTGCTTGGAGCGTCTTGTATAATTTGAGTCTTTGCTTGTTAGTTATTCACAATCATCCTTGCTAGACACACCTATTTGAGAGAGTTAAATATGTCCTAGGAATTGTTAGAACACTCTATGTGCTTCACATATATCTTTTGAGTTAAATAGTTTTTGCTCTAGTGCTTCACTTATATCTTTTAGAGGACGGTGGTGGTTATATTTTGTAGGAATTGTTGAACTCTCATGCTTCACTTATACATATTGGAGAGTCTATTAAAACAGCATGGTAATATGTTTAGGCTAATAAAACTAGTCTTCACATGGTAGACATCCAATGTCAATGTAGTAAAAAAATTCACACTAAGTGCATTGAATAGAATAGAATGTTGGATGCTTGATAATTGTTTTGAGATATGAGGATAGTGATATTAGAGTCATGCTAGTGGAGTTATTATGAAATTGAGAAATACTTGTGTTAAGGTTAGTGATTCCCGTAGCATGCACGTATGGTGAACCGCTATGTGACGAAGTTAGAGCATGAGGTATTTGTAAAGTGCCAACCTTTGTGTGGTGGTCGGGGGCGCACGATGGTTAACTCCTACCAACCTCCCCCCTAGGAGCATGCGTTGATTGCTTTGTTTTGATGACTCGTAGATTTTTGCAATAAGTATATGAGTTCTTATGACTAATGTTGAGTCCATGGATTATACACACTCTCACCCTTCCACCATTGCTAGCCTCTCTTGTACCGCACAACTTTCGCCGGTACCATAAACCCACTATATATCCTTCCTCAAAACAGCCACCATATTATTCCTCAAAACAGCAACCATACCTACCTATCATGGCATTTCCATAACCATTCCGAGATATATTTCCATGCAACTTTCCACCCTTCCGTTCTTATGACACGCATCATATTGTCATATTGCCATGCATGATCATGTAGTTGACATCATATTTGTGGCAAGGCCACCATGCATAACTTTTCATACATGTCACTCTTATTTCATTGCACATACCGGTACACCACTGGAGGCATTCATATAGAGTCATACTTTGTTGTAGTATCGAGTTGTAATATCGAGTTGTAATATCGAGTTGTAATGAAAGTGTGATGATCATCAATTATTAGAGCATTGTCCCATGGGAGGAAAGGCTAAATCTATAAAGCCCCTCCGCAAAAAAAGAAAGGCAAAAGAAAAAAGAAAGGCCCAAAAAAAGCAAAAAAGAAAAGAAAAAAGGGACAATTGCTACTATCTTTTTTCCACACTTGTGCTTCAAAGTAGCACCATGTTCTTCATTGTAGAGAGTCCCATGTTTAGTCACTTTCATATGCTAGTGAGAATTTTCGTTATACAACTTGGCTTGTATATTCCAACGATGGGCTTCGTCAAATGCCCTAGGTCTTCGTGAGCAAGCAAGTTGATGCACACCCACTAGTTTCTTTTTGTTGAGCTTTCATTCATACTTAGCTCTAGTGCATCCGTTGCATGGCAATCCCTACTCACTCACATTGATATCTATCGATGGGCATCTCCATAGCCCGTTGATACGCCTAGTCGGTGTGAGACTATCTTCCTCCTTTTTGTCTTCTCCACAACCACCTCTATTCCACCCATAGTGCTATGTCCATGGCTCACGCTCATGTATTGCGTGAAAGTTGAAAGGTTTGAAAGAATAGAGTATGAAAATAAGTGCTTGGCTGAAATCGGGGTTGTGCATGATATGAATATTTTGTGTGATGAAGAGGGAGCATAGCCAGACTATTTGATTTTGCAGGGATAACTTTCTTTAGCCATAGTATTTTGAGAAGACATGATTGCTTTGTTAGTATGCTTGAAGTATTGTTATTTCGTATGTCAATATAGACTTTTATCTTGAATCTTTCAGATTTGAACATCCATGCCACAATTAAGAGAATTACATTGAAAAACTATATTGGTTAGCCTTCCACATAAAAAATTCTTTCTTTATCATTTACCTACTCGAGGACGAGCAGGAATTAAGCTTGGGGATGCTTGATACATCTCCAACGTATCTATAATTTTTGATTGTTCCATGCTATTATTTATGAAGTCTTGGATGTTTAATGGGCTTTATCTTACAGTTTTATATCATTTTTGGGACTAACCTACTAACCCAAAGGCCCAGTCCAGATTGCTGCTTTTTGCCTGTGTCAGGGTTTTGCAGAAAAAGAATATCAAACGGAGTCCAAACGGAATGAAACCTTCGCGAGAGATATTTTTGGAGAAAATCACGCACAAGGGACTTGAGAACCACGTCAGGGGAGCCTCGGGGTGTCCCCGAGGGTGGGGGCGCGCCCCCCTTCCCAGGGCGCGCCCCCTGCCTTGTGGCCCCCTCGAGCACCCCCCCAGTGTCCTCCTTCCTCCTATATAAGTCTACGTACCCCGAAACCTTCGACAACAGAGAGAAAACCCTAATTCCACCGCCGTAACCTTCTGTTCCCGTGAGATCCCATCTTCGAGCCTGTTCCGGAGCTTCACCACAGGGGGATCCATCACGGAGTTCTTCATCATCATCATCATCGCCCTCACCATGAGTTGTGAGTATTTTACCACAGACCTTCGGGTCCATAGCTAGTATCTAGATGGCTTCTTCTCTCTCTCTGGATCTCAATACAAAGTTCTCCTCGGTCTTCGAGGAGATCTATTCGATGTAATCTCTTTTTGTGGTGTGTTTGTTGAGATCCGATGAATTGTGAGTTTATGATCAAGATTATCTACGAGAAATACTTGGTTCTGCTCTGAACTTTTTATGTGTGCTCATAATATCCTTGCAAGTCTCTTCGAATTATTGGTTTGGATTGGCCTACTAGATCTATTTTTCTTGCAATGGGAGAAGTGCTTGGCTTTGGGTTCAATCTTGCGGTGTCCTTTCCTAGTGACAGTAGGGGCAGCAAGGCACATATTGTATTGTTTCCATTGAGGATAAAAAATGGGGTTTATATCATATTGCTTGAGTTTATCCCTCTACATCATATCATCTTGCTTAAGGTGTTACTCTGTTCTTATGAACTCAATACACTAGATGCATGCTGGATAGCGGTCGATGTGTGGAGTAATAGTAGTAGATGCAGGCAGGAGTCGGTCTAATTGTCTCGGACGTGATGCCTATATACAATGATCATGCCTAGATAGTCTCATAATTATTCCCTTTTCTATCAATTGCTCGACAGTAATTTTTTTACCCGCCGTAGAATATCGCTATCTTGAGAGAAGCCACTAGAGAGCACTATGGTCCCTGGGTCTATTCTCAACATATCAATCTATATCTACTTTACTTTTACAGCTTTGATTTTCTGTTCTTATAAACCAAGATACCAAAAATATAAATTATCATCTCTATCAGATCTCACTTTCGTAAGTGACCGTAAAGGGATTGACAACCCCTTATCGCGTTGGCTGTGAAGTTCTTATTTGTTTGTCCAGGTGCGAGGGACTCGCGCGTGGTCTCCTACTGGATTGATACCTTGGTTCTCAAAAACTGAGGGAAATACTTACGCTACTGTGTTGCATCTCCCTTTCCTCTTCGAGGGAATACAACGCAAGCTCTAGAAGTAGCACATGAAAACTTAATTGAAGGATCTTACTCAAGTCATAGGTAGGTATGGTGGACTCTCATGATAAAACTGGGTTTAAGGATGTATGGAAGCACAAGTAGTATCTCTACTTGGTGCAAGGAGTTTTGGCTAGCATGAGGGGGAAAGGCAAGCACAACATGTTGGATGATCCATGACAATATACTTTATTTCAAATGTAAGAAAACATAACCCATTATGTTGTCTTCCTTGTCCAACATCAACTCTTTAGCATGTCATATTTTAATGAGTGCTCACAATCATAAAAGATGTCCAAGATCGTATATTTGTATGTGAAACCTCTGTTTCTTTATTACTTCCTATTAATTGCAATGATGACCAAGACTATGTTTGTCAACTCTCAACAACTTTTATTCATCAAACCCTTTATATGTGAAGTCATTACTTCCCATAAGATCAATATGATCTCTTTGATACTTTTTATATTTTCTTTTATTCTATCATGACCAAGGTGAGGAAATCAAGCCCTTGACTCAACACTAATCTTTATTATATAGCTCACTGACTCGATTACAAAGGTAAAGATCATAAAGAAAAAGCGCACAACTAGATCATGCTAACTTTATTCTACTAAATCAAGATATTACCAAAAGGATCGAACTAAGAAAAACTGTAAAGATAGGAGTGTGATGGTGATACGATACCGGGGCACCTCCCCCAAGCTTGGCAGTTGCCAAGGGGAGTGCCCATACCCATATGATTATGTCCCCTTCTTCGGAGGTGATGATGATGGAGTTATTCATGATGTAGGCTTGTCGTTCATCTTCCAGGGCTTGGGCTCGCCATCGTAGAAGGATGATCTAGTGTCCGGGATACTCAAATCTGCAGCCAAACTCATCTTCTTGAATCTATATTCATACTCACAGTTTTGGTTTTGCAGATCATATATCCGGGACTGGAGGTGTTCAATTTTCTCTTGGAGATTGGAGATGGCTCCCTCGAAGATCCTTGCGTCCAGCTTGTGGTTGTTGGCGAGCTCCATGATCATCATGTGGTTGGCGTTGAGTACTCGTTCCACCATACCTTGGCACTTGAAAACTTGTTGCTCTGTTGCTTCGAGTCTCGTCTCGATGCTTTCGGTCCTCCTTGGCCCCTCAACATCACGGATGTGCAACACCCCTTCATGCAACTCCATGGTTTGAGGGTGATGCAGCACCTCCGCGAGGTAGGGGTTGTTGACCTTCTCGAAGAACTTGTCCTTGGGGGTGCTGGGAGATGCCATGATGATCTAGATCTGTCAGAAACAACAGCTCGAAATGAGAACAGACGATTTTTGCGTGATACGGTGGTCAAAACCTTTGGGATAATATAATGAATTTTTACCAACCAAAAGGAGTAACGTGCAAGAAATCGGAGTCCGAGAGGCACACTAGGTGCCCACGAGGAAGGGGGCGCACCCAGAGGAAGGGGGCGCGCCCTCCACCCTCGTGGACGACTCGTGTCTCTTCTGGACTGCCTCTTATTTTTCTATTTTTCTAAATATTACAAAACGGTGAAAATTTGCCTTTAGAACTGTTTTGGAGTCAGTTTACTTACGGTACCACATACCACTTCCAATTCGGGGTCTGAATCGTTCTGGAAAGTGTCCCTTATGTATTCCTCTGGGGTTACGGTTTAAATATCATTGGTTTCAACATTTATAGGATTACCTGAGATATAATGTTTGATTCTTTGACCGTTCACCACCTTCGGATTTGTGCCTTCGAAGTTGTTGATTTTTATGGCACCGGAACGATAGACCTCCTAGATAACGTAATGGCCTTCCCATTTTGAGAGAATTTTTCCTGCAAAAAATCTTAAACAAGAATTGTATAACAAGACATAGTCACCTACGTTAAACTCACGCTTTTGTATCCTTTTGTCATGCCATCTTTTAACTTTTTCTTTAAACAGCTTGGCATTCTCATAGGCCTGGGTTCTCCATTCATCAAGAGAGCTAATGTGAAATAACCTCTTCTCACCGGCAAGTTTGAAATCATAATTGAGCTCTTTAATAGCCCAATATGCCTTATGTTCTACATCAAGAGGTAAGTGACAAGCCTTTCCATAAACCATCTTATATGGGGTCATACCCATGGGATTTTTGTATGTAGTTCTATAGGCCCATAATGCATCATCAAGTTTCTTGGACCAATTCTTTCTAGACCAATTAACCGTCTTTTGCAAAATTAATTTTAGCTCTCTATTACTTAATTCTACTTGACCACTAGTCTGTGGGTGAGAAGGGGATGCAATTCTATGGTTAACATCATACTTAGCAAGCATTTTACGGAAATCACCATGAATAAAGTGTGAACCACCATCAGTCATTAAGTATCTAGGGACTCCAAACCTCGGAAAAATAACTTCTTTAAGCATCTTATTATAGGTGTTGTGATCAGCACTACTAGTTGGAATAGCTTCTACCCACTTAGTAACGTAATCAACAACAACTAAAATATGTGTATACCCATTAGAGGAAGGAAACGGTCCCATATAATCAAAGCACCGAACATCAAATGGTTCAATAACAAGTGAGTAATTCATAGGCATTTCTAGATGTCTAATGATATTACCAATTCTTTGACATTCATCACAAGATAATACAAACTTACGGGCATCCTTGAAGAGAGTAGGCCAATACAAATCAGATTGCAATACCTTATGTGCAGTTCTATCTCCAGCATGGTGTCCTCCATAAGCTTCGGAGTGGCACTTGCGTAGGATTTGTTCCTGTTCATGCTTAGGTACACAACGTCTAATAATATCATCTACTCCTTCTTTATAAAGATGTGGGTCATCCCAGAAGTAATGTCTCAAATCATAGAAGAACTTTTTATTTTGTTGGTATGTGAAGCTAGGAGGTATAAACTTAGCAACAATGTAATTAGCATAATCAGCATACCATGGAGCAGTACGAGAAGTGTTTATGACAACTAATTGTTCATCAGGAAAGCTATCATCAATAGGTTGTGGGTCATCAAGAATATTCTCTAGCCTAGACAAGTTGTCTACAACGGGGTTCTCAGCTCCCTCTCTATCAATAATATGCAAATCAAATTCTTGCAGGAAGAGGACCCATCTAATAAGTCTAGGTGTAGCATCTTTCTTTTCCATAAGGTATTTGATAGCATCATGATCAGTGTGAATAGTTACTTTAGAATCAACAATATAAGGCCTAAACTTATCACATGCAAATACAACCGCTAAAAATTCTTTCTGAGTAGTAGCATAATTTCCCTGGGCACTGTCTAGAGTTTTACTATCATATTGGATAACATTCAATTTCTTATCAACTCTTTATCCAAGAAAAGCACCTACAACATAATCACTAGCATCGCACATAATCTCAAAGGGTAAATTCCAGTCAGGAGGCTGGACAATAGGTGCAGAGATCAATGCTTTCTTAAGTATTTCAAATGCTTCTAAACAATCATCATCAAAGACAAAAGGAATATCTTTTAGTAAGAGATTAGTCAGAGGCCTGGAGATTTTGGAGAAGTCCTTAGTAAACCTCCTATAAAACCCGGCATGACCAAGGAAAGTTCTTATACCTTTGATGTCCTTGGGACACGGCATCTTTTCAATAGCATCAACTTTAGCTTTGTCAACTTCAATACCTCTTTCAGAAATTTTATGTCCCAAGACAATGCCTTCATTAACCATAAAGTGGCACTTCTCCCAATTCAAGACAAGATTAGTGTCTTCACATCTCTGCAAAACTCGATCAAGGTTGCTCAAGCAATCATCAAAAGAAGTTCCGTAAACGGAAAAGTCATCCATGAAAACCTCAACAATCTTTTCACAAAAATCAGAGAATATAGCTATCATGCATCTTTGAAAGGTAGCAGGTGCATTACATAAACCAAAAGGCATACGTCTATAAGCAAAGGTACCGAAAGGGCAAGTAAAAGTGGTTTTTTTCTTGATCCCCTTTTGACACAGGTATTTGAGAGAAACCTGAATAGCCATCTAGAAAGCAAAAATGAGTATGTTTAGATAAACTTTCTAGCATTTGATCAATAAAAGGCAAAGGGTAATGATCTTTCTTAGTGGGTTTATTTAATTTGCGGGAATCAATTACCATCCTATAACATGTAACGATTCTTTGTGGGATCTATTCATCTTTATCATTAGGAATAACAGTCATACCTCCCTTCTTAGGGACACAATGAACGGGACTTACCCACTGGCTATCAGCAACTGGATAGATAATACCTACCTCTAGAAGCTTCGGTATTTCATTCCGTACCACTTCTTTTATTTTAGGATTTAATCGTCGTTGATGATCAATAACTGGTTTAGCGACCTCTTCCAATTTTATCTTGTGTTGGTATAAAGTGGGACTAATGCCCTTAAGATCATCCAGAGTATATCCAATAGCAGCACGGTGCTTCTTCAGAGTTTTCAATAGTTTCTCTTCTTCCTACTTTGAAAGGTTAGCACTAATAATAACAGGATATACCTTCTTTTCATCAAGATAAACATACTTAAGATTATCAGGTAATGGTTTAAGTTCAAACACCGGATCACCCTTGGGTGGAGGAGGATCCCCTAGAATTTCAACACGCAAGTTGTTTTTCAATACTTGTCCATGCTCAAAGAATATTTCATGTATTTCCCTTCTCTCATTCATATACATATCATTTTCATAGTCTAGCAGATATTGTTCTAAAGGATCGTTAGGAGGCACAGCAATAGAAGCAAGACCAATAATTTCATCCTTACTAGGTAATTCTTTATCATGGGGTTGTCCACGAAATTTAGCAAATTTAAAATCATGAGACATATCCCCTAAACCAATAGTAACAATGTCTTTTATGCAGTCTATCTTAGCATTGACAGTATTCAAGAAGGGTCTACCAAATATAATGGGACAAAAATCAGCTTGTGGGGAACTAAGAACAAGAAAATCAGCACGGTATTTAACTTTGCCACACAATACTTCAACATCTCTAACAATCCCAACTGGTGAAATAGTGTCTCTATTGGCAAGCTTAATAGTGACTTCAATCCCTTCTAACTCAACAGGTGCAATATCATGCATAATTTCTTTATATAAGGAATGAGGGATTATACTTGCACTAGCACCTACGTCACATAAACCATGATAGCAATGATCTCCTATTTTAACAGGAATAACATGCAAGCTTACAACAGGTATATGTTTATTCCTACCGTCGAGTTTGGCTATTCTAGCAGCTTCCTCTTGGAGGTAAATAACATGTCCATCTAAATTTTCAACCAAGAGATCTTTAACCATAGCAACACTAGGTTCAAATTTAATTTCCTCAGAGGGTGTAGGTGTTCTAGTATTACTCTTATGAACCACACTTGGTTTCTCAATATAAGCAGTGGGAACAATAGGATCAACATTATAAGTGATAGTCTTTTCTTCAACTTTAACAGGTTCAACTACTTTTACTTCAATGGGAGGATGGTATATAAACCACTTCTCCTTGGGGAGGTCAACATGAGTAGCAAATGATTCACAGAAAGAAGCTACTATCTCAGAGTCAAGTCCATATTTAGTGCTAAATTCACGGAAAACATCGGTATCCATAAAAGCTTTAACACAATTTTTTAATGATCACTTTTCTTGAGAGCTCATGATTGGGGCATGAAAATAACATTGACTTCAGCCTCCCCCAAGCTTGAGCGATGCTTTCTCCTTCATGAGGCCAAAAATTATATATATAATTACGATCACGATGAACCTGATGCATAGGGTAGAACTTCTGATGAAATTCCAACTTCAGCCGATTATAGTTCCATGATCCAATATCATCGCATAGCCTAAACCTTGTCAATGCGTCTCCCTTCAAAGATAAAGGGAAGAACTTCTTCTTGATAACATCCTCGGGAATACCTGCAAGCTTAAATAATCCACAAACTTCATCCACATAGAGTAGGTGTAAATCGGAATGCAGTGTTCCGTCTCGTGTAAATGGATTATCTAGCAGTTTCTCTATCATACCCGAAGGAATTTCAAAGCAAACATTTTCAGTAGGTTCAGTAGGTTGAGGAGCAACTCTTTGCTCTTTTGTTCGGGGTGAAGATACCCCTAACAAGCCTCTCAAAGGATGATGATCCATAGTAACAAGTGACAATAAATTTCAGCACACTATATAAATTTTTCCTTACCAAATTCCACTTACCAAAGGTGCTTCACTCCCCGGAAATGGCGGCAGAAAAGAGTCTTGATGACCCACAAGTGTAGGGGATCTATCGTAGTCCTTTCAATAAGTAAGAGTGTCGAACCCAACGAGGAGCAGAAGGAAATGATAGGCAGTTTTCAGTGAGGTATTTTCTGCAAGCACTGAAATTATCAGTATCAGATAGTTTTGTGATAAGGTAATTGGTAGCAAGTGACAAATAGTAAATAAGGTGCAGCAAGATGGTCCAATCCTTTTTGTAGCAAAGGACAAGCCTGGACAAACTCTTATATGAAGGAAAACGCTCCCGAGGACACATGGGAATTATCGTCAAGCTAGTTTTCATCACGATCATATGATTCACGTTCGGTACTTTGATAATTTGGTATGTCGGTGGACCGGTGCTTGGGTGCTATCAACTACAAGGAGTAATCAACACTACTAGCAACCCACAGGTACCAATTTGAGGTTTGGATACAAAGATTGTATACAAGAGATGAACTAGGGTTTGAGAGGAGATGGTGCTAGTGAAGATTTTGATGAAGCTAACCCTCCTCAAGATGGGAGAGTTGTTGGTGATGATGGTGGTGACGATTTCACCCTCCCGGAGGGAAGTATCCCCAGCAGAACAGCTCTGTCGGAGCCCTAGATTGGTTACGCCAAGGTTCTGCCTCGAGACGGCGATGTGTGGTCCCGAAAGCCTCCTTATGATTTTTTTTTCTAGGTCAAAACACCCCATATAGGATAAGATGGGCATCGGGGGGTCACCGAGTGGCCCACGAGGCAGGGGGCGCGCCCAGATGGGGCGCACCCCACCCTCGTGGACATGTGGTGGCCCCCCTGGTGAATCTCTTTCGCCAGATATTTTTTATATTTTCTGAAACGGTGTTTCGTGGAGTTTCGGAGCTTTTTGAGTTGTGGAGAATAGGTTTCCAACGTTTGCTCCTTTTCTAGTACAGAATTCCAGCTGCCGGCATTCTCCCTCTTTATGTAAACCTTGTAAAATAAGAGAGAAAAGGCATAAGTATTGTGACATAACGTGTAATAACAGCCCATAGTGCAATAAATATCAACATAAAAGCATGATGCAAAATGGACGTATCAAGCTCCTCGCTATGCTCGCATGCCCGGCAAAGATGGTTCTTCTTCTAGTGGTGTCTTGGATCTCGGATGTCTTGATCTCCTTGATCAGCCATTTGATTCCTCACGGAACTGACCTCTTCGTGTCTTGATCTAGTGCTCGAAGCTGTAAACTTGCCCTTGAGCCTATGCACAGTTTTGGGCAATGGACCCAAAGTCTATTGCACCGACACCAAAAGTCCAATGTACTGTAAGAAGTGACTACCATACTCTCATGGTCTGAGGATGAAAATCACAAGTTAACACTATGTGTTATTACAATTGATTTCATACGATATTAACTCAATTCATAACGGACAAGATTCGGTCGATTCAGTATGATCGTTCCAACGTCATAATCTCAATGTTGTTTTCAGATCATTGTTATGCTTAATAATATCCTAAGATCCGGAAAATGTGCTCATCGACAACACTTGAGCTAGTCACAGAGGCAAGAGTGGGAACCTTTTATTTCACAGTTTATCCTTCCACACATGCATATGAGTTTTCCACTGAATCACATATTCCAGGATCATAGCAGTTATAGCATGAATTATAAACTCTGTAATACAGAAACATAATAATAAAAACATTATTGCCTCTAGAGCATATTACCAACAGCTTCCCACTTGCTCTAGAGTGAGTAATCTAGTTGCATGTTTTCTAACATTCATGGCTATCTGGTGTAGCTCATGCTTTTCTAGTTGTAGAGCCTTCGTAACTGGATCTGATAATCCTCAAATCCCAATGTTATTTGTGTCGATAACATCTAGTTTTGTTGTGTAATTATTTTGTTACAGTAATGGTTTCCAGTGGTAGAGCCTTCGTAATTGGATCTGATAATCTTGAAATCCCAATCTTCAAAATTAAACAAAGCAACTAGAAAAGATCATTGCCCTCTACCTTTTATCGATCAAATGCTAGAAAGACTATCTAGGCACACACACTTTTGATTTCTTGATGGATACTCTAATTTCTCTCAAATACCTATTTGACAACCTAATCAAGAGAAACCACCATTACTTGTCCTTTTGGAACTTATCCTTATAGACGTATGCCTTTTGGTTTATTTAATGCACCTGCTACCTGTCAAAAAATGTATGACAACTATATTCTCTGATTTCTATGAAAATATTTTGAGTTTTTCCTGGATGATTTTTACGTCTACAAAAAGTCTTTTGATGATTGCTTAAGCACCCTTCATCGAGTTATGCAGAGGTGTGAGCAAACTAATCTTGTCTTGAATTGGGAGAAGTGCCACTTTATGGTTAGTGAAGCTATTGTCTTGGGTCATAAAATTTCCGAATGAGGTATTGAGGTTGAGCAAGCTAAAGTTGACGCAATTGAGAAAATGCCATGTCCTAAAGATATCAAAGGTATTCGTAGTTTCCTTGGTCATGCTGGTTTCTATAGGAGATTTATAAAAGACTTGTCTAAAACTTCTAATCCTCTTATAAATCTTTTACAAAAGGATATTCCATTTGTTTTTATGATGATTGTGTAGAAGCCTTTGAAACACTCAAGAAAGCCTTAATTCCTACACCTATTTTTCAACCACCTGATTGGAAACATCATTTTGAAATTATGTGTGATGCTAGCTATTATGTTGTTGGTGCTGTTCTAGGACAAAGAGTTGATAAGAAACTAAATGTTATTCATTATGCTAGTAGAACTCTAGACAGTGCTCAATGAAATTATGCTACTACTGAAAAAGAATTTTTAGTAGTTGTGTTTGCTTGTGATAAATTCAGATCATACATTATTGATTCCAAAGTAATTTTTCACACTGATCATGATGCTATAAAATATCTTATGGAAAAGAAAGATGCTAAACCTCCACTCATTAGGTGGGTTCTCTTGCTTCAAGAATTTGACTTACATATTATTGATAGAAAAGGAGCTAAGAACCCCATAGCTGAGAACTTGTCTAGGTTGGAAAATATTCTTGATGACCCACTACCTATTGATGATAGTTTTCCCGATGAGCAATTGGTTGCAATAAATGTTTCTCATAACACACCTTGGTATGCGGACTATGCTAATTACATTGTTGCTAAATACATACCACCTAGTTTCAGTTACCAACAAAAGAAAAAATTCTTCTATGATTCAAGACATTACTTTTGGGATGAACCACATCTTTATAAAGAAGGAGTAGATGGTATTATTAGACATTGTGTACCTAAGCATGAACAAGAAGAAATCCTACGGAAATGTCACTTCGAAGCTTATGGATGACACCATGTGGGAGATAGAACTGCTCACAAGGTATTGCAATCTGGTTTTTATTGGCCTACTCTCTTCAAGGATACTCGTAAGTTTTTCTTATCTTGTAATGAATGTCAAAGAATTGGTAATATCGGTAAGCATCAAGAAATGCCTATGAATTATTCACTTGTTGTTGAACCATTTGATGTTTGGGGTTTTGATTATATGGGACCTATTCATTCCTCTACTGGGTATACTCATATTTTGTGTGTTGTTGATTATGTTACTAAGTGAGTATAAGCTATTCCAACTAGTAGTGTTGATTACAACAGTTCCATTAAAATGCTTAAAGAAGTTATTTCCCAAGGTTTGGAGTCCCTAGATATCTAATGACTGATGGTGGTTCACACTTCGTTCATGGTTGTCAGGCCCAAGATGCGATTCTATCCCGATCACGTGACACTTACGTGATTGGGGCACAGCCGCATTTCAGGCGCTTAGCAAGATGGATATCATTACATCGTACCATTACATACATACATGGGGGATACAACAATACATACAAGTCACATGAATACAACAACATCAATACAAGGCATCCCACTACGGATGCAAACAAGTCTATATAGGAAGAACAACAAGTCTATACAGGAAGCATTACATGGCAAGGTAGGAAGCACAGAAAACAACACAAATCTATATGATGCAATACATGGCAAGGTAGGATGCATGACTAGTCTATACAGGAAGCACAACATGGCAAGGTAGGAAGCACAACATGACAAGGTAGGAAGCACAACATGGCAACGGTGCAAGATGCACCCAAACATCAACCAAACTCACTCCAAACATGTTAACAAGATGATATTATGATTCTACATGCAAAATCACACAATTTTCATATAAGGAACACTCCAAACGGAGCAACGGGCAAAAACATACACATGAAGCAATATATAACGACAAGCTGAAGTTAACAGCCACATAGCAACTTTGGAGCATGATAAATATAAGTTACAACACTCAAACATGGTGATGAGAAGCATGAACATGAAGTAGGCATATCATACAGCAAACAAGTCCATTGGAGCATCTCCATAGGAAGCATGGATCAATAGCAACAAGCTACAGCATTTTGATCATGACAATAAAAACCTGACAGCAATATTTTATAGCAACTTGGGAGCAAGAAATAAATAAGCTACATCAAGTCAAATGAGCAAGTGAAGGCATGAATGGATAGACAACAACATATACAACAAGGAATGATCAATGGCCACCCCAAAACTAACATGGATTTACCTAGGGCATCAAGCAAACATGGCATCAGGATATTACAGATTCCAGACGTAGTGAAATTTCACTAAGTGTTAAAACAGCAATAACAACATGGCATGTTTGCAAGCATGTTTAAGTCAACACAAGGCATATCATGAAAAGTTAAAGGCACCACCTCAAAGACCACATCATGGAGATTCTAAAACATCTAGGCATGTGACAAGGGGACAAACACAACAATAGCAACGAGCATGTGAAATCAGCATCTCATAACAAGTTTCAGAACATAACAGCCACATGCACTTTTGCAACAGGGATAAACATGGCAATATGAACCCTAACATGCATGCTATAGCAACCAACATGTAGAGCATCTCATGATGAACATTTTGACATATCATTTGCATCATTTGGATAAACATGCACCAAGTTATCACATCTCAAACATGGCATGAAAAAAACAAGTAGCAGTAGTTTATAACAAGTAACACCCTTGCAACAGATATTAGAGCATCTAGAAGAACTCAAAAGAGCATGGCACAATGGAACAAAGCGTAGAGCATATCACCACGATCACTTTGACATATCATACACTCAATTTTGATAAGTACACACAAAGTTATCACCAGACAAAGATGCAACATTATAACAGTTAACAGGGTCTTAGCAGATTTTACTAGACTGGAAAAAAACCACAGGGCGCAATTTAACAAGCGACGCATGGTGCGGGAGTTTAGTGGGCTGAGGCTCACCTTGGGCCCATGGGCCGGACGAGGAGGCGGCCGGGCTGCAGCGGGGAAGTGGGCCGGCGGCGGGGAGCTGGGCCGGCCCAACTGTGGTCGGCGGAGGCGGGACCTTGTGGCGCGCTGGCTGGCGTGGGGTGGGCCTTGGGCCCATGTGGAGAAGGGCCTCGGCCCCGTCGATGAGCGAGGCAGGATCGAGCGGGGCTCGTCCTCCTCCTCCCGAACAGGACCAACGGCGGCGGTGGCTTGCTGGAATCCGGCGAGGGGCGGCCGGGGGAAGGCCTGGGAGGTCGGGATCCGGCAGATCCGGGGCCGACGGCTCCGTTCCCGGCCAGATCCCAGGCCGGCGGGGCTGGGCGGCAAGACGAGGCCAGCAGGCGGGCTGGGGGTGCTCCGGCGAGCTAGGACGGCGGCGACGACGAGTCTTCGGCGGAGGCAAGGCCGTGGGGGTGCGACCAACTGCGGCAGGGGGCGGCCAACTGCTCGCCGGTGACGGAATCCACGCGACGGGGTCCTGCGCTTCTGTTCCACTCGGGATCGAACGGAAGGAGCAGGCGGCAAGGCTCGGGCGCCTGCGGGCGCGGGGCGGTCGGGCCCTGGGGCGGCTGGCGGCGGGCCGCGACCGGGCCTGGCGGGCCTGCCGCGGGAGGAGAGAGGGACGGGACTGGGTGGCGGCTGGAGAGAGCTGGGCGCGGAAAACGAGGCAACGGCTAGGGTTTCCAGAATAGGAAGGCTAGGGCGTCCATATATAGGCAAGAAGGGCTAGTAGAGGGGGTTTTGGAGCGTTCCGGAGCCATCGGATCGCGATCCAACGGCAACGGAGCGAAGGGGAGTAGGCTGGGCCTAGTGGGATGTGTAGAAGACCTTGGGTTGAGGTGAGAGGAGAGGGAGAGAGGCCCGCGGGGGTTTTCGGAGACCGAAAACATCCGATGAAATAACCGGCGACTAGTGCCGCTATATATATCCGTTGGGCTATCAAGCGGACTCTGAATGCGATGAAATTTGGCAGGCGGTCTGTCTACACTATAATAAGACCACACACCAAGTTTCAACCCATTCCGAGAATGTTTTTCGGCCACTTATAAAATAAATATTCGGAGACACGCGGGCGCGTGTGAGTGTGTCTGGGCTCAAAACGGACAACGGAAAGGACGAGGGGACTCGGGCGGATGCATGTTTTGAAAACATGTTGATGCAACACACAAGATGACATGGCAAGAATGAACACGCAAGCAGATGACATGGCAGAGGCAATGAATAACTGACTGACACCTGGCGCACCGGTCTCGGGGTGTCACAACACTCCCCTACTAACAAGAGATCTCGTCCCGAGATCTTAGGAACGAGACGGGAGGGAAAAGGAAGAACACAAGTTCTTCGATGACAAAAGAGCGAACCCAAAGAACTTTGAGAGGTTGAGCCACTTGAAAGAAAGGATACAACGGAGATGAACGAAGTTGCAAAGACTTTGTTAAACAAGAGGAACAAAGAATATGACGAGAATCAAGGAGGTTGAAAGGCATGAAACAAGAGTTGACGGAACAAGAATGATTTTGCAACCACTCCGGTTAAAAGAGATAGAAAAGAAATCTCCACGAAGGAATTCGGCAACACTCCGGTTGAAACTTAAAGAAATAGCACACCGGTTGACAAGAATGGAATAGAACAAGAATTTGAAAAGATGAGATGATATTCGACGAGAGCAACAACTCAATGCCTCCGGAAGAAGTGAAATGATGGAATTAAAAGAATGGAGAAGAAGATGACAACTTGAGCACAAGTGACATGAACGAGAATTAAAAAGGAAAGACTTGAACGGAGTTGTTGAAAAAAACAACCACACAAGAATAAGTTTGTCGTGGACTTATGCAAACATCTCAAAGCTTGAGGTGAATTACCGCCGCAACGAAAAGAAGGATTATCTGAGAATGACGAATTGCAAAACTCCACTTCAAAAGAATACGGAGAATTATTTGCACTCGAGAGGCAAAAGAATAAGAATGCTTGAGCTGCTCCGGAAGAATTAGCTGAACGCTTGAAGAATGAATTAAATGATGGAGAACCACCATGAAGAACTCCGGTAAAATGAAAGGATTATGATATAGAAATGACGGGCAAAAAGACTAAGATTAAAGCCTTGCGATGATTAGAAGGGGTTTCCAACAAGATAGCCGAGAAAAACTTGAACTCCGGGAAAAAAGATTAAAGCACTTGGAACTAGAATTTATTCATGAAGAATAAACTCTGAAGGAAGGGATTAATCAACTTGAAGAATAAGAATTACGTTATGCTTATCCTCCCCCAATTAAATTGATGAAAAGCATTGAATTCACATACTACTTATTCCCGTTGAAAAGGATTAAAGATGGATATATCGCGAACTTGCGAAAATCTTCATGAAACACCGGTAGGATTGGAATAAAGTGAATGGATTGATATGATGACACCGGAAAGAACTGTTGAGCGAACCATCGTAAGAATTAAAGCCGAGTGCATAAAATGAATGAACCACCGGGAAGAATTAAAATCGAGTTAAGAACGAGAATGACCACCGTAAGGAATGAAATTGAACGATGCAAGAGGACAAGCCACCGTGAAGAATTGAGATTGAGTGAACACAAGAGAATGAATCTCCGGGAAGAATAAGCACTTGAGGAATTTAGAATGACGAGAGCAACGAGATCATGAACTGATTAAAGAATACTTGAACGAAGCACCGGAAAGAATATGAGACGAACGAAAAGGCATCAATGAAGAATATTTGGAGGACGAAGTTGAAAACTGAGAACGAAGAAATCTTCTGAAAGATGGCCTTCGGAGGAACAAAAGAAAAGAATTCATGAATACTCCGGATGAAGAAGGTCGTTCCAACGATGAAAAGAATTGAAAGCGATCTTGGAGAAGGCATAAGACTGATGGAATCCATACTTACGTCACACTTGAAAAGAATTTCGGAATACTCCGGGAAATTATAAGAGTCAGGTAAGATCCTGGGAAAAGACCTGTGGGTTATGAGCCCACCGAAGGGAGAACTCCGTTGAAATGGAATGCAAAGGAGATGATGCACCGAAACGAATGAAAAACTCGAATGAGGTGACAACCTCGAATTAATTGGAAGACAGACGATTATCCTGAGATATCTTCGAAACTCCGGAATAATAAAATGGCGAGAGACAAACAAACAAAAGGAAAACACTTGAGTCGATGAAAGAATAAGAACAACACCGAGATATTGGAATTGAATCCACCGGAAAGAAGAAGAGGTGAAGAATATCAAACGAGAGGAGAATTCACCGGAGAAGAAAAGAGAACAATGATGACGAGCTAGACGAGAATTCACCGGTTGAAATAACTGAGGAAAGAAAGCAAAGGATTAACACGAGTAGGATGGATACTCGATTAAGAACTCCGGCTCCGAGAAGCAAAAGGGTGGGCGGGTGGGAAAAGAAAAACAACAACGGACGGGGAAACAACATCGGTTAAAGAACTGAGGTTGCACTTGCAAAGAAGAAGAGGGTCGAGTCCACTTGATGAGAGATGCACCAGATGAAAGAACAAACAACGCAACGAACGAAAACTATCCACGTGATCCTAAAAAAATTTGAAGGGGAAGAGGAGTAATTCAAAACAACTAGGTCAAGATTCCTCACCAGAGCGACGAAGGGACAGGGGAGTAAAAAGAATTCCTACTCTCCCATATAACTAGACTCCGAAAAAGTTTTATTCTAAACTCAACAACGGCCAAGCTACGATCAATCAAGGGGGCTCCTATGGTCGGTCGAGGCTCTAATACCAACTTGTCAGGCCCAAGATGCGATTCTATACCGATCACGTGACACTTACGTGATTGGGGCAAAACCGCATTTCGGGCGCTTAGCAAGATGGATATCATTACATCGTACCATTACATACATACATGGGGGATACAACAATACATACAAGTCACATGAATACAACAACATCAATACAAGGCATCCCACTACGGATGCAAACAAGTCTATATAGGAGAACAACAAGTCTATACAGGAAGCATTACATGGCGAGGTAGGAAGCACAGAAAACAAAACAAGTCTATATGATGCAATACATGGCAAGGTAGGATGCATGACTAGTCTATACAGGAAGCACAACATGGCAAGGTAGGAAGCACAACATGACAAGGTAGGAAGCACAACATGGCAACGGTAAAAGATGCACCCAAACATCAAGCAAACTCACTCCAAACATGTTAACAAGATGATATTATGATTCTACATGCAAAATCACACAAGTTTCATATAAGGAACACTCCAAACGGAGCAACGGGCAAAAAGATACACATGAAACAATATATAACAACAAGCTGAAGTTAACAGCCACATATCAACTTTGGAGCATGATAAATATAAGTTACAGCACTCAAACATGGTGATAAGAAGCATGAACATGAAGTAGGCATATCATACAGCAACCAAGTCCATTGGAGCATCTCCATAGGAGGCATGGATCAATAGCAACAAGCTACAACATTTTGATCATGACAATAAAAACCTGACAGCAATATTTTATAGCAACTTGGGAGCAAGAAATAAATAAGCTACAACAAGTCAAATGAGCAAGTGAAGGCATGAATGGACAGACAACAACATATAAAACAAGGAGTGATCAATGGCCACCCCAAAACTAACATGGATTTACCTAGGGCATCAAGCAAACATAGCATCAGGATATTACAGATTCCAGACTTAGTGAAATTTCATTAAGTGTTAAAACAGAAATAACAACATGGCATGTTTGCAAGCATGTTTAAGTCAACACAAGGCATATCATGAAAAGTTAAAGGCACCACCTCAAAGACCACATCATGGAGATTCTAAAACATCTAGGCATGTGACAAGGGGACAAACACAACAATAGCAACGAGCATGTGAAATGAGCATCTCATAACAAGTTTCAAAACATAACAGCCACATGCACTTTTGCAACAGGGATAAACATGGCAATATGAACCCTAACATGCATGCTATAGCAACCAACATGTAGAGCATCTCATGATGAACATTTTGACATATCATTTGCATCATTTGGATAAACATGCACCAAGTTATCACATCTCAAACATGGCGTGAAAATAACAAGTAGCGGCAGTTTATAACAAGTAGCAGCCTTGCAACAGATATTAGAGCACCTAGAAGAACTCAAAAGAGCATGGAACAATGGAACAAAGCGTGGAGCATATCACCACGATCATTTTGACATATCATACACTCAATTTGGATAAGTACACACAAAGTTATCACAAGACAAAGATGCAACATTTTAACAGTTAACAGGGACTTAGCAGATTTTACTAGACTGAAAAAAAACAACAGGGCGCAATTTAACAAACGACGCACGGTGCGAGAGTTTAGTGGGCTGAGGCTCACCTAGGGCCCATGGGCCGGACGAGGAGGCGGCCAGGCTGCAGCGGGGAAGTGGGCCGGCGGCGGGGAGCTGGGCCGGCCCGACTGTGGTCGGCGGAGGCGGGACCTTGAGGCGCGCTGGCTGGCGCGGGGTGGGCCTCGGGCCCATGTGGAGAAGGGCCTCGGCCCCGTCGGTGAGCGAGGCAGGATCGAGCGGGGCTCGTCCTCCTCCTCCCGAACAGGACCAACGGCGGCGGTGGCTTGCTGGAATCCGGCGAGGGGCGGCCGGGGGAAGGCCTAGGAGGTCGGGATCGGCAGATCCGGGGCCGATGGCTCCGTTCCCGACCAGATCCCGGGCCGGCGTGGCTGGGCGGCAAGACGAGGTCAGCAGGCGGGCTGGGGGTGCTCCGGCGAGCTAGGACGGCGGCGACGACGAGTCTTCGGCGGAGGCAAGGCCACAGGGGTGCGGCCAACTGCGGCAGGGGGCGGCCAACTGCTCGCCGGTGAAGGAATCCACGCGACGGGGTCCTGCGCTTCTGATCCACTCGGGATTGAACGGAAGGAGCTGGCGGCAAGGCTCGGGCGCCTGCGGGTGCGGGGCGGTCGGGCCCGGGCGCGGCTGGCGGCAGGCCGCGACCGGGCCTGGCGCGGGAGGAGAGAGGGACTGGACTGGGTGGCGGCTGGAGAGAGGTGGGGCGCGGAAAACGAGGCAACGACTAGGGTTTCCAGAATAGGAAGGCTAGGGCGTCCATATATAGGCAGGAAGGGCTAGTAGAGGGGGTTTTGGAGCGTTCCGGAGCCATCGGATCGCGATCCAACGGCAACGGAGCAAAGGGGGAGTAGGCTGGGCCTAGTGTGCTGTGTAGAAGACCTTGGGCTGAGGTGAGAGGAGAGGGAGAGAGGCCCGCGGGGGTTTTCGGAGACCGAAAACATCCGATGAAATAACCGACGACTAGTGCCGCTATATATATCCGTTGGGCTATCAAACGGACTCCGAATGCGATGAAATTTGCAGGCGGTCTGTCTACACTATAATAAGACCACACGCCAAGTTTCAACCCATTCCGGGAATGTTTTTCGGCCACTTATAAAATAAATATTCGGAGACACGCGGGCGCGTGTGAGTGTGTCTGGGCTCAGAACGGACAACGAAAAGGACGGGGGGACTCGGGCGGATGCAAGTTTTGAAAACATGCCGATGCAACACACAAGATGACTTGGCAAGATGCAACACGCAAGCAGATGACATGGCAGAGGCAACGAATAACTGACTGACACCTGGCGCACCGGTGTCGGGGTGTCACAATGGTGCTTTCCGTCAAATGCTTGCTAAATATGATGTCAACCATTGAATTGCATCACCCTATCATCCCTATTCTAGTGGTCAAGTTGAACTTAGTAACAGACAAATAAAACTAATATTACAAAAGACTGTCAATAGGTCTCGAAAGAATTGGTCTAAGAAATTAGATGATGCACTTTAGGCCTACAGGACTGCTTATAAAAATCCTATGGGTATATCTCCCTATAAAATGGTTTATGGGAAAGCTTGTCATTTGCCTCTTGAGTTAGAACACAAAGCTTATTGGGTAATTAAAGAACTCAACTATGATTTCAAACTTGCTGGCGAAAAGAGAGCTCACTAGATGAATGGAGAACCCAAGCTTATGAAAATGCCAAATTTTCCAAAGAAAAAGTTCAAAGACGGCATGATAAAAGAATCCAAAAGCGGGAATTCAAAGTGGGCGAATATGTTCTTTTATACAACTCTCGTTTCAGATTCTTTGCAGGAAAACTTCTCTCTAAATGGGAGGCACCATATATTATCGAAGAGGTTTATCGATCTGGAGCTATCAAAATAAATAATGCCGAAGTTACTAACCCGAAGGTGGTCAATGGTCAAAGAATTAAACATTATATCTCAGGTACGCCTATTAATGTTGAAAGCAATGTTATCCAAGCCATGACATCGGAGGAACACATAAAAGAAACCTTCCGGAACACTCCAGAATCGTGAACAAAGGGAGGTACGTGATCCGGTAAGTAAATGGACTCCGAAAAATTTGCAAATATATTTTTTATCAGTTTTGGAATATTACAATAATTAGGAAAATAAGAAACAAGCAGGAAGGCAACCCTGGTGGGCACAAGACACCAAGGCCTGGCAAGCCCAGGCGCGCCCATGTGGGTTGTGCCCACCTCGGGTACCTTCCGGACTCCGCTTTTCTTTCGTTTGCTTGTTTCCCAAGATAAAAAATCTTTATATGCCCGCCGAACCTATTGACCATCGTATCGCGAAGAAATCCTCTGTTCTTCTTTCTCACTGTTTTCTGTCAGATCTGTCAAGCCAGGCATCATGTCTTATTCCTCATCTAACAACGTCGAAGACAATGCTTTGCTGATGAAGATAGAATTAAGGAGGGAGGAGCCAAAGGAAGCCATCAGGGGTGGCAAGAGCAAAGTAGTTGTGGGAGATAAAACCCCTGCACTAGGGCATGCCTTACCCACGAAAGAGGAAGAAGAAGATATCCTTCAAACATACTATGAATATCTCACCCCCACTAAAATTGAAGCTTTTAAGATCATCGAAACAGTTCGTGTCCAAAACAAATTTCTCACTCGTGAAAATCTCCTCTTGTAAGAGCACATCATCGCTCCCCGAAGCGTCATCCATAGATTGTAGTTCCTTTTGAGCCTGAAGTGTGAACCTGCTACCTCATCATCACCACCACCAACACCTTCTTCACCTCCAAAGGAGAATTGAGTATCGGGTATGGGCACTCCCCTTGGCTTGTGCCAAGCTTGGGGGAGGTGCCCTGATATCATATCACACCACCTCGTTTGCCTTTATTTATCTTAGTTTGATCTTTAGATATATTTTGCTTAGTTGAATAAAAGTTTAGTTCGAACTTTCTTCGAGTGTTTGCTTAGTGTTTGATTCATTTATCTATGTAATCGTGTGCGCGATATATAATAAAGTTTAGTTCGAGTTTTGATTTCTCTACTCTTTATGTTCCAATCAAAATAAAGGAAAATATATGAAAAATATCATATGCTAATCTTATGTTAAGTAATGACATCACACAAGGAAAAGTATAAGTAGTAAAATTTATTGGAGATTGACAAACATAGCATTGGTCAATGATGCAATTCATGAAAAATTAATAAGGGAAGAGAAGATTCACATGCAAATACACTATCTTGGACATCTTTTATGATTCTGCCCCCTATCAAAATATTATATGTCAAAATTGTTGACGTTGGACGAGGAAGACAACGTAATGAATTATGTTTGTTCATATTCACATATAAGTTATATTGTCATAGATCCTTTAACATGTGGTGCTTGATCAATATCTTTTCTAGCCAAAAATCCTGCACTAACTAGAGATACTATTTGTGCATCCAAAACCCTTAAACCGAAAATCCGTTTTGAGAGTCCACCATACCTACCTATGGATTGAGTAAGATCCTTCAAGTAAGTTCTCATCGGTACCTTCAAGCAATAAAGATTGATTATACATATGTTGGATCATTTATTGTAAGAGAAAATTGAGCATTGTATGAACTTGTGATGCAAAATAATAAAAGGGACAGACTGCATAATAAAGGCTGCTATCACAAGGGGTAATATAATGTGACGTTCTTTTGCACTAAGAGATTGAGCATGCAAACCAAAAATCGCGTGACAACGTCTTCTTCCCTCTGCGAAGGGCCTATCTTTTACTTTTATGTATTTACTTTTATGCAAGATTCAAAGTATTCTTCCCTATTCCTTTTTATTTTCTATTTTTGCAAGCATCATGTGATGAGGAAAGATCTAGGCACATATGTCCAATTGGATATGGGTGAGCATGAGTTATCATTGTTGACATCACCCTTGAGGTGAGATGTTGGGAGGAGAAACTATAAGACCCTATCTTTTTATGTGTTCGGTTGAAATTTTTTGCTCATGAGTGTGCGGTGAGTGTTAGCAATCATACAAGACTACATGATGGTTGAGTATGTGGACTTGCCTAAAGCCTCCGATACGAGACCCTTCCTAAAAAGATGATGAATTGTAGTTGCAATGTTGACTGAGAACATAGTTTATTGGTTTTCAATAGAGTTTATGCTTCTACTTCGACATTGTGATGAATTGTTGCTTGTGCATAAGAAGTTATATGATAAAACTATGCGGTAATGTGTGATAATAAAGTTTGTTGATGTTACAGTAATATACATGATGCTTCTATGTCTGTATTTTGTTTTAATTGACACCTCTCTCTCTAACCATGTGGACATGTTTTTCGATTTCGGTTTTTCGCTTGAGGACAAGTGAGGTCTAAGTTTGGGGGAGTTGATACGTCCATTTTGCTTCATGTTTTCTTGATATTATTTATAATGTTTGTATGCATAATAATGCTTTCTGGAGTAATTCTAATGTCGTTTCTCTCACAATATGCAAGGTTTACACCAAGAGGGAGAATACCGGCAGCTGGAATTCTAGACTTGAAAAAGCTACGTCAGGCCACCTATTATGCACAACTCCAAATGAGTTGAAACTTCACAGAGTTTTTTATGGATTATTTAAGAATTATTAGAGCAAATAACTACCAAAGGGGGCCCACTAGGTGGGTACAACCCACCTTAGTGCACCAGAGAGCCCAGGAGCGCCCTGGTGGGTTGTGCCCTACTCGGCCCACCTCCGGTGCCCCTCTTCTGGTATATAAGTCATTTTGACCTAGAAAAAATAGGGAGAGGACTTTCGGGATGGAGCACCACCGTGTCGAGATGGAACTTGGGTAGGAGCACTTTTGACCTCCGGTGGAGCGATTTTGCCGGGGGAACTCCCCTCCTCGAGGGGCAAATCGAAGCCATCATCATCACCAAGAACCCTCTCATCTTTGGGAGGCCAGTCTTCATCATATCTTGTGTTCAATCTTTGTACCGGAACCTCAGATTGGTACCTGTGCGTGACTAGTAGTGTTGATTACATCTTGTAGTTGATTACTATCTGGTTTATTTGGTGGAAGGTTATATGTTTAGATCCATTATGCTATTTAATACCCCTATGAACTTGAGCATGTTTATCATTTGTGAGTAGTTACTTTTATTCTTGAGGTGACGGGAGAAATCTTGTTGGAAGTAATCATGTGAACTTGATATGTGTTTGATATTTTGATGATATGTAGGTTGTGATTCCCCTTAGTGGTGTTATGGGAATGTTGACTACATGACACTTCACCATATTTGGGACTAAGGAAATGCATTGTGGAGTAGTTATTAGATGATGGGTTGCTAGAGTGGCAGAAGCTTAAACCCTAGTTCATGGGCTATTTCATAAGGGACCGATTTGGATCCAAATATTTAATGCTATGGTTAGATTTTATCTTAATACGTTCCTCGTAGTTGTGGATGCTTGCGAGGGGGTTAATCATAATTCGGAGGTTGTTCAAGTAAGAACAGCACCTAAGCACCGATCCAAACACATATCAAATCATCAAAGTCGCGAACACAAATGAAAACAACATGGTGAAAGTGACTGGAGGAAATTCCCGTGTCTCCTCAAGAACACTTTGCTTATTATAAGAAACCGTTTTGGCCTGTACTTTGCCACAAAAGGATTGGTATACCTTGCTGCATACTATTTATTGTTACCGTTACTTGCTCGATACAAATTATCTTGCTATCAAACTATCTGTTACCGACAATATCGGTGCTTGCAGATATTACCTTGCTAAAAACCAGTTGTCATTTCCTTCTGCTCCGTGTTGGGTTCGACACTCTTACTTATCGAAAGGACTGCGATTGATCCGCTATACTTTTGGGTCATTACTTGATAGCTCATTCGACACACTAGTTCTAATGATTAGGGAACAACCTGATTTCAAAGATCTTGACTCTGTTGATATGATGGAAAGGCTAAACACCCACGAAGAGCAATAAGAAGAAAAGAAAGATCTCTATGGCTCAAGCCACCTCAGAAGTCATGCTCTAAAGGTTGTGGTTGATTATTCCTCAAAAGGAAATGTCGAAGGAGATTCAGATGACCCTTAAAGGATCAACAAAGATCTCACGTTGATCAAGAAAAGAATCCAGCGCCTTTGGAGGAAGAACCATTTTCAAAAGAAGGGATCCAACAACTCTGGCGATTCAATATATTCATCAAAACCTACTAGAGATTACACCTGCTTTAAGTGCAAAAAGCTAGGACATTTCATTTCGGACTGCCCTCTCTAGGAAGCTAAAATCCATGCCAATCGAAGATATGTTTCTAGAAATAACCATGGCAAAGGCAAGAGCAAGAATTGTGACTCCGGTGATGAGAAGAAAACGAAGTTATTTAAGAAGAAGGATGGCTCCGCCTTCAAGTCTACTTCATCGGGATATTCCTCAAGGAATCCCTCTAGGTCCTCCTCCAACCACAAGAATACCTCTCGCAAGGCCAAGTCATACATCGTCAGGGAGAAGGACTTCGATGAAGAAGAGTCATCTGGCTACGAAGAAGCTAATGAGGATTCTAATTTTGGCACGGCTGCTATGGCATGTGCCTCCACCCATGCATGAAACTTCTTTGAGAATCATTCAAGTGACGACAAATCTCCTGCTTAGTGCTTCATGGCCAAAGCTTCGAAGGAAAAGGTATCCTCCAAACATCATAAGGTTCACTCTAGTGATCAATATTCTTCGAATGAGGATGACCATGATAAACTGAACAAAATTGCTAATATATATACAACAAAACTCTCTTGTGAAAATTGAGAAAACCCTTAGGAAATCTGAAGGGTTGTTGGTTGAGGAGATGGAGGAAAATTAGTCGTTAATAGAAGAGCATTGGGCTCTCAAGTCACGAATGGAAGACCTATCAAATCATCAAGATTTTCTCTTGGTCGACCACGAGAGATTGACTTATGATTACATGAAAAAGAAATAGGAACTCGAGTCGCTGAGAGAGGCTCATGATGACTTGATCAGAGAAAATTCTCTTCTCACCCAACAACTCAAAGAGAAACCTGAAGTGTTTATACCACCTTGCTTAAAATGTCTTGAATGCAGAAATGTGGAATAAAATGTTGAATCCTCTGTGAATGATAACCCCTCTGTCAAGGAAAATGGTTCTGTGTCTGATGAAAGCGATAGCTTGAAGGATCTTATTCAGCCATGAATGTTCAGGTCTCTCAAAGGGCATCAAACCCTTTGTGATGTTCTGAAGAAATCCATTCTTCATAAAAAAAATTCCCAGGAAAGAAGGTATCGGCTTTGAAATGAAAATGAATGAAAATGGCCCTACTGGGAACCTGATCAATATCCTCGCACTGTGTGGGTGCCTGCCAAGAGCAAAGCACTCGATCCAACTTTACTTTTGGGATATGCTCTCCTATCCCTGAATACTATTATGATGATTCTCTAGACAACTATAAGTTGTTCAAAAACCAACGTGGTGAGGTTGTTGCTCGCTATGTTGGACCAAACAAAAGGAATGTGTCGGTGTACTAAAGTAGGGGTACCCTAGTATCCCGAACTTGTGCACGGGCAGTCGCAGCACCCTGCGGCAAGGCTTGCCGGGTGACCGCCAAGGTCCTCCGTGGTTCCTTTGGAGCCATTCAAGAACAAAGTATTCAAGCCAAGGAGACAAGACCCCGGCAAGAGGAGCTTGCCGAGAAGGCCAACCAAGGCATCTCAAGAAACTTGTCGCGACGCGCCACGCGTCCCGGCAAGGCCCGGTGAGCGGCAAGCTCCCGGACGCGACAAGACAACGACCGCGGCAAGGCGCTTGCCGCGGCAAGCTACCACTCTGTACCCACGCTCCAGCATATCCGCCAACGTGTCGCTCTAGGACCCTTCCAGGCGTACGTGGCGGGAGGCTGTGCAGCCAGCGGTGCGCGGTGGCAAGCGGCGCTGACAAGGTTGCCGTCGTGGCGAACGGTGGCGTCCCTGACGGTCCCTTCTTGCACTGTTTGGGCGACACCGATGGGCATTTAATGCTCTTGTCCCCTGCCGTCAGGGTTAGGTATGATGCACTGTACAGGTAGTTGTACCAACTACAACACCTTTCCATTTTTACCCTTATCTGCGTTGCCACCTGTCGGTGACCCCTTGAACATATAAAAGGAGGCCCATGCGCAACGTAGGGGGGTTGGAAGCAGAAGAACTCTCACGCTCGGTCTCGTTAGCTGCTGGTGTGTACTGTAGCACTCAGTGGTCCTGAGCAAGAACTCAATACAAACCACAACGCAGGAGTAGGTTTTTACGCATCCGTGCGGCCCGAACCTGGGTAAACTGCTCGTGTGCTTTGCCTCGATCTGCTCTTCATGCGATCTCCGCCCCCCGCCAAACCGAAAGGGGCTCGGTCCGCCGGTCCCCATAGGTGCTCGTGGATCAGTTTCCCCGACATCTTTGGTCCACGAGCACCTATGGGGACCGGCGGACCGAGCCCCTTTCGGTTTGGCGGGGGGCGGAGATCACACGATGAGCAGATCGAGGCGAAGCACACGAGCAGTTTACCCAGGTTCGGGCTGCACGGATGCGTAAAACCCTACTCCTGCTTTGTGGTTTGTATTGAGTTCTTGCTCAGGAGCGGTGAGTGCTACAGTACACACCAGCAGCTAACGAGACCGAGCATGAGAGTTCTTCTGCTTCCAACCCCCCCCCTACGTTGCGCATGGGCCTCCTTTTATATGCTCAAGGGGTCACCGACAGGTGGTAACGTAGATAAGGGTAAAAATGAAAAGGTGTTGTAGTTGGTACAACTACCTGTACAGTGCATCATACCTAACCCTGACGGCAGGGGACAAGAGCATTAAATGCCCATCAGCGTCGCCCAAACAGTGCAAAAAGGGACCGTCAGGGACGCCACCGTTCGCCACGACGGCAACCTTGTCAGCGCCGCTTGCCACCGCGCACCGCTGGCTGCACAGCCTCCCGCCATGTACGCCTGGAAGGGTCCTAGAGCGACACGTTGGCGGATGTGCTGGAGCGTGGGTACAGAGTGGTAGCTTGCCGCAGCAAGCGCCTTGCCGCGGTCGTTGTCTTGTCGCGTCCGGGAGCTTGCAGCTCACCGGGCCTTGCCGGGACGCGTGGCGCGTCGCGGCAAGTTTCTTGAGATGACTTGGTTGGCCTTCCCGGCAAGCTCCTCTTGCCGGGGTCTTGTCTCCTTGGCTTGAATACTTTGTTCTTGAATGGCTCCAAAGGAACCACGGAGGACCTTGGTGGTCACCCGGCAAGCCTTGCCGCGGGGTGCTGCGACTGCCCGTGCACAAGTTCGGGATACTAGGGTACCCCTACTCTAGTACACCGACTGGAGCCCCCAGGCCTGGGCCATACACGGTGCCGAGCGCTGTTGGGCCAGGCCCAAAACAAGGCACGGGCACGCGCGGCCTGGGTTACGCCGTATCTCACTCCGTATCCACCGCGCCCTCCCCGAACGGCACGCGTTGATTGCGGTGTGGTGGGAGAGATCGTCGGTGGTTTCTTTACTCAGAAAGGCGGAACGTCCGCCCTCTCCCTCCTTATAAGCAGGGGAAAGAGGGGCAGTTCGCCCATCCGCCAGTTGCTACTCCAACCTCGAAAACCTCCGCCCCTCCCCTTCTTCCCAAAGCTGAAAGAGAGCAGCGCTCCGCCCCCCATCGCCACCAGCACCACCAACGCCGTCGACCTCCCTCACCACTTCCGCCATGGCTCCGAAAACCGACAAGGGGAAGAGCGCGAAGTCGGCCGAGGCGCAGCGGTTCGCGGTGCTGCGAAAGGAGCGGGCTGTCTTCCCCCCAAGCTTGCCGTGAGGGAGCTGAGGGAGTGCTACTACCTCTTCTGGTCGGGGGAGATGCGGGCGCACCCGCGCACGAAGGTACTTCCAGCCGTTGCTTGGAAAACGGCTCCAACTGGATACCCTTTCTTCGTCTTGTTCTTCTACTGTGGGCTCTGCCCGCCTTTCTCTGAATTTTTCTGTGATATTATGAACACCTACGGGTTCCGCCTCCTTGACTTCACCCCCAATGCCGTTCTGACCATGGCAGTTTTCGCACATCTCTGCTAAAACTTTGTCGTAGTCTATCCCAATGTAGCCCTTTTCTGCCACTTCTTTATGCCTCGAGTTGAGAGAGGGGAGCCTTTATCCGGCGGAATCGCCTGGATCTCGAGGGCCGGAAAGAAGGACGCTTATCTGGAGGGAGAGCTCCGCAGCAAGTGGGAGGAGTGGAGAGCAAACTGGTGCTGGATTGTCGAGGAGAACCCGCAGCTGTTTACCGCCTGGCGCCAAACCCCAGTAGTGCGCGGCAGCGACTGGAGCAACGTGGCCCCGGAAGACGATAGGCTAAAGATTGCTGTCGCCCGGATCCAACGCCTCAGGCTTGCCGGGCTCACTGTAGGCGCAGTTGGCGCAGATTTTCTTCGCTGCCGCATCACCCCCCTGTAGGAGAGGAAGAGACCCGCCTGGGATTTCGAGAATGCGGCGGATATCATGAGGCTGCGCCCGGGCCTTAACTTCAACTTCACTGTTCCGGAACTCAACGCCATGCTCCAGGAGCTGTTCAAGTACGACCCTCAGCATCCCGAAGTGTTCAGGTTGCCGAAGGGTGTCGTTCCACTGTGCAACAATTCCTCGCTCAGCCGCATCCGTGCAATGATGCCGCTGTGCGACTCGCATGGAATTGACCCAACTTGGCAAGAGCCTGCAGACGACGTCGTGCAGGAGTTCTTCGACGGCTTGGTAGAAATGCCGATCCGCTCTGACGAACAGAAGGGCCTCACCCGCGACACCACCGATACGGAGCTGAAGCGCATCGCCACTAGGCTGGAAGAGGCGGCAGCAGCCGCAGCCGCGGGCGAGTTCGGATTCACTGTGGAGGAAGCAGAGGCAGCAAAGGCGGCAAGCCTTGCCGAGCGAGAGGAGTTTGCCGGCAAGGAGGAGGCAGAGGATGCAGAGGCGTCAAGCCGTGCCAGGCATGACGTCGAGTCGAGCGAGCCCGCTGAGGATACGAGCGGCTTGCTGGAGATCGACTCCTCTTCCTCCTCTTCTTCAGACAGCTCGCCACAAGCAGAGCCCCCAGCTCCACCAAGAAGGCGTCTCCGCAAGGCCGGGGACGTAGCGGAGTGGCAGACGAGTCAACAGCGGATGCGCCGCGCGACACGCTCCTCCGCGGCAAGCACGGTTGCCGCGGGAGCACCTCGCGCTGCTGCGGCAACTGGAGCGGGGTCCTCCAGGACCACCGCTTCTGCTCCTGCCGCTTCTCACGCCGCGGCGGCAGCCGGAGCGGGGTCGTCTTAGACCACCGCCACTGCTCCCGCCAAGCGGCCAAGGGAGCCTACTCCTCCGCCTCCTCGCGACGGACGTGAGCCGGACTTCGACTTCTCCGCGCTCAGCTCCGACGAGGAAGAAGAAGAGTAAGATCCTTGTTGTTCTTGTATTTCTTCAATTTTTGTTGTTCTGTCTTGTATCTCATTTGCTTCATTCCGGACTTATCCCTTTTCAGGACTCTGGCCCAGAGAGCGGTGAAGAGAGCCAAGGTCCCGGCGAGGAGAGAGGAGGTGATCATCATCGAGGACGAACCCACCGAGACCACCTTGCCGGACCCGGCAACTAATCTTCAGAGCAGCCCCCACCGCAGCCCCCAGCGTAAGTATATGGTTTGCTTTCCGCTGTTAGGCGCGCATGGATGCTCTATCTTTGCTGATATCTTGATTGTTGGTTTGTGTAGGAACAGAGCAGCCACACCAGGAGTGCCCGGAGACCGCCCCCGACATGTAATCTGCTTCGACAACGCCGCCAAGGGAAAGTTCTCCGGCAAGGGTCTCTCCGGCAAGGGAGAGTTCTCCGCCAAGGGAGAGTTCTCTGCCAAGGGAGAGCCCTCCGGCAAGGGAGAGTCCTCCGGCAAGGGGGAGCTCTCCGGCGAGGGACAGCACCAGCGGCCCCCCGCCGGCGAAGACCACAACCACAGAACCCAGTGCAGGTAATCCTCTTGCTTCGAAACTTCCCTTGGGTTTTTCTTCCTTTGATCTTCTTTTTGGATATTTTCTTGACTTTTCTCCCCTTTCCGGTCGTCAGACCCATCTGCTGCGGAGCCGATGGAGACGGAGGTTGCTGGCGAGGAGAACACGCGCGGCAACACCGGCAACGCCGCTGCCACCGGAGAAGCGGCCGGCGCCGACGATCCCGCCGGCGATAAGGCCGCCAAGGCTGCCGCCGCATCAGCTGGCGAGGGGTCCGACGATCGCACTGACGGCCCTAAGGCCGCAGGAGCGCCAAGCGCTACGCCAACCACCGATCCCTCCGCCGCTGCCGCTGCGCCAGGCTCCGAAGAGCGCCAGCCAGGCATCTACTTGAAGGTCGGCGATGGCGTCTTCATCAACCTCCCCTGGGCGTCAAGCTCCAGGGCGTCGGTCGAGGGAGAAATCTTTGATGGAGAGGTACTTGCCTCCGCTGGGCTGACGTTAGTTGACGCGCCGAGCAGCAGCAGCGGCGAACCCGAGGAGGAGCGGTTGCTGCGGAAGCTGTTGTCGCTCTACCGCGCTCGGCAAGCCAAGCTGGAGTCCCGTGAGGAGCTTGCCGCGAAGGCGGGAGCTGACATCGAGAAACGCGTGGAGGAGCTCCAGGATCTCAACCAGGCAGCTCTCCGGTCCCTGGCAGAGGAGCAGGAGCAACTTGCCGAGGAGCAGCATGCCTTCTTCCTTGAGAAGGCTAAAGTCGAAGAACAGCAGCGGCTTGCCGCTGAGAAGCTGTCCATGCGGGAGGGCGAGCTGGCGCAGCGGAAGGTCAATCTTGACAGCCACGAGGAGGAGCTTGCCGCGCGTGAGCAATCACTTGGCGGAGCCCTCAAGCAAGCAGAGGACGCTGCCGCAGCTGTCGAGGCCGCCAAGAAGGAGCTAGAGACGAAGGTGGCGCAGCTGGAGACCGATCTCAAGGCGAGTGGTGAGGAGATTGCCGCGCTCAAGCGCGAGCGGGAGAAGGACGCCCACAGCAACTCAGAGCTGCAGGTTCGCCTCACCGAGAAGGGCAAGGAGCTTGCCGCCGCCAAGGACTCCAACACAGATCTTGAGTTGAAGCTGACCACTTTGACCAAGACGCTTGACGGCGCCAGGGAGCGGGAGGCGGCCTTGAAGGAGGAGATCAAGGCCAAGAAGGCGCTGCTGGCGAGTGCTGCTGCCGTCCAGAACACTTTCAGGGAGACCGTCGAGCACTGGACGGAGGGTCTCGTGAACGCTGCCGTGGATATTGACAGGGAGCTGGCACAGCTGGGGATGGAGGATCTCGGGTATCCCTCCGATGAGAGCCTCCAGCCCAGCGCCAAGCTCACCTTGTTCTTCAAAGGCGTGGCGACGGCCCTCCAGCGACTCCGGGAGAGGATCCCAAAGCAGCTGGCCGACGAGTCGCGCAAACTCTGCACAGGAGCTCTTCAAAAGGTGTTGGTGAAGGTGGCCTTCCGCAACCCGGGCCTCAACCTCACCAACGTCCTCAAGTCCCTGCCGCCGGATGCTGATCTGGAGGCGCTCAAGGCCCTTGTCGCACCCATTGTGGACAAGGTGAGCGGGATCAAGCGGGTTGAGGGCGATCGCGTAGATTAGGCCGCTCGTTTTCTTCTTCTCTTGTCGCTGCTGGTCATGTTATGAGAACAATCTATTAGAGCTGCGACAAGCTACTTTGTAATATAACTCTATTTTGGGTAATGATTGCAACATTATTTCCTTTACTTGATTCCTTCCTTTGTATGTTTTTGCCCTACACTTTTAGGGAACTTGCCGGCGTAGGCACCTTAGCCGCGAGCGCTGAGTGCGGGACGTCAGTAGCCTGCTGGCGGTGCCGTTACCAACAAGAAACCTTGTCGCAACTGGTCGCAGCTCACTTAAGTTGTTGAGCAAACTCGAAACAAAGTTGTTGAGCGGACTCGAAACAAAGTTGTTGAGCGGGCTCGAAACAAAGTTAAGGGCGCAACTAGCTAGGAGTTGGTTCCTCCGCGCACAGGTTTTCCATACAAAGCATGGTCGTTCAAGGAAGATAACTTAAAAGTTTAAAAATCTGATTGCTCAAGCTTTGGCAACTTAGCTTTTCTGTTGTTTGCTTCCCGGCAAGGCGAAACTTTCTTGAACGACGCCTGGTCCATACCACTATCTTCTCCTCCCCCCCCCCCCCGGCAAACTTGTGGGCGCGGGAACCTTCCTTTCCTTGAGAAAAAGAAAGAAGAGATAACAAAGATATGGAGCCTTAAGGCTCGTTATTGCTTACCGGGGGTAGGTCCTGCACAAAGCGTCAGATAACACATGCAAAAAATAGAAAGCATGAAATTGAGAAGATGTGCGGAGCACATGAGCTTTACTTATGCACGGGGTCTGCGCCCGGCTTTGTACAAAGGATTACATGCAACAGCGGCAAGACTTGTACAAAAGGTGGTTGCCGGAACGGGTTCCAGCAACCGCGCCTTACGGGTAAAACTTACGAAGATGCTCAATGTTCCAGGAGTTGCTCACCGGAATGCCATCTTCGGACTCAAGGCGGACAGCGCCAGGCCTAGTGACTCGTTTCACCCGGTAAGGGCCTTCCCACTTCGGCGTCAACTTGTTGGAATTCTTGGCGGACTGAACGCGCCGAAGAACAAGGTCACCTTCCTCGAGACTTCTGGCGTTAACTTTGCGGCTATGGTAGCGGCGCAAAGCTTGCTGGTAGCGAGCAGCTCGTACAGCAGCCTGAAGACGGTCTTCCTCAAGGAGCAGCGCGTCATCTTGTCGTAGCTGCTCTTGCTCGAGCTCATCATAAGCGAGCACTCGAGGTGACCCGTATACGAGTTACGTGGGGAGAACTGCCTCTGCTCCATAGACTAGAGCGAAAGGTGTCTGGCCAGTGGCTCGATTTGGCATTGTCCTGATCGACCAAAGCACCACCGGCAGCTCCTCAATCCAGTTTCTTCCGCACTTGCGCAGCCTGTCGAAAGTCCTGGTCTTGAGCCCGCGCAGCACTTCAGCATTTGCCCTTTCTGCTTGACCATTGCTTCTCGGGTGAGCAACAGAAGCGAAGCAGACCTTGGCGCCAAGATCTTGGACGTACTGCATGAAGGTGCGGCTCGTGAATTGCGTACCGTTGTCGGTGATGATCCTGTTAGGGATCCCGAAGCGGCAAACAGTCGACCTGAAGAACTTGACTGCTGACTGTGCTATCACCTTCCTCACTGCTTCCACTTCCGGCCACTTTGTGAACTTGTCGATTGCAACGTACAAGTACTCAAAGCCCCCGATTGCTCGGGGGAAGGGGCCAAGGATGTCGAGCCCCCAGACCGAAAATGGCCAGGATAAAGGGATCGCCTGGAGAGCTTGAGCTGGCTGGTGTATCTGCTTGGAATGCAACTGGCACGCTTCACACTTGGTTACTTGTGCAGTTGCATCCTGGAGGGCTGTCGGCCAAAAGAAACATTGCCGGAATGCTTTGCCGACAAGTGCTCTTGCGCCAATGTGGTGACCACATATGCCTCCATGTATCTCTGCCAACAGCTTTTGTCCATCTTCCCAACGAATACACTTCAATTTCACACCGTTGAGTCTTCTTCTGTACAGTGCGTTGTCAACAAACTGGTACATACTTGACTGTCGGGCTACTCTTTCGGCTTCTTCTTGCTCTTCGGGAAGTTCTCCTGTCTGAAGGAAACGGACAATCTGCTGTGCCCATGCTGGAGCTTGTGGCTCGACAACAAGGACTAAAGGCACATCTGCTGCTGCGGGAACATCCGCTTCTACGGCGAGAACCTGCGGCTCAGCCGGAGCTTGATGTTCCCCGGCAAGCTTGCCGGAGCGAAACTTGTCGGGAGCGTCTGCTTCAACGGAACAAACCCTAGGGCTTTCCGGAGCAGACTGCTCCTCAGCGCTCTTGGTGTTGATCTTGGGGACCTTCTTGGCGGCGGCTTCGGGAAGGTCTGCCGGAAAAAAGTCACCAGAAATCAACTTCCTCTTCTTGCTCTGTCCAGTTGATGGCGTTACGGACGGTTGAGTCAGCTTGAGCACAAAGATCCCTGGTTCCACAGGTAACTTAAGTGCGGCGCACTTTGACAGGCCATCGGTGATGTCGTTCTGAGCTCTTGGAACATGCTCCATCTGTAGGCCGTCAAAGTGCTCTTCAAGCTTTCTCACTTCATCAACGTAGGCTTCCATCAACGGACTCTGATAATTCTTGTTCACTTGGCGGACGACAAGCTGCGAGTCACCCCTGACAATGAGCTTCTTGATCCCAAGGTCTACCGCGATCCTGAGACCGGCAAGCAAACCCTCATACTCTGCGGTACTGTTTGTTGCTTGCTCCTTGGGAAAGTGCATCTGGACTACGTACTTGAGGTGCTCTCCGGTGGGTGCGACAAGCAGCACGCCAGCACCGGCGCCTTGCAGCGAGAAGGCACCATCAAAGTACATCATCCACTCTTTGCTTGCTTCCTTGACGGGGATGCTCGTTTCTGGAATTTCTTCATCTGGTGTTGGCGTCCACTCTGCTATGAATTCTGCCAATGCTCTGCTTTGGATAGTTGAAGTGCTCTCAAACTTGAGGCCAAAGCTTGACGGTTCCAGTGCCCACTCAACAATCCTGCCTGTTACTTCTGGATTATGTAGTATCCTCTTTAGCGTAAAGCGAGTGACAACTGTGATCTCATGTGCTTGGAAGTAGTGGCGCAGCTTTCTCGAGGCCATGAGAAGGCCGAAAAGCAATTTCTGCGCACCAGAGTACCTTGACCTAGCCCCCTGCAGGAGGGAGCTGACAAAGTAAACTGGGCGCTGCACCATCCTCTTCCGTATCTCCTCTTGCGCCTGCGCAGATCCATCGTTGTCGGGACCAGAGCTTGTCGGGGAAGCCCCCTGCTTGTCGCTGGATGCGCCTGCCGTGGTTGCTGGCTGATACGTCCAAAACGTATCTATAATTTCTGCTTGCTCCATGCCACTTTTGGGTGATATTGCTATGATATTCATACACTTCCATACACTTTTGATCATATTTGGACTAACTTACTAATCCAGGGCAACCCAGTGCCAGTTTCTGTTTTCGGCTGTTTTTGTATTTCAGGTTTTCACGTTTCGAGAACTGCTCAGAAAAATCCAGAAAAATTATATAAAAAATCAGCGAACCAGAAACAACACTGCGTCCGAAGGGCAGCCTGGGGGGGGGCACAGGGGCTCCAGGCGCCCTGTGGGCGCCCCCCCTGGGCCGCGCCGGGGC
>LR738714.1:388133914-388165592 GCA_902687465.1 Secale cereale
GGCCCCCCGAGACTCCCCCGGTGCCCTACTTTGGCATATATTTAAAGGGTCCTCCGTAACCCTCAGAACAGGACTTCTTTTCGCGATCCCATCTCTGTTCCGCCGCCGCCGCCGCTTCCAAGATCGGGAGCACCAGGAGAACTCTTCCCGGCACCCTGCCGGAGGGGAGGATCACCACCGGGAGCTTCTCCACCACCATGGACGCCTCCCGGATGACTCGTGAGTAGTCTCCCTTGGACCATGAGTCCATGACCAGTAGCTATGTGATGTTCTCCTCCCGTTCTTGTGCTTCACTAATTAGTCCTGTGAGCTGCCCTACATGATCGAGGCACCTATGTAATCCTTATGCTGTTGCTATGTTGAGTTTGCTGGGATCCGATGGATTATGAGATTATGTTCAGATTGATCTTGAGTAATATATTTGATTCACCTCTTTTATATTTTATTTCATAAGTAATTCTTGCATGTTCTCCGTTGTTATTTATTGCTTTGGCCGAGTAGTAAGTAGTGACTCCAATAGGGAACGTTATGCTCGATTGTGGGTTCATGCCCCTCGATGACTAGCTTGAGTGACAAAAACATGAGTCTAGGGGATGTGTTGTTGCCACAAGGGGGAAAACACCGGTGCTTGTGCCCGCGGGTGCAAGGATTGTTTACTTTACGCAAAGTTCTTTTAATGCAGTTGTCTGTTGCATTGAGTTTACACTATGGGTGGGACTCACAACTTAATACCAGCGAGATGTTCTGGATAGATATCTCAAGGTGGATGATTAGTAGTAGATATTGATGGATTTCGGTCTACTTACTTTGGCGTACCGCCCATGCTTTGAACCTCAACCTTTCTTGCAATGTAATCAGCATTTGTATGCACTCGTGGGTCCTGTCAATTGCCCAGCTGTAATTTGTTTACCTCACATAGCTGTTTTATCGTCTTTTGGGCGAGAGACATCACTAGTGAACATCATGAGACTCCGGTCCATATTATCATCATTGATCACATCCACTATTTACTTTTCGTTATTTACATACTATTGCAAAAACACTATCTATCACTACTATCATATTGCTTTTAACCCTTTGTGAACTACAAGGCCGGAGAGATTGACAACCTCTCTGTACTCGTTGGTAGCAAAGTTATTTGTATCTGTGTGCAGGTCCACGTTGATTGCTAATTGCGCCGTTAGCAATTGACACCTACTTGTTGAACCTAGGAGTATCTGGGGATTCGATCCTTGGCATCTTTGCTAGGGGAAAACACTTCTACTTACTGCATCTTACACCTTCCACTTGGGGTAACCAACGAGGGGTTCAAGGCCCATCAAGGAGTATTTTCTGGCGCCGTTGCCGGGGACTCCACTCTTCAGGAGGGGAGTTGCATGTTATCTTTTACCTTTGCTTTTTAGTCTTGTTAGTTTACCTTTTATTTTTTGCTTTAGTTCCTTTTATCGAAAATCACAAAAATAGTTATCTTGCTTGCTTGCTACTATGGGTTCCACCGAGAACACCAAGTTGTGTGACTTCACTAGTCACAACAACGATGACTTTATCAGCACACCTATCACTACACATGCCACTTCAGCACCTTCATATGAAATTAAACCTGCTTTACTGAACTTAGTCATGAAAGATCAATTCTCTGGTGCTGGAGATGATGCTGCTTTACACTTGAACAACTTCGTAGAACTTTGTGATATGCAAAAGTACCAAGAAATAGATGGTAATATTGTTAAGCTTAAGCTTTTTCCTTTCTCCTTGAGAGGAGGAGCTAAAATATGGTTTCAGTCTTTGCCTAGAAATAACATAGATTCATGGGACAAGTGCAAAGATGCTTTTATCGAAAAATACTATCCACCTGCTAAAATTACCCAACTTAGAAGTAACATCATGAATTTTAAACAATTGGATAATGAACACGTTGCCCAAGCTTGGGAACGTATGAAGTCTCTTATCAAGAACTGCCCTACTCACGGTTTGACTACTTGGATGGTTATCCAAACTTTTTATGCAGGCTTGAACTTTACCTCGCGGAACTTGTTAGATTCGGCCGTGGGAGGAACTTTTATGTCAACTACACTTGGTGCTGCCACAAAGCTTCTCGATGAGATGATGACCAACTATTCCCAATGGCACACCGAACGCGCTCCAACAGGTAGGAAGGTAAACTCTGTCGAGGAGATTTCCTCCCTTAATGAAAAAGTTGACTTGATCATGTCTCTACTTTCGAAGCAATCTACTGTTGATCCTCGTGATGTTCCTTTAAATTCTTTGATTTCTCAAGAACAAGTAGATGTGAACTTTATCTCTAGAAACAATTTTAACAACAATGCTTATAGGAGTAACTTTGGTAACAATCCTAGACCGTTCCCCTCTAACTCTTATGGGAACAACAATGTTTATCCTAGTACCAAGAACTCCAACACTGAACTAGAGACCATGCTTAGAGATTTCATCACTACCCAAAAAGCCTTTAATAAGAATGTAGAAGAGAAACTACATAAACTAGATGATCTTTCTTTTAAGGTAGACCACTTAGCCAATGAGGTAAAATTGCTAAAAATTGAAACTTCTCCACTTAAGGAGAGGGAAGTCATCCCTATTAATGCTAGTCAAGTACAAATTAATGAAAATATTAGGATGATGGCTAAGCTAAAAGAAAGATGGGCTAGAGAAAGGGAGGAAGAGGAAAGAATTAAGAGCCTTCCTACCCACCACACTGTTGCTACTATCCAAGTTATTGAGGATGTTCACACTCTTAGCACCCAATGTACTCCTGGTCCCAATGGACCTATTAATGGTGATGCTATGACTATAGAAACTACCAAACAGGTGAACCTTAAGGACACCACTACTACTTTACTTGATGCTCGTGACCTTGATTTTGATAATTGCACTCTTAGAGAAGTTATTGATTTCCTTTACAAGATGTCTAGAGATCCCCGCACTAGCACGCTTAACCTTGCCTTCACAGAGCATATCACTAATGCTCTCATCAAAGCTAGGGAGGAGAAACTTAGAGTAGAAGCCTCCATACCTAGAAAGCTAAAAGATGGTTGGGATCCTATGATAAAAATTAATTTGAATGACTTCTCTTGTTATGCATTATGTGATGTTGGTGCTAGTACCTCTGTTATGCCCAAAAGGATATATGATATGCTTAAATTGAAACCTTATGATTCTTGTTCTTTTGGTGTTCGCCTCGTTGATTCTTCCATAAAGAAACATTTGGGGAGGATCGATGATGTTCTTATTGTTGTCAATGATAATTATGTGCCCGTTGATTTCACTATTATGGATATTGAATGTGATCCTTCATGTCCAATTATTTTGGGACGTCCCTTTTTGCGCACCGTTGGTGCTGTCATTGACATGAAAGAGGGTAATATAAAATTTCAGTTTCCTCTCAAGAAAGGGATGGAACACTTCCCTCGAAAGAAGATCAAGTTACCTTTTGAGTCCGTTGTACGGGCTAGCTATTCTTTTACTCTTGATAAAACTTGATCTATGCATTATGCCTAGCTTAAAGGCATAAAAGAAAGCGCTTTTGGGAGGCAGCCCACATGAATAAATTTTTTGTTTTTGTTGTGTCTTGATGTTGTTTACTGCTGTAGCATCATCATTGTATCTTTGCTTTTCATATTTGTGCCAAGTATAGCCTCTGATTGCTAGAAAGTTCAAAAGTTGTGAGGTGCTGTCCAGGAAACAGATTCTTTCCTTGGATAGAAAAATTCGTATAATATCACCAGATCATCTTTTTGGTCTGAATTTTTTCGACAGGGTTCTCTATATAATTGTCTTTCGTGCGTCAGTTCTGAGTTTTTTGATTTGAGTTGCAGAAGTATCCCGAACAGGTCAATTACTGCCTGTTGTTCTGTTTTTCACAGATTCTGTCCTGTTTTGCCTTACCTTCACTTTGCAAATTAAGAACTTGCTTTTTCTTTGCAAAAACCTCTTGGCAATCTTGAGAAACAGTAGAATTTCAAGAATATCCTTATTTCCAGCAAGGTATAATTATTTTATTAAGGGTACTAACCTCGCTAATCAGATTATGATGAGTTGTGTATGAAGGGAGTTTTCAAGTGTTCGAGGGAAGATGATAAAAAGATTCAGGAGTGTTAAGCGCTCAAGCTTGGGGATGCCCCCGTGCACCCCCAAGAAATATTCAAGGAGACTCAAGCGTCTAAGCTTGGGGATGCCCCCCCGTGCATCCCCTTCTCCATCAACATTATCAGTTCGTCTTTCGTTTCGCTATATTTTTATCACTTCATATGTTATGTGCTATGCTTGGAGCGTCTTGCTTTTAGTTTTCTTTTTAGTTTTTCATAACGAGTCGGAACTCAGCATTCCTTTATGAGGGAGAGAAACACAATCCACCTCTACCTAGAACATTACATAGAATTTTCATGTCTATCTATGTTGTGTGTGTTCTTTGTCTTTTAATAGCTACTATCGTGCTCTGCTCTTAGTATTCATGCTTATCCTTTCAAGAGCTTTTATTCGGTTGGTTGCTTGAACTCTTTTTAATTACCAATGCTCACCTTATTAAGAGATTTTGCTTCCATTGCATGGGTTAATGTGTCTATGATAAAGATGCTACTTTCATGATGGTGCTTAGTAGTTCAGGTTTTCTTATGGTTAATCTCAAATAGCTGGGAGGTTCCCAATGTGTTATTGGAGTACCAACTTGGTTTGTTTGCCTATGATGTGGTATGGTTTAGTAATATCTTCCTTCGAGAATTTATTTTGATTGACTTGGCGTATGCTCACGCATATTCAAGACTGTAAAGAAAGTCTGTCAAGACCTGATGATCTTTTGTTTCTAAGTAGCGATATAACTACCATGCCTGATTCAATATTGCTTTGTCGCTCTGCATGATTATGACCGTCATTGCTCTCTTAGTTGGTCGCTCCCAGTCTTTTGCTAACCTCCACCTGCACTAAGCAAACTAACCATGCAATACATAGCTCATGGGAAAGTAGCCTAAAAACTATTGTGCTAAAGAATATGTTGCTTATGTATCTTATTTCTTATGAGTTGCTTGCTGAGCGGTAACCATGTTTCTGGGGACGCCATCAACTGCCACACTTTTGTTGAATATCATGTGAGTTGCTATGCATGTTCGTCTTGTCTGAAGTAAGGGTGATTCACCGTGGGTTGAATTAATATGCATATTGTTAGAGAAGAACATTGGGCCGCCAACCAAAGCCATGCATCATGGTGGAAGTTTTAGGTTGAACCTTAATCCTCAATCTCTCATGAGAATATGCTTATGCATTAAAGAGGAGTCCATCATCTATTTTCTATGTTGTCCCGGTACGGATGTCCTTAAGTTGAGATTTATCAAAAAACGAGAAATCAAATGCGATCTATCTCCTTGGACCTTTGTACAGGTGGCATAGAGGTACCCCTTTGTGACACTTGGTTAAAACATATGCAATGCAATGATAACCCATGGGGATCCGAGCTAATTAGGACAAGGAGCGAGCACTATTGGTATTCGATGCATGAGGCTTGCAACTTATAAGATGTTTTATACATGACACATATGAAGTACTACTACCGTTGACACAATTGCTTCCATGTTTTCAAAATAAAAAGCTCTAGCACTTAACCTTTCTTTTACCTTTATATTGAAGCACCAACTACTGAGAGCATGATTGTCATTCTGAGTGTAATGTGCATTGTCCCAAAGTAGCATTGTCTTTTGCATGATTGTGATATCGTCTATTCTGAAATGATTGTATCTAGTCATCACTTAAACCTTGAAGGTGCCCTTGCATTTATGTTTTGCATCACTAAAGGGGGCAAGCTAGATATCACTTTATCATATTTGCACATCATGTTCATTGCAAATCTTTTTGATGTTTCAGTTTCATGTTGTAAAACTTTCAGTCATTTGTGATTTTCTCTTGAGACAACTTAATTACTATAGAATCATTGTCTCAGTAAGCTTTTATCATATGACTATGAGAAATTCCTATATGGTTAATAGCATGTCACCACAGAAATTATTCTTGTTATCATTTACCTACTCGAGGACGAGCAGGAATTAAGCTTGGGGATGTTGATACGTCCAAAACGTATCTATAATTTCTGCTTGCTCCATGCCACTTTTGGGTGATATTGCTATGATATTCATACACTTCCATACACTTTTGATCATATTTGGACTAACTTACTAATCCAGTGCACCCCAGTTCCAGTTTCTGTTTTCGGCTGTTTTTGTATTTCAGGTTTTCATGTTTCGAGAACTGCCCAGAAAAATCCAGAAAAATTATATAAAAAACCAGCGAACCGGAAACAACACTGCGTCTGAAGGGCAGCCTGGGGGCCACAGGGGCTCCAGGCGCCCTGTGGGCGCCCCCCCCCTGGGCCGCGCCGGGCGGGCGCCTGGGCCCCACGAGACTCCCCCGGTGCCCTACTTTGGCATATATTTAAAGGGTCCTCCGTAACCCTCAGAACATGACTTCTTTTCGCGATCCCATCTCTGTTCTGCCGCCGCCGCCGCTTCCAAGATCGGGAGCACCAGGAGAACTCTTCCCAGCACCCTGCCGGAGGGGAGGATCACCACCGGGAGCTTCTCCACCACCATGGACGCCTCCCGGATGACTCGTGAGTAGTCTCCCTTGGACCATGAGTCCATGACCAGTAGCTATGTGATGTTCTCCTCCCGTTCTTGTGCTTCACTAATTAGTCCTCGTGAGCTGCCCTACATGATCGAGGCACCTATGTAATCCTTATGCTGTTGCTATGTTGAGTTTGCTGGGATCCGATGGATTATGAGATTATGTTCAGATTGATCTTGAGTAATATATTTGATTCACCTCTTTTATATTTTAGTTCATAAGTAATTCTTGCATGTTCTCCGTTTTTATTTGTTGCTTTGGCCGAGTAGTAAGTAGTGACTCCAATAGGGAACGTTATGCTCGATTGTGGGTTCATGCCCCTCGATGACTAGCTTGAGTGACAGAAACATGAGTCTAGGGGATGTGCTGTTGCCACAAGGGGGAAAACAACGGTGCTTGTGCCCGCGGGTGCAAGGATTGTTTACTTTATGCAAAGTTCTTTTAATGCAGTTGTCTGTTGCATTGAGTTTACACTATGGGTGGGACTCGCAACTTAATACCAGCAAGATGTTCTGGATAGATATCTCAAGGTGGATGATTAGTAGTAGATATTGGTGGATTTCGGTCTACTTACTTTGGCGTACCGCCCATGCTTTGAACCTCAACCTTTCTTGCAATGTAATCAGCATTTGTATGCGCTCGTGGGTCCTGTCAATTGCCCAGCTGTAATTTTTTTACCTCACATAGCTGTTTTATCGTCTTTTGGGAGAGAGACATCACTAGTGAACATCATGAGACTCCGGTCCATATTACCATCATTGATCACATCCACTATTTACTTTTCGTTATTTACATACTATTGCAAAAACACAATCTATCGCTACTATCATATTGCTTTTAACCCTTTGTGAACTACAAGGCCGGAGAGATTGACAACCTCTCTGTACTCGTTGGGAGCAAAGTTATTTGTATCTGTGTGCAGGTCCACGTTGATTGCTAATTGCGCCGTTAGCAATTGACACCTACTTGTTGAACCTAGGAGTCTCTGGGGATTCGATCCTTGGCATCTTTGCTAGGGGAAAACACTTCTACTTACTGCATCTTACACCTTCCACTTGGGGTAACCAACAAGGGGTTCGAGGCCCATCACTGGCTCACCATCTGCCTCCCTCTCCGCTACTAACGCAGCACTAACCACTTGATTGGTTGCCGCTAGATACAGCAGCAACTTCTCTTGTGGCTTAGCTGCGACAAGTATTGGAGTAGAGGACATGTATCTCTTCAAGTCTTGCAGCGCAGCCTCCGCTTCCGGAGTCCATTTCATTGGACCTGCCTTTTTCAATATTTTGAAAAACGACAGGGCGCGCTCAGCAGACTTAGAGATAAACCTGCTGAGAGCAGCCACGCAACCGGCAAGTCTTCGTACATCCTTGACGCGCTTTGATGCTTCAATCTGCTCAATGCCCTGATCTTGTCGGGATTGGCTTCAATTCCCCTCTGAGACACGAAGAACCCGAGAAGCTTGCCAGAAGGGACTCCAAACACACACTTCTCGGGGTTGTGCTTGAGGATGATCTTGCGCAGATTTGCAAAGGTCTCATCTAAATCTTGAATCAGGGTTGCCTTGTCTTTGCTCTTGCCCACTATGTCATCCATGTAGGCTTCCACATTTCTGTGTATTTGTGGCTCAAAAGCGACATGGACCACCCTTGCAAATGTTGAACCAGCATTCTTCAAACCGAAAGGCATCCGTATGAAACAGTACGTGCCACATGGAGTGATGAATGCGGTCTTCTCCTCATCCTCTTCTGCCATGAAGATCTGATGGTATCCTGAGTATGCGTCAAGAAATGAAAGCAAGTCACATCCGGCCGTGGAGTCAACAATCTGGTGAATGCGCGGCAAGGGAAATGGGTCCTTGGGACAAGCTTTATTGATATCAGTAAAGTCGATACAAAGCCTCCATTTCCCATTTGCCTTGCGCACGACTACAGGATTGGCCAACCACATAGGATGGAGCACTCCTCTGATGAGGCCTGCCGCTTCCAACTTCTTGATATCTTCTGCGATGAATTCTTGGCGCTCCACTGCTTGTTTCCTGACTTTCTGCTTGACGGGCCGCGTATGAGGACAAACGGCAAGATGGTGCTCAATTACTTTCCTGGGAACACCGGGGATGTCAGACGGTTGCCAAGCAAATACGTCGACGTTCGCCCGCAGGAAAGCAATGAGCGCGCTTTCCTATTTAGGGTCAAGAGTGGCACTGATGGTGAATGTACCACCAGTGCCGTCCTCCTTGGCGGACACCTTCTTGGTCTCTAGTGGAGCTGCCATTGTCTTCTTACACTTGCCGGTGGAGCTCGATGGTGCGTCCTCGACGGTAGCGCAGCACTCCGAAGAGGTGCGCTTGCCGGAGTGGGCATCAGAACTCTTGCCGGACTTGGTCTTCTTCTTCCCCCCGGGAGCTTCAGCGGCAAGTGACTTGCGATCTGTTGCAGCTGCCGCTTCCCGGTAGATCTTGTCGGCGCAGATAAGGGCATCCTTCTTGTCGCCAGGGACAGAGATGACACTTATCGGGCCTGGCATCTTTAGCATGTTGTATGCGTAGTGAGAGGCTGCCATGAACTTGGCGAGTGTTGGACGGCCGAGTATCCCATTGTAAGGCAATGGAAAATCGGCAACGTCAAAGGTGACCCTCTCAGTCCTGAAGTTCAACTCGCCGCCAAATGTCAGTGGCAACGTGATCTTCCCCTTCGGCTTGCTCCTTCCCGGGTTGATTCCTTGGAATGTGCCGGTCTCTTCGAGCTCGCTGTCAGGGATCTAGAGTTTCTGGAGTACAGCGGAGGAGATCAGGTTCAAGCCGGCCCTGCCGTCAACTAGCATCTTAGTGACCTTGAGGTTGCGGATGGTTGGTGAAACCAACATCGGCAAGCACCCGACCGCAGTTGTGCGATCAGGGTGGTCCTCAATATCAAAGATGATAGGCGTGCTGGACCATTTCAGAAGCTTGCGTGACTCGACAGGTAGTTCTGCCGCATTGAATTCCCGCACCCACTGCTTGAGTTGGCGGTGTGAAGTATGCAAAGAAGCACCGCCGTCAAGGCACAAGACCTCTGTGGCTTTCTGGAACTCCTGCTCACTGGTCTCGACATCATCCATGTCTTCATCGTCGTCGTCATCTTCATCCTTGTCGCGGCCGCGGGGAGGTCTGTCTCCTTGCTGCTGCTTGGCCTTGCCGCGGCGTCCTCCCCGGCCGGGGCGCTTCTGGCCGGATCCTCCAGCACCTCCTTGGGCCTTCTCCTTGTCGCGTCGCTCGTATTCAGCCTTTTGCTGCTCAACAAGCTGCTCGACCCTCTTGCAGTTCTGGAGGTCATGACCCTTGGTGCGGTGGATCTTGCAGTACTGCTTGTCGGTGCCGTCCTGCTTGTCGGCGGCCGCCAAAGCCTGGCAGTTGGTGCATGCGGCAATCTCCTTGCCGGAGCTACCATCTTTGGCTTTCTTGGCGCCACCTTCGTTGCCGGACTACTCAACGACTAGCACATATTTGCCTTTCTTTTTCTTGTTGTTCTGCCGCCGGTTTTTCTTTGCCGGGGCAGCATCCTCGCTGTCAGATCCTCCTGCTCCTATATTCTCTCCGGGGAGTTTCCTCCCTTCCTCAGCACGTGCACACTTGTCGGCCAGGGCATACAGCTCACTGATGTCTCTGATCTTGCACATCGCCATCTCCTCCCGCATCCTACGGTTACGCACGTTCTGATGGAACGCGCTGATGACCGTGGCAGGGTGGACATCTGGGATGTTATGCTGTACACGGCTGAATCTCTGAATGTACTTCCGTAGGGGCTCTCCTTCCTTCTGGGCGAGCAGATGAAGGTCACTTTCTTGGCCATGAGGTTTGTGGCCGCCTGTAAAGGCGCCGACAAATTGATGGCATAGGTCTGTCCAGGAGGATATGGAGTTGTCCGGCAAGTGCATGAGCCAGGACCTGACGTTGGGCTTGAGCACCAGCGGGAAGTAGTTGGCAAGGATCTTGTCGTCCCGCCCCCCAGCAGCTTGCACCGCGATGGTGTAGATGCTGAGGAACTCCGACGGATGCGACTTGCCGTCGTACTTCTCCGGTATGTCTGGCTTGAAATTCTTCGTGCTGGGCCACTGGACCTGCCGCAGCTCACGAGTAAACGCAGGGCAGCCAACCGCGTACGACAAGTCGCCTGGTTCCCCGGGCGCATGCATGTCGACAGTGGGCCCAGTGCGCTGGTCGGATTGACGCCGAGCTTCTCTTCGGCGCTCGATGCGAGTACGAGCGTCTTCTTGTTGTCGTTCCTGAAGAACTTGGCGCTGTTCGCGACGAGCTCGCGGATCTGATGACGCGATGGAGTCGTTGTCGAGGTGGATCCGGCGAGTCGGTGATCTTGGCCTTCGGGGCGGAGAGTGCACGGTGGTTGCACCCCCACAGGTCTTGTCGCCACCGGCTTGCGCCTGGCTGACTTGCCGCAGCTGCGATGTACTTGGCTGCCCGGAGTGTCGCCGTTGGTGAAGCCAATGAGACTCTAGATGGTGGCCCTCCAATCGTCGATCTTGTCTGCCGTTGGAGGGTAGTCTAGGAGCAGTTGAGCTCGCGCCAAAGCTTCCGCTGGAGTGGCGGGTAGCGGTGGCGAACGGTGTGAGGAGCAGGATATGCTCGGACTTCTAACCACGTTAGAAGGAGCAGTATCCCGTCCAAGCGACCGTGCCTCGCTCGTGCCAGCATGTTGGCGTGCATGCTGGTCTTGAGCATTCCGAGACCCACCAGCTTGATCTTGGTCCAGCAAATGTATGGTACCGTGAGTACCATGACGCTGCCGGTCCCGCGCCTCCTGAGATGGGCGCGATGCATGTACGGACGCCGAGGTCTTGGAGTGCGCCCGGTCGTTGTGGGAGCTGGCTACGCCGCCGATGGGCAGCGCAGCCTTGTCCTTGTACCTGGCGGCACCGTGAGCTCCCTCGTCGGCGCCCGTTCTTCCGCCGGCGTCTATCCCACCAGCCGTTTGCTCCGGCGGTGGTGGGTTAGGCGCGGACGGAGCAGCTGCCTCCGAAGCCTTCTTCTTCGGCGGCATGTTGATGAAGACGATGAAGATCTAGCTCGTGTGAACGCCTGATCAGGTTCACACAACCTCTACGCCCCCTAGTATCCCGAACTTGTGCACGGGCAGTCGCAGCACCCCGCGGCAAGGCTTGCCAGGTGACCGCCAAGGTCCTCCGTGGTTTCTTTGGAGCCATTCAAGAACAAAGTATTCAAGCCAAGGAGACAAGACCCCGGCAAGAGGACCTTGCCGGGAAGGCCAACCAAGGCATCTCAAGAAACTTGCCGCGACGTGCCATGCGTCCCGGCAAGGCCCGGTGAGCGGCAGCTCCCGGACGCGACAAGACAACGACCGCGGCAAGGCGCTTGCCGCGGCAAGCTACCACTCTGTACCCACGCTCCAGCACATCCGCCAACGTGTCGCTCTAGGACCCTTCCAGGCGTACGTGGCGGAAGGCTGTGCAGCCAGCGGTGCGCGGTGGCAAGCGGCGCTGACAAGGTTGCCGTCGTGGCGAACGGTGGCGTCCCTGACGGTCCCTTTTCGTACTGTTTGGGCGACACCGATGGGCATTTAATGCTCTTGTCCCCTGCCGTCAGGGTTAGGTATGATGCACTGTACAGGTAGTTGTACCAACTACAACACCTTTCCATTTTTACCCTTATCTGCGTTGCCACCTGTCGGTGACCCCTTGAGCATATCAAAGGAGGCCCATGCGCAACGTAGGGGGAGGGGGGTTGGAAGCAGAAGAACTCTCATGCTCGGTCTCGTTAGCTGCTCGTGTGTACTGTAGCACTCAGTGCTCCTGAGCAAGAACTCAATACAAACCACAAAGCAGGAGTAGGGTTTTACGCATCCGTGCGGCCCAAACCTGGGTAAACTGCTTGTGTGCTTCGCCTCGATCTGCTCTTCATACGGGTCACCTCGAGTGCTCGCTTATGATGAGCTCGAGCAAGAGCAGCTGCGACAAGATGACGCGCTGCTCCTTGAGGAAGACCGTCTTCAGGCTGCTGTACGAGCTGCTCGCTACCAGCAAGCTTTGCGCCGCTACCATAGGCGCAAAGTTAACGCCAGAAGTCTCGTGGAAGGCGACCTTGTTCTTCGGCGCGTTCAGTCCGCCAAGAATTCCAACAAGTTGACGCTGAAGTGGGAAGGCCCTTACCGGGTGAAACGAGTCACTAGGCCTGGCGCTGTCCGCCTTGAGACCGAAGATGGCGTTCCGGTGAGCAACTCCTGGAACATTGAGCATCTTCGTAAGTTGTACCTGTAAGGCGTGGTTGTCGGAACCCGTTCCGGCAACCACCTTTTGTACAAGTCTTGCCGCTGTTGCATGTAATCCTTTGTACAAAGCCGGGCGCAGACCCCGTGCATAAGTAAAGCTCATGTGCTCCGCACATCTTGTCAATTTCATGCTTTCTATTTTTTGCATGTGTTATCTGACGCTTTGTGAAGCACCTACCCCCGGTAAGCAATAACGAGCCTTAAGGCTCCATATCTTTGTTATCTCTTCTTTCTTTTTCCCAAGGAAAGGAAGGTTCCCTCGCCCACAAGTTTGCCGGGGGGGAGGAGAAGATAGTGGTATGGACCAGGCGTCGTTCAAGAAAGTTTCGCCTTGCCGGGAAGCAAACAACAGAAAAGCTAAGTTGCCAAAGCTTGAGCAATCAGATTTTTAAATTTTTAAGTTATCTTCCTTGAACGACCGTGCTTTGTATGGAAAACCTGTGCGCGGAGGAACCAACTCGTAGCTAGTGGCGCCCTTAACTTTGTTTCGAGCCCGCTCAACAACTTTGTTTCGAGTCCGCTCAACAACTTTGTTTCGAGTTCGCTCAACAACTTAAGTGAGCTGCGACTAGTTGCGACAAGTTTCTTGTCGGTAACGGCACCGTCAGCAGGCTGCTGACGTCCCGCACTCAGCGCTCGCGGCTAAGGTGCCTACGCTGGCATGTTCCCTAAAAGCGTAGGGCAAAAACATACAAATGAAGGAATCAAGTAAAGGAAATAACGTTGCAATCATTAGCCAAAATAGAGTTATATTACAAAGTAGCTTGTCGCAGCTCTAATAGATTGTTCTCATAACATGACCAGCAGTGAAAAGAGAAGAAAAAAACGGGCGGCCTAATCTACGCGATCGCCCTCAACCCTCTTGATCCCGCTCACCTTGTCCACAATGGGTGCGACAAGGGCCTTGAGCGCCTCCAAATCAGCATCCGGCGGCAGGGACTTGAGGACGTTGGTGAGGTTGAGGCCCGGGTTGCGGAAGGCCACCTTCACCAACACCTTTTGAAGAGCTCCTGCACAGAGTTTGCGCGACTCGTCGGCCAGCTGCTTTGGGATCCTCTCCCGGAGTCGCTGGAGGGCCGTCGCCACGCCTTTGAAGAACAAGGTGAGCTTGGCGCTGGGCTGGAGGCTCTCATCGGAGGGATACCCGAGATCCTCCATCCCCAGCTGTGCCAGCTCCCTGTCAATATCCGCGGCAGCGTTCACGAGACCCTCCGTCCAGTGCTCGACGGTCTCCCTGAAAGTGTTCTGGACGGCAGCAGCACTCGCCAGCGGCGCCTTCTCGGCCTTGATCTCCTCCTTCAAGGCCGCCTCCCGCTCCCTGGCGCCGTCCAGCGACTTGGTCAAAGTGGTCAGCTTCAACTCAAGATCCGCGTTGGAGTCCTTGGCGGCGGCAAGCTCCTTGCCCTTCTCGGCGAGGCGAACCTGCAGCTCTGAGTTGCTGTGGGCGTCCTTCTCCCGCTCGCGCTTGAGCGCGGCAATCTCCTCACCGCTCGCCTTGAGATCGGCCTCCAGCTGCGCCACCTTCGTCTCCAGCTCCTTCTTGGCGGCCTCGGCAGCTGCGGCAGCGTCCTCTGCTTGCTTGAGGGCTCCGCCAAGTGATTGCTCGCGCGCGGCAAGCTCCTCCTCGTGGCTGTCAAGATTGACCTTCCGCTGCGCCAGCTCGCCCTCCCGCGCGGACAGCTTCTCAGCGGCAAGCCGCTGCTGTTCTTCGACTTCAGCCTTCTCATGGAAGAAGGCCCGCTGCTCCTCGGCAAGTTGCTCCCGCTCCTTTGCCAGGGACCGGAGAGCTGCCTGGTTGAGACCCCGGAGCTCCTCCGCACGTTTCTCGATGTCAGCTCCCGCCTTCGTGGCAAGCGCCTCGCGGGACTCCAGCTTGGCTTGCCGAGCACGGTAGAGCGACAACAGCTTTCGCAGCAGCCGCTCCTCCTCGGGCTCGCCGCTGCTGCTGCTCGGCGCGTCAACTAACGTTAGCCCAGCGGAGGCAAGTACCTCTCCATCAAAGATTTCTCCCTCGACCGGCGCCCTGGAGCTTGACGCCCAGGGGAGGTTGATGAAGACGCCATCGCCGGCCTTCAAGTAGACGACTGGCTGGGGCTCTTCGGAGCCTGGCGCTGCGGCAGCGGCGGAGGGATCAGCGGTCGGCGTAGCGCCTGGCGCTCCTGCAGCCTCAGGGTCGTCAGTGCGATCGCCGGACCCCTCGCCAGCTGCTGCGGCGGCAGCCTTGGCGGCCTCATCGCCGGCGGGATCGTCGGCGCCGGCCGCTTCTCCGGTGGCAGCGGCGTCGCCGGTGTTGCCGCGCCTGTTCTCCTCGCCAGCAACCTCCGTCTCCATCGACTCTGCAGCAGATGTGTCTGACGGTCGGGAAGGGGAGAAAAGTCAAGAAAATATCCAAAAAGAAGATCAAAGGAAGAAAAACCCAAGGGAAGTTTCGAAGCAAGAGGATTACCTGCACTGGGTTCTGCGGTCGTGGTCTCCGCCGGCGGGGGGCCACTGGTGCTGTCCCTCGCCGGAGAGCTCCCCCTTGCCGGAGGACTCTCCCTTGCCGGAGGGCTCTCCCTTGGCGGAGAACTCTCCCTTGGCGGAGAACTCTCCCTTGCCGGGGAGACCCTTGCCGGAGAACTTTCCCTTGGCGGCGTTGTCGAAGCAGATGGCATGTCGGGGGCGGTCTCCGGGCGCTCCTGGTGTGGCTGCTCTGCTCCTACACAAACGAACAATCAAGATATCAGCAAAGATAGAGCATCCATGCACGCCTAACAGCGGAAAGCAAACCATATACTTACGCTGGGGGCTGCACTGGGGGCTGCTCTGAAGATTAGTTGCCGGGTCCGGCAAGGTGGTCTCGGTGGGTTCGTCCTCGACGATGATCACCTCCTCTCTCCTCGCCGGGACCTTGGCTCTCTTCGCTGCTCTCTGGGCCAGAGTCCTGAAAAGGGATAAGTCTGGAATGAAGCAAATGAGATACAAGAGAGAACGGCAAAAATTGAATAAATACAAGAACAACAAGGATCTTACTCGTCTTCTTCCTCGTCTGAGCTGAGCGCGGAGAAGTCGAAGTCCGGCTCACGTCCGGCGCGAGGAGGCGGAGGAGTAGGCACCCTTGGCCACTTGGCGGGAGCAGTGGCGGTGGTCTGAGACGACCCCGCTCCGGCTGCCGCCGCGGCGTGAGAAGCGGCAGGAGCAGAAGCGGTGGTCCGGGAGGACCCCGCTCCAGTTGCCGCAGCAGCGTGAGGTGCTCCCGCGGCAACCGTGCTTGCCGCGGTGGAGCGTGTCGCGCGGCGCAACGGCTGTTGACTCGTCTGCTGCTCCGCTACGTCCCCGGCCTTGCGGAGACGCCTTCTTGGTGGAGCTAGGGGCTCTGCTTGCGGCGAGCTGTCTGAAGATGAGGAGGAAGAGGAGTCATTCTCCAGCGAGCCGCTCGTATCCTCAGCGGGCTCGCTCGACTCGAAGTCATGCCCGGCACGGCTTGCCGCCTCTGCAGCCTCTGCCTCCTCCTCGCTGGCAAACTCCTCTCACTCGGCAAGGCTTGCCGCCTTTGCTGCCTCTGCCTCCTCCACGGTGAATCCGAACTCGCCCGCGGCTGCGGCTGCCGCCGCCTCTTCCAGCCTAGTAGCGATGCGCTTCAGCTCCGTATCAGTGGTGTCGCGGGTGAGGATCTTCTGTTCGTCAGAGCGGATCGCCATTTCTACCAAGCCGTCGAAGAAGTCCTGCACGACGTCGTCTGCAGGCTCTTGCCAAGTTGGGTCAATTCCATGTGAGTCGCACAGCGGCATCATTGCACGGATGCGGCTGAGCGAGGAATTGTTGCACAGTGGAACGACACCCTTCGGCAACTTGAACACTTCGGGATGCTGAGGGTCGTACTTGAACAGCTCCTGGAGCATCGCGTTGAGTTCCAGAATAGTGAAGTTGAAGTTAAGGCCCAGGCGCAGCCTCATGATATCCGCCGCATTCTCGAAATCGCAGGCGGGTCTCTTCCTCTCCTGCAGGGGGGCGATGCGGCGGCGAAGAAAATATGCGCCAACTGCGCCTACAGTGAGCCCGGCAAGCCTGAGGCGTTGGATCCGGGCGACGGCAATCTTTAGCCTATCGTCTTCCGGGGCCACGTTGCTCCAGTCGCTGCCGCGCACTACTGGGGTTTGGCGCCAGGCGGTAAACGGCTGCGGGTTCTCCTCGACAATCCAGCACAAGTTTGCTCTCCACTCCTCCAACTTGCTGCGGAGCTCCCCCTCCAGATAAGCGTCCTTCTTGCCGGCCCTCGAGATCCAGGCGATTCCGCCGGATAAAGGCTCCCCACTCTCAACTCGAGGCATAAAGAAGTGGCGGAAAAGGGCTACATTGGGATAGACTCCGACAAAGTTTTCGCAGAGATGTGCGAAAACTGCCATGGTTAGAACGGCATTGGGGGTGAAGTCAAGGAGGCGGAACCCGTAGGTGTTCATGATATCATAGAAAAATTCAGAGAAAGGCGGGCAGAGCCCGTAGTAGAAGAACAAGGCGAAGAAAGGGTATCCAGTTGGAGCCGTTTTAAAAGCAACGGTTGGAAGTACCTTCGTGCGCGGGTGCGCCCGCGTCTCCCCCGACCAGAAGAGGTAGTAGCACTCCCTCAGCTCCCTCGCGGCAAGCTTGGGGGGGAAGACGGCCCGCTCCTTTCGCAGCACCGCGAGCCGCTGCGCCTCGGCCGACTTCGCGCCCTTCCCCTTGTCGGTTTTCGGAGCCATGGCGGAAGTGGTGAGGGAGGTCGACGGCGTTGGTGGTGCTGGTGGCAATGGGGGGCGGAGCGCTGCTCTCTTTCAGCTTTGGGAAGAAGGGGAGCGGCGGAGGTTTTCGAGGTTGGAGTAGCAACTGGCGGATGGGCGAACTGCCCCTGTTTCCCCTGCATATAAGGAGGGAGGGGGCGGACGTTCCGCCTTTCCGAATAAAGAAACCACCCACGATCTCTCCCACGACGCCGCAATCAACGCCTGCCGTTCGGGGAGGGCGCGGTGGATACGGAGTGAGATACGGCGTAACCCAGGCCGCGCGTGCCCGTGCCCTGTTTTGGGCCTGGCCCAATAGCGCTCGGCACGTGTATGGCCCAGGCCCGGGGGCTCCTGTCGGTGTACTAGAGTAGGGGTACCCTAGTATCCCGAACTTGTGCACGGGCAGTCGCAGCACCCCGCGGCAAGGCTTGCTGGGTGACCGCCAAGGTCCTCCGTGGTTCCTTTAGAGCCATTCAAGAACAAAGTATTCAAGCCAAGGAGACAAGACCCCGGCAAGAGGAGCTTGCCGGGAAGGCCAACCAAGGCATCTCAAGAAACTTGCCGCGACGCGCCACGCGTCCCGGCAAGGCCCGGTGAGCGGCAAGCTCCCGGACGCGACAAGACAACGACCGCGGCAAGGCGCTTGCCGCGGCAAGCTACCACTCTGTACCCACGCTCCAGCACATCCGCCAACGTGTCGCTCTAGGACCCTTCCAGGCGTACGTGGCGGGAGGCTGTGCAGCCAGCGGTGTGCGGTGGCAAGCGGCGCTGACAAGGTTGCCGTCGTGGCGAATGGTGGCGTCCCTGACGGTCCCTTTTTGCACTGTTTGGGCGACGCCGATGGGCATTTAATGCTCTTGTCCCCTGCCGTCAGGGTTAGGTATGATGCACTATACAGGTAGTTGTACCAACTACAACACCTTTCCATTTTTACCCTTATCTGCGTTGCCACCTGTCGGTGACACCTTGAGCATATAAAAGGAGGCCCATGCGCAACGTAGGGGGGGTTGGAAGCAGAAGAACTCTCACGCTCGGTCTCGTTAGCTGCTGGTGTGTATTGTAGCACTCAGCGCTCCTAAGCAAGAACTCAATACAAACCACAAAGCAGGAGTAGGGTTTTACGCATCCGTGCGGCCCGAACCTGGGTAAACTGCTCGTGTGCTTCGCCTCGATCTGCTCTTCGTGCGATCTCCGCCCCCCGCCGAACCGAAAGGGGCTCGGTCCGCCGGTCACCATAGGTGCTCGTGGATCAGTTTCCCCGACAGAATGGCCCCCCAAATAAAGCTATCTGGGTGCCGAGGAAAACTATCGAAGCATTGCCTATTGCTACATTACTAACCATGCAAGAGGAAAATGCTCGTTACTTCCTTGAAAAACTTTGACAACATGAGTACATGCATACCTCATTCAATCACTATACTCATTCGTTTGGAAATAATTTCAATGCCTATTCTTTCCATTATGCTCGCACTTCTTTGAGTAACAATTATGGTTATCGAAAGAAATCATATGCTGCTCACTATCTTGTTTCGAGGCCACCTACAAAGATGTGGGTGGTTAAGAAAGCCTGATTGGGTTAAGTAATGGATAGTGAATAGTGGATGCACTAGTCATATGATCGGAGACAAGTCGTTGTTTGTCGACCCCAACTTAACTGCTTCATCTCAGAAGTATATCACTTTTGGTGACAACAACAAAGAAAAGGTAATTGGGTTAGGTAAAATTGTTATATCCAAAGACAAGAGCATTTATGATGTTTTACTTGTTCAGTCTCTTGGATTCAATCTCATGTCAATTGGAAAGCTTTGTCATCTAGGCATGCTAGTTCCATTTTCTATATCCAAATGCATCATCTTTATGGCATCTGACAATTCGTTCATCTTCGAGGGAAATAGAAATGGTGATCTATATATTGTGGATTTATCTAAGGGTCCATCAGTCCAAACTTGTTTGCTTGCAAAAGCAACCGAAGGATGGCTATGGCACCGAAGACTTGGTCATGCAGGTATGAGAAATTAGCAGATTCTCATGAAGAATAATAATCTCCGTGGCATTCTTGATGTAAAATTCAATAAGGATCGTCTCTGTGGTGCGTGTGATGCCGATAAATTGGCTAGGAAGCATCACTCGTCAAAAAATATCATGACCACGACAAGACCTCTGGAAATTCTTCATATGGATTTATTCGGACCTGAAAACTATGCAAGTTTCAGAGGCAGTCATTATGGTCTGGTTATTGTTGATGCTTTCTCTTGTTATACTTGGGCCTTCTTTCTCGAAGACAAAACCTGCACCCAAGACATCTTCAATAGATTCACCAAGAAGGCCCAAAATGAATATGATGTGTGAATTAAGCATGTCAGAAGCGAAAATGGTACTGAGGTCAAAAAATACTCACATCAAAGATTTTCTTGATGAAAATGGTATAACACATGAGTTTTCTGCCGCATACACTCCCCAACAGAATGGAGTTGTTGAGCGAAAGAATAGAACTTTCATTGAGATGGCGAGAACAATGCTCAGTGAGTATAAAACTCCTATTCGCTTCTGGGCTGATGTTATCAACAGTACTTGTCATGTGTGAATCGTGTTTATCTTTACAAATTCCTTAAGAAAACTACATATCAGCTCATCACTGGCAAGAAACCAAATGTTTCTTATTTGCGTGTTTTTGGTGCACCTTGCAATATTTGTGACATGAATCATAATTCCAAGTTTGCACCTAAGGCACATGATGGTTTTCTTCTTGGTTATGGCTCGAACTCGCATACTTATCGTGTCTATAACTCTCACCATAGGAAATTATGGAAACGTAAAATGTGCGGCTTGATGAATCTAACAGCTCCCAAAAGGAGCACCTGCCTAATGTTATAGATGAACCACCGATTTCGGGTGCTATTTGGCAACTGGCTATTGGGAGGGTCAGGCCAGTTGATGGAAATGTATCTGACTCTTTCAAGTATGATGCCCCCATGACTCGAAGCAGAACACGTCAAGCCACTACCAAAGAAAATGCGATTCCGAACACAAATGGCAACCAAAATGCCAATGTCAATCAAAATGACAATCCCGATGAAAATGGCGACACAAATGCTCATCCCGATGCTGATGCTGAGGAAAATAAAATGATCATCAACATGAAAATCCTCACCCCACGAGTGGCTAATCGAGTTGGCCCTGCTTTAAATCTCAAAGATCTTGAAAATCCAGGTTATCGACCCACAACTCGCTGTCGCACTCGTTTGGCTAACTATTGTGGCAGTTTCTCCTTTGTCTCGTTGACATAACATACCAAGTATGAGGATGCTATGAATGATAACGATTGGATGAATGCTATGCAAGAAGAGTTGGTGCAATTCGAACTGAATGATGTATGGGAATTGGTCGACAAACTGAATCCTATGAAACACAATATCATGGGCACATAATGGATATTCCGCAATAAGCAGGATGAAAATGGCATTGTTGTGAGAAACAAAGCACATCTTGTCACTCAAGGTTTTACACGGGTAGAAGGTATTCATTTCGGTGAAACATACGCTCACGTTGCCCGTCTTGCGGGAATTCATATTCTTCTTGCTTATGCAAACTAAAATGGTATCCTGCTTTATAAAATGGATATGAAAAGTGATTTCCTCGATGGTGAAATTGGTGAGGAAGTATATGTTAGGCAGCCACCTGGCTTTGAAAACCCTCAGTTTCCTAACAAAGTTTTCAGGTTGAAAAAGGCTCTGTATGGGCGGAAGCAAGCCCCTAGAGCTTGGTATGACACCTTGAAGAGGTTTCTGCATGACAAAGGGTTCAAGCCAGGATCCACTGATTCCACTGTTTTCACTCATGCTATTTGTCGTGGTTTTGTAATGGCAGATGCCCTTGTGAAAGGACTTAGGTGTGAGGTCATGTTCATGGTGATTAGCTTGAAGGGGTTGAGCGGGACGAGAGACACAAGTTTACCCAGGTTCGGCCCCTCACCAACGAGGTAAAAGCCTAGTCATGCTTGTTGCTATATTGCTAGAGTACCGATTACACGGGAGCGAATGTGCTTGACCTACCTATCGATCTATTGTTTCCTATCCTTAACCCGCTGTCGGGCCTCGCTTTTATATACACAGGTCGAGGCCTGATGGCTTACAGAATTCCGAGTTGGGTCATACAACGTAACCGACTCTGGCCCTAAGTCGCCCTACCTTCCTAGGCAAGTTGCCATCGGGCGGCTTACACCTTTGTGTCTTGAATCACCTCCGGGTTATGGGCTTCCATTGAGCCTGCTTGTAAGACGCCTTCGTCTTCTCATTTTTTCTTCTTAGACCTTTGTGGGCCTTCTTGTTATGAGTCACCAACAATATAACCTGGACCCTCCTGGGCGGGTCATACCACGGGGTTATATCCCCAACATTAGGCCCAGGTTGATTTGAACTTGTTCATGTCAATCTTCATCCTTTAATTAGCGAGTCTTCTGAATCTTTTCAATATTTAGCCTGATAAAATATCTATAACCCGCCATGACAAAAGATGATTTCACATCATTAACTTCAAAAGAACCCTGATGACATCATAACAGATCTTTGTAGTAATTAAACATCCCGAGAATTGAGGCACTTCTGTTGTTAAGATAATGATCGTGCCTCCTCGATTGTCGTGACTGACATTTAACTGTTCCCTTTCTCCATATAAATAAGCACGGGGGTCCTTTTCACTTTTTACCCCCACCTCTCTTTCTTCTTTGTCTTCCTCGCGCCGGTCGTCGCCACATGAGCTCTGCCGCCACCGTCGAACAACACCAACCTGGCCGCTGCATCAACCTAAGCACACCAGAAAACCGCGACGCCCTTCGACTGTTCATCAGCGTCTCCAGGTACTCGCTTCTTTTTACTTTGGAACTGCATTAGGTTCTCCTTTGTTCTTTAGTTCATCGGTGTTCATCGTTCCCATTCATAGTTCATCCATTGTACTGCTTAGTTCAATCCCAACGCAATTCTGAAGCCATGCGGTAGTAGTTTTAACATCCATGATTTTGTCATAGATCCGTCTTGTTTCTGCAAGATTCATTTTTTGACACACTAGTTCTTCCAAAATTGTTTTAGGTTTAGGAATAGTTTTTCCCTTTCCAAACTGTCGTGGATCCATAAATCACTACTAGGAAAAGGCCTACTAATGGCGCACGTAATTTGGCCATTAATGGCGCATTAGTGGTGCGCCATTAGTGCCACGCCATTAGTATATTTTACTAATGGCGCACCTCTGGTGCGCCATTAGTATCTGGTATACTAATGGCGCACCATAGATACGGCATTAGTGTGCACAGTAGTGCGCCATTAGTATGCCTCCCAGGGGGCCATGTATACCTACCCAGGTGCTTTGGCATACTAATGGCGCACGCCAGCAAGATGCGCCATTAGTAACTTCGGCATAGTAATGGCGTACTGTCTAATGATGCGCCATTAGTATCCTTTGGCATACTAATGGCGCACTGTGATGTGATGCGCCATTAGTATGAATATTAGGTTTTTTTATTTTTTAATTTCCTGTTTTTTGCACAGGTTACAAAATGTATAATTGGAATATAGACAGCACACATCAACAACAGATTCATCGAATTCAATAGAAGATTAGTCTCTGAATACAATTCATCATATTAGTCTCCGAATACAATTCATCATATTAGTCTCCGAATTGAAAAGACCGAACAAAGATAGAACATTATATTACAAGTCTCGAGACCGCGAGTAGCGAGTTTGTCTTCACATTACAAGTCGATATCGATCATCTAAACTACCATCACATAGAAGAGAGCTGCGGTCATCACGATGAGCATCATCACGATCAAACTCGTCTTCATCCGGTTCCTCCAACGCTCCCTCCCCTCTCCCACTAGATAGCGGGCGTATCTAGATTCCGCCTCAGCCCTAGTGGTGTACCCTTTGTAACTGTTACCGCTGAATCGGTGAACCTGTCTCCGACACTCCTCCCAGTCGTCGTAGACTCCGGGAACCTTACCCTTGTACACAACATACAACGGCATCGCTATGCACTAGCCAAACGAAACATTAGTACCAATTCACAGACAATACATAAGCAATATATAAGTATGCAACAGAACGATCGAAAGAGAAAAGCAAGACATTAATAGCATCGATTACATATAAGTTGAACGACTCTCGAAACCAAAGAGACATACTACAAGTTCATTAAAGTTTATTTACAACATGAGCCAATCAATGTTTCAGAACTAGACACAGCATCACTGCTTTCGACTCGACTCAAGGGACCGGAGCGTGCATGAAGCCGCCGTCTATCGTGGGAGTCATGAAATCACGGGCGTTGTCAGCCTGCATTTGTAGCATTGTGTCGATGTCACTGTTGGACGGTTGGTTCCTGAGGAAGAACTGCCCCGAGGTACGAAGGACATCTTGATGGATGATTTCCGCAAACTCCGACTGGATGCGAAAGAATTCTTGTCTGATGTCCGCGTCCTGGATTGCCGACACGCTCACGGCCCAATATTTGAGTTTACTCGGTAGCAGAAGTTGATGATGGTCCCGTACGATCGCCCGCATGTGATGGATGGCGTAGTAGGCACCCTTCTGACCGCCAGGCGGCTGCTTGACGCAGCAGAACGTCGTATTGTGGGAGAACACGTGCTTGCCGGTCTTACGAACTGTCCTAGTGAAGGTGCCTCCAGATTTGGCGTAGCCGGGGAGAACATCATCAAGAACCTTCTTGACATTTGTGTAGTCTACGTTCGACTGATGGTCCGGGTCGAAATACGTGGCCATGGAATATTTGGGGCTTAGGAGGATGAGCGTGCAATGTGTGTCATTGCAGAAAACACGGAATGTTAAAAGAAAAATGATCGAAATCTAAGAATTCATATGTTACGGGGCGGTTGAGGGGGAGGACTTACTCGGGAAAGTAAGGCATGAGGAAGTTATCCTTATCTCGGTTTGCCAGAATGACGCCTTCAAGGTAAGAACTCGCGACTTGCCGGTCCCCAGCGCTGCCCAAGATCTTGGCACGCATGTAGAAGGGGTCGACTATCACGATGTCCGGGGTCTTGTCGCGAATGATACGCATCTCCATACTCAGCGAAAATAGCCGAACGAAGGTGTAGTGCAGCGGATGAAGGTTCAACATAGCGTGGATGTCATCAAACCGCAGGACGATCGTACCCCCGATGGAGTTATCCACAAAGCCCTTGCCCTCTGGCACCTTGGCCGCGAAAACCGGGTATGCCACATCCTTCTCTCTAAGACGCCGTTCTCCAAAGAAAGAACACTGTCATGCAGACTCCGCATAGCACCGGTTGCAATATCGAGCATATTTGTCGGTAGCATCGGCCTACCCGCCACATGCACCCTCCTCATTAGATCCTCATGTGAAGGTGGCCCGTCCTGAGCACGGATCGTACTCGGTGCCGGCTGGCTCGCACCCTTGTTAGTTTTTCTTTTGCGTTCCTTCTTCTTCTCCTGAATTGGGACCGAGTTCTGCTCACAGACCGCCTTCTTGAGTGTGTTGGGGCTGATAATATTTCGCACCTCGCCTATCTGAGGCTCGGTGAAGTCGGCAGCTGGAGGCGTCTCCTAAGAGCTGAACGGCAGACGACGCCTGTTGCAACTTGGCTTCTCTGTGGTACCAGCTAGATCGCGCACGTCTTTTGTTGGGTTGGGTTCTTGAGAAGGAGGCCCCATGAAGTCGCCACCGTACCCATGATCGGCAAAGTACTGATCGACGTTGCCAAATGTATTGTCGTCGTCGTCGTTCTGATCCTGTGCCATATGCATGTTTGGATCCAGTGGCATAGGGATGTCCGGCACCGTTGCGGCGGTCTTGCCATGGGGCCGACTTGGCGCCGGCACGACTGGAGGTGTTGTCTTTGGGGTGGTGTCCCCCGCCCCCAAACGAATCTGGCTCTTCGGCCAAAGCAGGGGCCGGCTCAGGCAAGCGCTGAGGGTCATCACATCATCATTGTCGGCCCCGACGGGTCGAGTCGGAGGTAACACCTCGTCGTAGCCTGGCAGCACCCGAACCAGTTGAACTCTAAACAAGTTGGGTGGCATCTGGGTACCGTGGAACAAGGGGTTGCCCGGTTGAACGATTTTGCCCTTGGCGACATCGACCAACTCGTTCTTCACGAAGTGCAGGAGAGTGCACGGAACGTCCGCGGCGCCCTGCGAAAACATGTAGGGCGTCATCAGGGATGCCCAGTCAAAGGCAAGGAGATGAAGTCCTTGGCCGAGAGAGGCTTAATTAGTTACCATGATGATGGCGTCGAGCTCGGCTAATGTCGAGGCACCGCCAACGGCGGGCGTGCAGTTGACGGTGGGGCCGCTTGCCGCAGAGGTGCCAGCCGGCGTACACCCGGGTGCATTAAGCTATCGTGCCGGCGTCGGAGACACCAATGCCGCCTCCGCCGGAGACACCAATGGCCCCGCCATCGCGTTCTGCGAGTTGCTGGTCGTGAAGCTAGGAATCGGGGGCGGCCCCTGTTGGCCGCCCGCAATCCACGCACTCAACCCCTCGATCAAGATAGGCACAATGGCGGTGATTGTCGCTCCTAGCTGTTGTTGCACTTGCTCTTGGACAATCTTCGGAATCCGCGCCACCTGTGCCTTGAGTTCTTGAACCTCGCGCGCCTGGCTTTCCGAGCTGGTCTTTTTCTCCTTTCGCCCACCAGCGTTATAGTATGACGACCATTTTGTCGACAAGCCTTTGCCGGCCACACGACCAGCTGACATCGGCTTACTGAGCTTATCCTTGTTCTTCATTACATTCAACGCCCTATTTTGAGTTGTGTCCCAAGGGTTGCTCTTAGTCGACCCCACGCTACTGCTTTCAGTCGCCTGCGGAAGGAATGTGAACCATTTAGAAATTTGGCTTCATTAATTAGAATGCAACCATATGGAGCTAATTACGCGGGGGTGTATTCCTTACCAGAACAAGCTCAAGCGCCCTGGTCTTCGGATCCGTGGTAAGCTCCTTTGTTTTCGGGTCCTTCTTGTACCGGGCCCTGACAAAGTTCCTGGTCTGCTTGTCACCGTATTTATCAAAGAGGGGCGGTAGGCCCTGCTCGGCACGGTCCGCCTCCTCCTTGTCCCATATAGGCTCCGCCACTCTGTAACCGCCGGGACCGAGTGTGTGTTCCCCTAAGTTCAGCTCCCGCATTTCTTTCCCCCACTGACTTGATTCGGAGTGTGCGGTGCTCGAGCAATTGATCTTGAAGTCGTTGTAGTCATCTTCGGTGATCGAAGGATTTTTCTCCTTTATCTTCTCATAACTCTCACCTTTCTCGATCATTCTCTTCACATTGCTTTTCCAAGTAGACAGGGCCTTGCTCATCTTCGTGAGGGCAGCATTGTTCACTTTATTCCCTTTGAGGCTTGTGTTTTCAAATTCAGCGGGGAACTTGTATCGTTCGTGAACCTTCGTGAAGAGGAGGTTGCGCAAATTCCCTCGGTCAGGATGCCTCAGGTTCCCGGTGTTGATCGAGACGGTGCTCCGGAGAATGCACCCGAGCCGAAGCGAGTACCCCTTGACTATTCGTTCGGGCGCCGTTGGATTCCTGTCGGAGTCCACTTCAGTAACTTCCTCCTTGAGGGTGCGGAGCACGGTCGGGCGCCGGTCCTTCCGTTGCCTCTTCGGTTGGCTGCCATCTGTGCGTGCGCCGCCATCATCAGTGGTGGCATCTCGGCGGCACCATCAGTGGTGGCATCAGTGGGGTCATCCTCGGCGGTACCATCAGTAGTGTCAGGATCGGTGGGGAAGGCGGCGTCCTCATACAAGTGAGGTTGTTCCTCCTTCTCCTGGGACAGCTCCCAGAATGCCTTGCCGCCCGAACCCCCGGCCTCATCGTTGTTGGCCATGTTTCTCTCTAAATAGGAACAAAGTTTGGTCAAAAAGTTGGTTATTGTCAAGGAACAAGATCATGGTCTCATCATTTAGGGTTTGTCGACACCGAGGCATCCTAAAAGCTAAGCTTTTATAATTGAGGGTATTTCGACGCCGAGGCACCCTAAAAGCCTAAGCTTTCATCATTTCGTTTTTTATCGACACCGAGGCACCCTAAAAGCCAAGGTTTTTTAATTTATGGTTTGTCGACACCAAGGCATCCTAAAAGCTAAGCTGGGAGGGAGAATTCTAAGTTGGGCCTAATCACTAGCTTGGCTCTATTGCCGCCTATGGTTTAATGCAGCTAGAATAAAGGGGCACTTGATCCTACTTAATTAACTACTAAGATACCCTGGCCCATGCATTAGTCACAAGTACCCCATATGTCCTATTTTTAGCAAAGTCATGCTAAAATTCACGGAAAATTTCAGCATGACCTTTGCTGAAAATAGGACATATGGAGTACCCGAATTTGCCGGAATGGAAGTTAATCGACATTCCAGCAAACTCAAGGGCCTCTCGGGGTACCTGCAAAATCTTCACGACACGATGGTCGGAGACAAAACCCAGCAAAAAGCTGCTCGAGGTTCACCAATTGACTGATACTCATGGATAAGCAAAGCAAACTGCTACTACCAAAACAAGAACCAGACAAACTGATATATAATGTCAAGGATGTCTAATACCAGCAGCTAATTGTAGCTTTTGCTTTTCAGTGCCAAATTCTAGCTAGTACCAGTAGTTTTTCTCTTCAGGTAAAATTAACAGCTAGCAACAATTATTTTCAAATATATATACAAGACAAGAGAGACAACAAAATATATAAGAGAGACAGACACTTGTTGTAATAAAATGAGCCAGATTTGCATTCCCTTCCAAAAATAAAGTTGTATGCGTGGACTTATTATATATCAACCAAAAAACACACGCGCATATATAGGGTAGCTGCTAGTGTATATACACTTAACTTAATTTGACCGCTCCATCATGCATCAGTTGTAACTCAACTCTAACAGCAATTAAGCTAAGCAATTAACTACTAACTCTAATAGCAATTAAGCTAAGCAACTAGCATGCCAGGCCAGACACCACCTCCAGCAAGCAAGTTTGTTTCTTGCTAGAGAGAGTTGGACCTTTCATTTTCTTTTTCAACCAGTTTTACAAGGAAGGAAGAAAATTCAACCAACTAGTAAAACTCAGACACCTTCCTTCCTTCCTTCCTTCACATGATTGACTTCTCTTCACCTAGTTAATTAATTCGAGAGGGATTTGACCTAGTTAACCTAATTAATCCCTAGCAGTTAATTAATTTCACCTAGTTAACCTCCAGCAAGCAAGTTTGAACCTAATTTAGCCATTCAAGCTGTTTGACCTAGTTTGACCTAATTTGACCTAGCGGTACTAATAGTACGATCAACTCCCCAACAAGCTGTTCCCCAATTTAGCCATTCAGCAAAGGCCAACCCTAGGATGGTGTGTAAATTTATCCTTGTTTATTCCATCTCGTGAAACCCCAAATATATTGTAACTAGAAAACTAGTGTATGTTTGAATGGATGCATGCTTAATTCTAATTAGACTGTGTTTTGTCTTTTGTAATTTCATAATTTGCATAGGGTGGATAGATAATACCCAAAAGATGCCAGGCACTAGCAAAAGTTTGTAACACAAAGATGCACACACATTGTGCTGTTAAAAAAAAGAGCACATAGTGAATATGGATGAAATTAACCTAATTTGACCTAGTTTGGAAGTGGTCGAGGTCATGCAACATGGAGGGAACCGTATTGGACCTATTGGGGCACCGCCGGTTCAGGAAGCGGTTAGTTTGAGCTCAAGCTCATATAAGCTTGGATGAACAGTAAAAAAACATCTAGCATTTCTTTTGCCTCATCGTCCACAAATGTCATCCATGATGAAATTTTACAAGCAATCAAAACATTTGTCAATGTTTGCTAGAAAAACTCAGTTTTTATTTCATTTTATGCATCGAGGCTGAAGCTTCCATGGCGTAGGTAGTTGACTGGAGATGGGCATGAGGTTAATTTGTGAATGGGATGCAATTCAAGCACACATCAGTAGGAGTACAAGACTTGTGGTCAAATGCAGCCAAATGCAAATGCACTACTAAAACTACTCTGAATTCAGTCCAAGTTCAGACTAGTGATACTGCAGTACTAGTACTAAAGTAAAAATTCAGTATGCAGTCAACATTAAGAGTACTTACACTATACTACTAAAATAGCAGTCAGAATTTGTTGCAACTTCATCTTGTGATCGTTCGCCGTTGTCCCACAGAAGCTAATACGGTGGCCCATACTCTAACCAGAGTACTAGCAAGTAGACAAGTGAAGGGTTCATATAGCATCTGCTAGGAATATGCATGAACTTATTTCTTGATCGATGTAATAGTGAATGATCTAGTTAACTATGGACTATCATTTTCAGACTAAATTAACTGCTAATTTGACCTAGTTAACCTAGTTAATTAATTCGAGAGGGATTTGACCTAGTTAACCTAATTAATCCCTAGCAGTTAATTAATTTGACCTAGTTAACCTCCAGCAAGCAAGTTTGAACCTAATTTGACCTAAATTCGAGAGGGATTTGAACTAAACCTAGCAAAAGAGAGAAGAAGAGGGCATGGCCGGGAGGGAGGAGAGGAGGAAGAGAGGAGAAGAGAGGCTGAGGGAGGAGGGTTACCGGAGACGGCGGAGACGACGGAGGGCGGAGACGGCGGAGACGACTGTAACGCCTCGGACACACCCGCCGGTGGTCGTTACTCCTGGAGGGATCTAGACTGGCCCCACATATCAATACTAGTCTTTTCTGCGCACTTTGTCCTCACTCGTGCGCACCCGGGAACAACTTCCCGGTCGGTCACCCATCCTGAAACTACTCCAAGCTGAGCACGCTTAACTTTGGAGTTCTATCTGAATGGGCTCCCGGAAAAGAAGGAATTCCTTATTGATATGAGTAGTCTATCATCCCTATTAAGCCAGGCGATCACATACACCCTCACTCAGAGGAACCGACGTCCTCGTCGGGCCACAGGAACGTTCCCTCTTGGCACAACCGTCTGTGCTTCCAGGACAGCACATGTGCCATGCCGTGTGCCACGACGGGTCACAAACGTCATGCACAACATGACTGCAAACTGTCCGCAAACATCCGTGTAACCGCGAGGGTCAGCTCTGATACCAACTTGTAACGCCCCGGACACACCCGCCGGTGGTCGTTACTCCTGGCGGGATCTAGACTGGCCCCACATATCAATACTAGTCTTTTCTACGCACTTTGTCCTCACTCGTGCGCACCCGGGAACAACTTCCCGGTCGGTCACCCATCCTGAAACTACTCCAAGCTGAGCACGCTTAACTTTGGAGTTCTATCTGAATGGGCTCCCGGAAAAGAAGGAATTCCTTATTGATATGAGTAGTCCATCATCCCTATTAAGCCAGGCGATCACAACGACGGAGGGCGGAGACGGTGGGGAGGTCGCGGGCCTCCTCTCCTGGTGGACGTCCTCCCCGCGCGAAGGCGACGACGGCGAGCGGAGATAGTGGATGGGGCGGCGCATGGCGGGTGGTGGGGGGCGCGGGGGCGCGGCGGCGTGGGGGAGCTGCGGTGGTGAGGGGCGTAGGGGCGCGGCGGCGCGGGGGAGCTGCGGTGGTGAGGGGTGGAGTCGGGGAGAGAGAGGGGATCGATAGCTAGGTTGGGGATGGCCGCGGAGGAGATATGGATGGTGGGGGTGGCGCAATACTAATGGCGCACCACCCCTCGGTGCGCCATAAGTGAATACATACTAATGGCGCACCTCACCCTGGTGCGCCATTAGTATATTTTTTTTTCTGCTCGAGCCAACAGGTTATCTTCCACCTGACCTGATCCACATCAAGTGTCCTCTACTAGCTCGACTGGTCAGCAGCCAGTTCTCACACCAGGAGGTCCTGGGTTCGATTCCCAGGCTCCACAATTTTTTTATGCATTTAAAATGTTGTTTGATACTTATTTGTGTTTAAATATGTTCAAACTTGTTTAAATCATAACAGTAATATTTTTTTTATAAGACAGTAATAATATTTTAAAAATATATCATCAAACAGTAATGCCGGTGGAGCGGGGGAGGGTGCGGGGGGTCGTCGGCGGC
>LR738714.1:388165838-388180895 GCA_902687465.1 Secale cereale
CGGCCGGTGGACCGGGGGGTGCTCGGCGGCGAGGGGGACCGGATCTGGCGAGGTGGGATAGCGATCGAGATGGAGGGGGGGTCGAGATCGAGTGTCCATGAAATTTAAAAATATTCATGATAGTTCAAAAAGTGCCCATGAAATACAATCGAGAAATGAAGGCTACGATTTAAATACAATCGATCTTAGCTAGCTATCTGTTCACAATCGTCTTGCCCTTCTTTTTCGCCAATGGAGTTCTTCTGTGGAACGGACGTCCTTTAGGTAGGGTGGTCCTGCTTCTTCTTGTGGTGTATGCTGCTACTTCATCGTTGTCGTCATGTTCGATCCTCGGGTCGCCGTACTTGTCGAAGTCTTGCTCATTGGCTACTCCATCCATTCCGATGATCTTCCTTTTGCCTCTCCTCACGACAACACGACTGGGCTTTGACGGGTCGGTAATGAAGAAACATTGGTCAACTTGGGAAGCCAGTAACCATGGCTCATTTTTCGCGGTGACGTTTGCGCCCGCGGTCTTGGATTTGGCTTCGGGTATAACCATGGTGGTGAAATACCGGTCTTCTTTTAGGACGCTCTTGGCCCATCTGACACGGAACATCGGGACCTTCTCTCCAGCATAGCTCAGCTCCCAGATCTCCTCGATCCTTTCGTAGTATCTGTCCTTGTCATTACCGATGTAGGATTCCATCGTTACCCCGGAGTTCTGATAACCATCGCTGTTCATGTCCTTGGCCTCGGTGTAGAATGTGTAGCCATTGATATCGTACGCCTCATAGGTCATCAGGTTGTGATCGGCGCCCTGTGATAAGGCGAATATGAGTTGTTCTTCTGCGGAAGAATCCTCATGTAAAGGGTACGACAGAAGCTTCTGCTTGAACCAACGCGTGAAACATGAGTTGTGCTCTTTGATTATATCTCCGTCCATCCTCTGTTGGCCTCGGTCATTGTACGTCTTCTCAATAAAGGTTTTGTGCTCTACCACCCAAGGATCGACCACGTCTATGTGTTGTAGCGCGACTAGGTTTGCTCTTTCAAAGTCGGCGAGTCGACCCTCTAAGTCGACATGCATTTCGCGGTGACCATCACGGTGACCCCATCCAGCGAGCCTGCCGAGGTGCCTGTTGACGGGCAGACCAACGGGGTTCTCGATGCCTAGATAATTCGTGCAGTAGGAGATGCACTCTTCGGTCAGAAAGCCCCTCGCTATGCTTGCCTCTGGACGTGACATGTTGCGAACGTATCCTTTGATGACACCATTCATCCTTTCGAACGGTATCATGTTGCGCAGGAACGTCGGCCCGAGTTGGATGATATTGTCCACGATATGGACCAGCAGATGCACCATAACGTCGAAGAATGCGGGTGGGAAGTACATCTCAAGCTCGCATAGTATCACCACGATCTCTTCCTGTAGCCTTCTGAGTTGCCTCAAGCCAACAGACTTCCGAGAGATGACGTCGAAAAAGTTGCATAGGCCAAATAGGGTTTCACGGACGTGCGCGTCCATGATCCCACGGATTGCAACTGGAAGTATCTGCGTCATCAGCACGTGACAGTCGTGAGACTTCATCCCGCTGAACTTCAGCTTCGCCCGGTCTAGTTATCTGCTTATCTTCCCCGCGTAACCGTAAGGAAGTTGTACTCCTACGAGGCAGGTGAAAAACTGCTCGATCTCCTCCTGACTTAGAGTGAAGCACGCGGGAGGGTAGTCATTTCCGGTCTTCTTGGCCTTTTTGCCTTTGCGACGACTTTCCGTGTCCTGCTTCGCCTCATCATCATCATCATCATGATCATCATATATAGCGTGAAGCTCCTGTCCTGATACCCATTGATTTCAAGTCTGCCCTTGCTTTCGGCCCATCTTTGGTCCTCTCTAGCATGTTGAGCAGGGTACCAAGCAGACTCTTGCACACGTTCTTCGTTATATGCATTACATCAAGGCTGTGAGGCACACGGTGGATCTTCCAGTACGGCAAGTCCCAGAAAACAGACCTCGTTTTCCATACCTTCAGCAGCGGCTCTGGCGCCTTTCACTTCTTTCCCGGCTCTGGCGCCTTTTGCTTCTTTCCCGGCAGTGGGCAATCTTTCCAATTTTTCAACAGCTCGTCTATTTCCTCGCCGCTCCTCGTACGCGGGCGTCCTCGGGGTTCGGTTTCACCATCGAACAGATCCTTGCGTTTTCTCCACAGGTCATCGTCGCGAAGCCACCTTCGATGTCCCATGAACACGGTTTTCGAAGACCCGGGATCTCTATCTAGTTGGCGATACGTTGTGTCATCCATGTACCTGACGCATCCAGAAAATCCGTGGACCACCTGCCCCGCGACATATCCTTAACCGAGATAGTCGTGCACCGCCGTGAGCAGCGCGGATCTCATAGGAACATATTCTTTCTTTGCGGCGTCCCACGTATTGGCTGGCGTTTTCCACAGCGTGTCTAGCTCCTCTTTTAGCAGCCCCAGATACAGATTGATGTCGTTCCCTGGTTGTTTCGGTCCTTCAATTAGCATAGTCATGTGAATGTACTTCCTCTTCATGCACAACCAGGGGGGAAGGTTGTACATCCACACAAACACGGGACAGGTGCTATGTGTGCTTCTCTGGCTGCCAAACGGATTGACTCCATCGGTGCTCGCGCCCAGCATGATGTTCCTTGGATCGTTCCCAAATTCTAGGTCTTCGAAGTTCAACGCTTGCCACTGGCTCGCATCCTTAGGGTGACTCAGCATCTTGTCTTTTTATCTATCTCCGGATCATTTGCGTCATCTTCTCGCTTCTTCTCCTCCCTATTCGTGTGTCAACGCAGGAGCTTTGCTACCTTAGGGTCCGCGAAATACCGCTGCAGACGAGGAGTGATCGGAAAGTACCACACCACTTTTCGAGGAGCTTTCTTCCTCTTCTTCTATCGAGTGATGCCGCACACCGGACATATGGTAGACTCCGTGTGCTCGTCTCGATAAATGATGCAATTGTTCATGCACACATGGTATTTCACGTGCGGTAAATCCAGAGGACACACGATTTTCTTCGCCTCCTCCAAACTGGTGGGGCACTTGTTCCCCTTGGGAAGACGTTCGTGCCAAAATGACATGTTCTCGTAGAAGCATGCATCGGTCATTTTGTGTTTTACCTTCATCTCCAGAGCCATGAGCGTTACTTTCAGGCGGGTATCCTCGGGCCTGCATCCTTCATACAATGGAGTAACCGCGTCTAACTCAAGTTGATCCATCTTGGCTTTCTCTCGGGCGGCATCTCTTGCGTTATCGGTCTGCTTGAGAAGCAGTTCTTGAATATGAGGGTCCTGCACCCAGCCCATCGATGGTCCAGCATCGTCTGCTCCGCCGGCATCATCATCTTCATGATCATGCCCGTCGTCTGCTCCGGCATCTTCCTCATCATCATGTCCTGCATCTTCTACATGATGACTGTGTACAGCATCACCGTCGTGATCATCTCCTGGGGATTCTTCATCTTCTCGCCTGCCCGAGCCGCGGTGGTTGTCTTGCTGCCCTTCCTCATTTCTTGCCCGGCCCCCATGGACGACTTCGTAGTCATCTTCATCACCTTGCCACCGATAGCCATCCATGAAACCACGCAAGAGCAGGTGGTCCCGCACCTGCCCGGAATCCGGGTCCGCAATAAGGCTCTTCAGCTTGCATCTTCGACACGGACATCTTATCTCGGTCTTGTTCTTTTGAAGCATCTCGGCCTTCGCGGACCTCAAAAACCTATTCACGATGCCTTCGGTCATCGTGCGCACCATGGTCGCCTGCGGGGTAGAGCAAAACGATATTTTAGAACCAAGAAAAAATTTGCCATGACTTTCCCAAAAAATAGGACAAAAAGAATGCTTAATGCCAAAATTCTCACCGAAACGGAAATGAATCAACATTCCGGGAAAATATTGGCAACTATCGCATTTCAAATACCGGTACACCTCCAAACACAAACACATATGTAACGCAACAAACATATGCAACACCACGAACATACATAGATCTAGCTAGGCCATAAAAAGTGCATGTGCACATTGTTGTATGGAGAACAACATAGCTTCCCCCTTACTTACCTATCAAAACAAGGTAATTTAACCACTTAATTTGAATGAATCTATGGTGGAAATGAGGTGAAAAAGAGGAGGGACCCGAGACAAGGAGGAGGTGGAGAGAATGAAGTGGGGAAAAAGTGAGTGTGGGTAGGAGAGGCTGTCCAAAATATCTTGTTGCTGCCCACTTACTAATGGCGCACCCACTATAAATGCGCCATTAGTAATCAAGGTTACTAATGGCGCATCTGCAGTTAGTGCGCCATTACTAGTTTTGAAAAAAAAACAATACTAATGGCGCACTGTCCCACAGTGCGCCATTACTAGTTTAAACTAGTAATGGCGCACTATGGAACAGTGCGCCATTAGTAGTTTTGCAAAAAAAAAGAATAAAAAATATAATAAAAAAAGAACATTAATGGCGCACTTTACTGCTGGTGCGCCATTACTAGTTACAACTAGTAATGGCGCACTTTGTCTGGATGCGCCATTAGTATGTTTGGACAGGTACACTAGTTCAAAAAAAAACTTTTTGATACTAATGGTGCACCCTGGGCCAGGTGCGCCATTAGTAGTTTGAACTCTAATGGCGTATCAGAGGTTGGTGCGCCATTATTATATACTAATGGCGCACTGCTTGTCTGGTGCGCCATTAGTATCAATTCCATCTATAGCCCTTTTCCTAGTAGTGAATAAAGTTGCAATTTGTGAAAACTGTTTAGGCAACACTTAGCAAAATTTCCAGCACTTCCATCTTCATAAACTGTTGACTAGCCATACCGTATGTGGCGGCCTACAAAATGCTCTTTTGACCCGCCATCCACTGGCCGGCTTAAAACTTGCAAACGGCTCTATACCACAATATTGAATTTAAAGTATTTATTTCATGTTCATAGCTTTATTATCTCCGGCTCATTATGACCAAGGCTCCCACAACATGTGATTGGATTCCTTCTCAAGTTACAGAGGAAACTCTCAATGATTTCGTGGCTATGGGAATTTTAGCCACCCAGCATGTCATCCATTGGCGGGTTCCAGGCTCCGAATGTCCTCCTGGACCTCAAGACGGCAAAGTCATAGTCTTTACCGACCACATGCTCCATGGCTTTGCACCACCTGGCTCTAAATTCTTTCGAGATGTTCTACACTTCTACAATCTTCACCCGCAAGATATTGGCCCAAATTCTATCTCAAACATATGCGATTTTGAAGTATTCTGTGAAGTATACCTTGGTGAAGAACCCTCTACTGACCTATTTAGAGATTATTATTACATCAACCGCCAAACTGGGATGACTGATGGGCCTAGTCTTGAGCTCGGAGGTGTCTCCATTCAGAGGCGGAGGGACATAATCTTTCCAGCAGCTGCTCTGCCGAGTCACCCAAAAGACTAGAATTTCACTTGGTTCTATTGTAAAGATACCTCTCTGGAACGAGAGAACCCTCTATCGGGTTTTCGCCTATACTGGCTCTTAACCAACAACCCGCTCCCAAGCAAATTGACTGCTGAAGAACGGATTCCTTACGCTTCCACTTTATCGAAGATCCGGGCTTTAGTCACCGATTTCTTAACTGGAATTGATCTGGTTTGTTATTGTGTTGCTTGGAGAATTTTCCTTTAAGCCGCCGGCTTAATGCGCCAATACACTGGGGACCCCAATGATCCGCTGTGCAATAATCCCACACAACTGACTGAAGAAGATATCAATGATACCGTCAAGTTGCTCCTTGGTAAGTCATTTGAAAACTAACTCAACTCACTTGGTATTGTTTTTATGCAACTTATTGACGCCGATTTACTTCAGGAGGATGTAGATGCGAGTCACGCCGATGTTGCCGAGGTAATCCCTGTCTCCTCCGACTCAGAACCTTTGCTAGGAGAGAAAGAACGGTGGGTCAGAAGGAAAGTAAGTTTTTCCCATCCTCTTGCTTACTTGGACCCAAATTTTATTTTGAGGAAACAACAACACGAATCCAGGCATAACACGAGAAGCAGTGGCCCAGAAGAACTCATGGTCGGCTTATCAAACATGCCGGTGGCTCACAAACGTCGTCAAGAGGTGCCTCATCATCCTACTTTATCCTTTCCACGAGCCGGCCTCATACGACAACCTCTTAATCCTTCTGATTCGGCATATCAGGAATCGTCTAACTCTTCTGGTGACTCCACTTCTACACAGCTTCCCGCTTTTGTGGTCAACCCGGTGTAAGTTTTTAACATTTGCTGAGTAAATCACTTTTCGATTCATACTTAACAACCTTGATTATTTTCTTCACATGGCTAAAGCCAAGACATGTAAGAAACAAAAGGTGGCCGGGTCTTCCAAAGCCGACGAAGAGGAAAAACAGGCTTCCAAAGCTGATGAAACTCCAACTTAAAAACCTGAAGACTATGAGAAATGGCAAGATGAGCCACCTTCACAAGTTGACCCGGCCTCAACCATCAATGACAACCCGGCGAACCTTCATGACCCACCAAGTCCTAAGCTGGTTGCACCCATCAAAAATTCTGCTGATGACCATATTGAGGCTGTTCTTATCACCGGATCAACTTTTATGCCGCCTGGAGCCCCTGCAGTGCTTGCCAAGTGCTACTTCTCGAGCTTGCGTTGTATTCCTTCGAAGAGGAAAGGGAGATGCAGCACAATAGCGTAACTATTTCCCTCAGTTTTGGAGAACCAAGGTATCAATCCAGTAGGAGACCACACGCGAGTCCCTCGCACCTGCACAAACAAATAAGAACTTCGCAGCCAACGCGATAAGGGGTTGTCAATCCCTTTACGGTCACTTACGAAAGTGAGATCTGATAGAGATGATAGTTTATATTTTTGGTATTTTCGTTTATAAGAACAGAAAGTAAAAGCAGAAAAAGTAAAGTAGATGTAGATTGATATGTTTGAGAATAGACCCGGGGGCCATAGTGTTCTCTAGTGTCTTCTCTCATGATAGCGATATTCTACGGCGGGTAAACAAATTACTGTCGAGCAATTGATAGAAAAGTGAATAATTATGAGACTATCTAGGCATGCTCATTGTATATAGGCATCACGTCGGAGACAAGTAGACCGACTCCTGCCTGCATCTACTACTATTACTCCACACATCGACCACTATCCAGCATGCATCTAGTGTATTAAGTTCATAAGAATAGAGTAACGCCTTAAGCAAGATGACATGATGTAGTGGGATAAACTCAAGCAATATGATATAAACCCCATCTTTTTATACTCGATGGCAACAATACAATACGTGCCTTGCTGCCCCTACTGTCACTGGGAAAGTACACCGCAAGATTGAACCCAAAGCCAAGCACTTCTCCCATTGCAAGAACTATAGATCTAGTAGGTCAAACCAAACCTATAATTCGAAGAGACTTGCAAGGATATTATGAGCACACATAAAGAGTTCAGAGAAGAACCAAATATTTCTCATAGATAATCTTGATCATAAACTCACAATTCATCGGATCCCGACAAACACACCGCAAAAAGAGATTACATCGAATAGATCTCCTCGAAGAATGAGGAGATCTTTGTATTGAGATCCAGAGAGAGAGAATAAGCCATCTAGATACTAGCTATGGACCCAAAGGTCTGTGGTAAACTACTCACAACTCATGGTGAGGACGATGATGATGATGTAGAAGCACTCCATGATAGATCCCCCCTCCGGCGGAGCTCTGGAACAGGCTCCAAGATGGGATCCCATGGGAATAGAAGGTTACAGCGGTGGAATTAGGGTTTTCTCTCTGTTGTTGATGGTTTCGGGGTATGTAGACTTATATAGGAGGAATGAGGACACCGGGGGACTCACGAGGGCCCCACGAGGCAGGGGGCGCGCCCCCCACACTCGTGGGCACCTCGTGGCTCCCCTGACGTGGTTCTCAAGTCTCCCGTGCGTGATTTTCTCCGAAATTATCTCTCCCGAAGGTTTCATTCCGTTTGGACTCCGTTTGATATTCTTTTTCTACAAAACCCTGAAACAGGCAAAAAACAGCAATCTGGACTGAGCCTTTGGGTTAGTAGGTTAGTCCCAAAATGATATAAAAGTGTATGACAAAGCCCATTAAACATCCAAAACATCATAAATAGTAGCATGGAATAATAAAAATTATAGATACGTCGGAGACGTATCAAGCATCCCAAGCTTAATTCCTGCTCGTCCTCGAGTAGGTAAATGATAAAAACATAGTTTTTCAATGTAATTCTCTTAATTGTGGCATGAATGTTCATATCTGAAAGATTCAAGATAAAAGTCTATATTGACATAAGAAATAATAGTACTTCAAGCATACTAACAAAGCAATCATGTCTTCTCAAAATACTATGGCTAAAGAAAGTTATCCCTACAAAATCATATAGTCTGGCTATGCTCCCTCTTCATCACACAAAATATTCATATAATGCACAACCCCGATTCTAGCCAAGCACTTGTTTTCATACTCTATTTTTTCAAACCTTTTAACTTTCACGCAATACATGAGCGTGAGCCATGGACATAGCACTATGGATGGAATAGAGGTGGTTGTGGAGAAGACAAAAGGAGGGAGATAGTCTCACATCAACTAGGCGTATCGACGGGCTATGGAGATGCCCATTAATAGATATCAATGTGAGTGAGTAGGGATTGCCATGCAACGGATGCACTACAGCTAAATATGTATGAAAGCTCAACAAAAGGAACTAGTGGGTGTGCATCCAACTTGCTTGCTCATGAATACCTAGGGCATTTGAGGAAGCCCATCGTTGGAATATACAAGCCAAGTTCTATAATGAAAATTCCCACTAGTATATGAAAGTGACTAAACATGAGACTCTCTATCATGAAGAACATGGTGCTACTTTGAAGCACAAGTGTGGAAAAAGATAGTAGCAATTGTCCCTTCTCTCTTTTCTCTCATTATTTTTGGAGGGGCTCTCTCTCTCTTTTTTTTATTAGGCCATCTCTATTTTTTTGGGCCATATCCTCTTTTTTTTATTGGCCTTTCCTCACATGGGACAATGCTCTAATAATGATGATCATCACACTTTTATTGATTTACAACTCGGTATTACAACTCAATACTACAACAAAGTATGACTCTATATGAATGCCTCCGGCGGTGTACCGGGATGTGCAATGAATCAAGAGTGACATGTATAAAAAATTATGCATGCTGGCCTTGCCACAAATACGATGTCAACTACATGATCATGCATGGCAATATGACAATATGATGCGTGTCGTATAAACGGAACGGTTGAAAGTTGCATGACAATATATCTCGGAATGGTTATGGAAATGCCATGATAGGTAGGTATGGTGGCTGTTTTGAGGAATAATATGGTGGTTGTTTTGAGGAAGGATATATAGTTGGTTTATGGTACCGGCGAAAGTTGCGCGGTACAAGAGAGGCTAGCAATGGTGGAAGGGTGAGAGTGCGTATAATCCATGGACTCAACATTAGTCATAAGAACTCATATACTTATTGCAAAAATCTACGAGTCATCAAAACAAAGCAATCAACGCATGCTCCTAGAGGGGAGGTTGGTAGGAATTAACCATCGCGCGCCCCCGACCTCCACACAAAGGTTGACACTTTACAAATACCTCATGCTCTAACTTCGTCACATAGCGGTTCACCATACGTGCATGATACATGAATCACTAACCTTAACACAAGTATTTTTCAATTTCATAAAAACTCAACTAGTATGACTCTAATATCACTATCCTCATATCTCAAAACAATTATCAAGCATCCAACATCTCATCATATTCAATGCACTCAGTGTGAAAGTTTTTACTACATTGATATTGGATGTCTATCATGTGAAGACTAGTTTTATAGCCTAAACACATTACCATGCTGTTTCAAGAGACTCTCAAAAGGATATAGGTGAAGCATGAGAGTTCAACAATTTCTTCAAAATATTATCACCGCCGTGCTCTAAAAGATATAAGTGAAGCACTAGAGCAAAAACTATTCAACTCAAAAGATATAAGTGAAGCACATGAGTGTTCTAACAATTCCTAGGCCATATTTAACTCTCTCAAATAGGTGTGTCCAGCAAGGATAATTGTGGCAAACTAACAAGCAAAGATTCAAATTATACAAGACGCTCCAAGCAAAACACATATCATGTGGTGAATAAAAATATAGCTCCGAGTATAGTTACCGATGGATGAAGACGAAAGAGGGGATGCCTTCCCGGGGCATCCCCAAGCTTAGGCTTTTGATTGTCCTTGAATTCTACTTGGGGTGCCGTGGGTATCCCCAAGCTTAGGATTTTGCTACTCTTTGTTCCATAGTCAATCAAAGCAATACTCAAAACTTGAAAACTTCACAACACAAAACTTAGACAAAAATTCTCGTGAGCTCCGTTAGTATAAGAAAGCAAACCACTACTCAAAGGTAGTGCAACGAATTTATTCTTTGTTTATATTGGTCTTAAACCTACTGTATTCCAACTTCTCTATGGTTCATACTTGCCAATACTACTCATAGATGCATTTAAATAAGCAAACAACACACGAAAAACAGAATCTGTCAAAAACAGAACAGTCTGTAGTAATCTGCAGGTTTCGCATACTTCTGTCACTCCAAAAAATTCAAACTAAATTGGTACGCGTGAGGAATTTTTCTATTAATCATCTGCAAAAAGAATAAACGAAATAGCAAGCTCCAGTAAAATTTGATGACCATTCTAGCAAGCGCTAACGATTCTGTTTTTCACAGCAAGATCACATAAACTTCACACAAGTCTTCCCAAAGGTTCTACTTGGCACAAACACTAAACAAAACATGAGACCACATCTAAACATAAGCTAGATGCAATATTTATTCCCTAACATCAGAAAAAAAAAACAAAAAAATTAGGTTGCCTCGCAACAAGCGCTATCGTTTTACGACCCCAGCTAGGCACGATACAAGATAGATCTAGGTATTGCCATCTTTGGAAGGCAATCCATAAGTGGCTCTCATGATAGATTCATATGGTAATTTGATTTTCTTTCTAGGAAAGTGTTCCATGCCTTTCCTTAATGGAAATTGGAATCTAATATTTCCTTCCTTCATATTAATAATTGCACCAATCGTTCTAAGGAAAGGTCTACCAAGAATAACAGGACATGAAGGATTGCAATCTATATCAAGAACAACGAAATCTATGGGCACATAATTCCTATTGGAAACAATAATAACGTCAATAAATCTTCCCATAGGTTTCTTAATAGAGGAATCCACAAGATGCAAATTTAAAGAACAATCATCAAGCTCATGGAACCCTAGCAAATCACACAATTTTTTTGGGAAAGTGGAGACACTTGCACCCAAATCACACAAAGCATAGCATTCATGATCTTATACTTTTATTTTAATAGTAGGTTCCCACTCATCATAAAGCTTTCTAGGGATAGAAACTTATAACTCAAGTTTTTCTTCATAAGATTGCATCAAAGCATCAACTATTTGTTTGGTAAAAGCTTTATTTTGACTATAAGCATGCGGAGAATTTAGTACGGATTGCAACAAGGAAATGCAATCAATCAAAGAACAATTTTCATAATTGAATCCCTTGAAATCCAAAGTAGTGGGTTCATCACTATGCAAAGTTTTAATCTCTTCACTCCCACTTTTAACAATTTTAGCATCAAGATCTAAAAACTCCGAATCATTGGGACACCTTAAAGCAGAATCATCTCCAATCCTATCTTCATCAAGATTTATACTAGAAAACAGGGATCTAATAGGAGACACATCAATAACTTTCAGATCTTCATCTTTAATTTCATGATATCTAGAAGAACATGCTTTAATATAATTCTCTCTTTTAGCACGCATCCTAGCGGTTCTTTCTTTGCATTCATCAATGGAAATTCTCATGGCTTTGAGAGACTCATTGATATCATGCTTAGGTGGGATAGATCTAAGTTTCAAAGAATCAACATCAAGAGTAATTCTATCCACACTTCTAGCCAACTCATCAATCTTAAGCAATTTATCTTCAAGCATAGCATTGAAATTCTTTTGCGAGATCATAAACTCATTAACACTAGTTTCAAATTGAGAAGGCATCTTTCCATAAGAGTTGTTAAAGGAATTACCATAATTATTAGAGGAATTACTAGGAAAAGGTCTAGGATTAAAGTTCCCTCTACAAGCATTGTTACCAAAATTATTCCTACCAACAAAATTCACATCCAAAGATTCATTGTTATTTTCAATCAAAGTGGACAAAGACATATCATTAGGATTAGGAGAGGCACTCTTAGGAGCAAATAATTTCATAAGTTCATCCATCTTTCCACTCAAAACACTAATTTCTTCAATAGCATGCACTTTTTTACTAGTAGATCTTTCGGTGTGCCATTGAGAATAATTGACCATAATATTATCTAGGAGTTTGGTAGCTTCTCCTAAGGTAGTTTCCATGAAAGTGCTTCCCGCGACCGAATCTAAAAGATTTCGAGAAGCAAAATTCAAGCCAGCATAAAAGTTCTGAATAATCATCCATAGATTCAAACCATGTGTAGGGCAATTAAGTATCATTAATTTCATTCTCTCCCAAGATTGTGCAATATGCTCATTATCTAGTTGCTTAAAATTCATAATGTCGTTTCTAAGAGAGATGATCTTAGCAGGAGGGAAATACTTAAAGATAAAAGCATCTTTGCACTTATTCCATGAATCAATACTATTTCTAGGCAATGAGGAAAACCAAGTTTTAGCACGATCTCTAAGTGAAAACAGAAATAACTTCAATTTAACAATATCGTTATCCGTATACCTTTTCTTTTGCATATCACACAAATCAAGAAAGTTGTTCAGATGGGTAGCGGCATCTTCACTAGGAAGGCCGGAGAATTGATCTTTCATGACAAGATTCAACAAAGCAGCATTGATCTCACAAGATTCAGCATCGGTAATAGGAGCAATCGGAGTGCTAATAAAATCATTATTGTTGCTATTGGAGAAGTCACACAATTTGGTATTGTTCTAAGCCATAGTGACAAGCAAGCAATCCAACACACACAAGCAAACAAGAAGCAAGCAAACGATAAATACACGACAGAAGCATGGCAAATAAAACGGCAAGGGTGAAGTGGGGGAGAGGAAAACGAGAGGCAAAAATGTAATGCGAAGGATAAGGGTCTGTGATAGGTACTTGGTATATGACTTTTGCGTAAGCCTCCCCGGAAACGGCGCTAGAAATTCTTCTTGCTACTTCTCGAGCTTGCGTTGTATTCCCTCGAATAGGAAAGGGAGATGCATCATAGTAGCGTAAGTATTTCCCTTAGTTTTTGACAACCAAGGTATCAATCCAGTAGGAGACCATGCGCGAGTCCCTCGCACCTGCACAAACAAATAAGAACTTCACGGCCAACGCGATAAGGGGTTGTCAATCCCTTTACGGTCACTTACGAAAGTGAGATCTGATAGAGATGATAGTTTATATTTTTGGTATTTTTGTTTATAAGAACAGAAAGTAAAAGTGGAAAAAGTAAAGTAGATGTAGATTGATATGTTTGAGAATAGACCCGGGGGCCATAGTGTTCTCTAGTGGCTTCTCTCATGATAGCGATATTCTACGGCGGGTAAACAAATTACTATCAAGCAATTGATAGAAAAGCGAATAATTATGAGACTATATAGGCATGATCATTGTATATAGGCATCACGTCCGAGACAAGTAGACCGACTCCTGCCTGCATCTACTACTATTACTCCACACATCGACCGCTATCCAGCATGCATCTAGTGTATTGAGTTCATAAGAACAGAGTAACGCCTTAAGCAAGATGACATCATGTAGAGGGATAAACTCAAGCAATATGATATAAACCCCATCTTTTTATCCTCGATGGCAACAATACAATACGTGCCTTGCTGCCCCTACTGTCACTAGGAAAGGACACCGCAAAATTGAACCCAAAGCCAAGCACTTCTCCCATTGCAAGAACTATAGATCTAGTAGGCCAAACCAAACCAATAATTCGAAGAGACTTGCAAGGATATTATGAGCACACATAAAGAGTTCAGAGAAGAACCAAATATTTCTCATAGATAATCTTGATCGTAAACTCATAATTCATCGGATCCTGACAAACACACCGCAAAAAGAGATTACATCGAATAGATCTCCTTGAAGACCGAGGAGATATTTGTATTCAGATCCCGAGATAGAGAAGAAGCCATCTAGAAACTAGCTAAGGACCCGAAGGTCTGTGGTAAACTACTCACAACTCATGGTGAGGACGATGATGATGATGTAGAAGCACTCCTTGATGGACCCCCCTCCAGCGGAGCTCCGGAACAGGCTCCAAGATGGGATCCCACGGGAACAGAAGATTACAGCGGTGGAATTAGGGTTTTCTCTCTGTTGCTGATGGTTTCGGGGTACGTAGACTTATATAGGAGGAAGGAGGACACCTGGGGACTCACGAGGGCCCCACGAGGCAGGGGGCATGCCCTGGGAAGTGGGGCGCGCCCCCCACCCTCGTGGGCACCTCGTGGCTCCCCTGACGTAGTTCTCAAGTCTCCCGTGCGTGATTTTCTCCAAAAATATCTCTCCCGAAGGTTTCATTCCGTTTGGACTCCGTTTGATATTCCTTTTTCTGCGAAACCCTGAAACAGGCAAAAAATAGCAATCTAGACCAGGCCTTTGGGTTAGTATGTTAGTCCTAAAAATGATATAAAAGTGTATGACAAAGCCCATTAAACATCCAAAACATCATAAATAGTAGCATTGGACAATCAAAAATTATAGATATGTTGGATACGTATCACCAAGCATTCTGCCAAAGATAAGATTCTTGCAACTGAGAAGAACCAAACCAAGTTTGACCTTGCAAGCTATTCTCAGTTGGACGTCAATGAACTCTATTCTGGCTATTTAAGTCATTTGCATGCCAGACGTGACTTAGAGGCTGACTTGGTCAAAAGGATGCGATAGAAATAAGTGGTATTATATATATATATATATATATATATATATATATATATATATATATATATATATATATATATATAT
>LR738714.1:388180931-388244564 GCA_902687465.1 Secale cereale
AGTACTATTCTGATCTGAGGACCAGAATAGTTATGCAGATCACGCGGCCCGTTATATAGCGAGCGAGGAGAAGTTCCTGAACTCCCAAACCGTGGGAAAGTAAAAGAAAAAAATAGCGCCCCCACTGTCCACGCCGCACCCCCATCTCTTCCACCACCCGAACTCCACCAGCCCACCTCCCCGCCGCTGGGATCCAACCAACGGCGGGGGGGTGACCGCCACCAACCCACCTCCCCGTCGTCGGGATCTGGCCACCAATCCACCGCCCCGCCGTCGGGATCCAGCCGCCAATCCACCTCCCCGCCGCCGGGATCTTGCCACCGCACAACTGCCACCAACCCAACCTCCCATCGCTTGGATACTACCGCCACGCGACAACCACGAACTTGACTCCCCCACCGCCGAAATTCGCCCCTCAGTGACCTTCTTCCTTTGCTGTCGTGACCTTCCACCTCTACCATTGTGGACTTCTTCCCTCCCGTGCCTCCAGTGCGGCGGTGCCCTCTCACATCTTGGATTCATGGCAATGTCGGACGGCTCTGCTTCCAATGCAGCGACGCCCTCCATATCGTGTGGTGCTAGCAAACCATTGGCCGTTAACCTCACGAGCACCGCCGTCCAGCCATCTATTGCTTCCGTCTGGGCTGCAGAGCGACAGTCCTCCCCTCGGGGCCCTCCCTTCCTCTGCTCAACCGGGCCACCGTTGCTATGCCACCCGCCCCAAACGTCATCGCTCATCCATCTCCTCCGGCCTCTCGCACACTGCCATCCCGACGGAAGCTGAGGGAGAAGTTCATCCAAGCCACCGCTACAGTCCGAAGGTTTTCATTTTTTGATGACGCCCCCTTCTACATGCTTCTTGCACCCTGTCGCTGCATCCAGATATGATAGAGGCAAAGGTGTCTTGTCTTTCGATGAGATGGTGGCTATCGTTTTGGAGGAAGTCAACTTTGACGATCCGACTACGAACGTGCGACGACGTCGTGCCTTAGCAATCGCTAAACCAACTCCGAGAGGTTATTGACCACGCCGGAGCACGATCAACCTGACCACAAAGGTCTGTTTCCTGCAGGCAAACGAAGAACAAGCAAGAAACTGAGATTGCAATCTGGATATTGTAAATTCAAGAGGAAAGCTTTATTGATCAAGTGGGGTTCTGTGACGTCTTTGTCTAGTTGTTGAACACAAACGAAGTACGCGAAGTTGCAGCTATGGCGAACTTTAATCTAAACAAACCCAAAGAAAAAGCTACTAGATGGATCTACTTATATAGGAGCAAGGGGTGGTGGCCAAGGAGGTGGAAGGACGTCTCAAGGCAGCCTAAAACTAACCCTAGGTCGTACAAGGCTCATGGGCCCAAGTGGAGGTGATGCAACACCTTTGGACTTGTAGTTTGACTCGGATTCCGCTGCAACGTCAGATTGTTTCATCGGTATCTCAATGCTTCAGATGAATATTGAAGGTGAATCCAGTTGGATTGGAAAGTGTACGAAATCTATATTCCAACAAAAAATGAATCACCCAATTCGGAGTCCGTATGAAGGAGTTCTTGTCGTTTTGAGTCAGGTATGTCTGTGCAGTCCGAATTTGGATGCAAAACGTGATAGACTTGGACTCTATCTTCTCTTGGCCCAAAAGTAACGTGCGAGAACTTTTTGAATATCACCTAAACTTCTCTTTTTCCCTTATCTTCATATGTGGATTGTACAAATGTCCCATACACCTGGAATTAGACATGGCACAAAAGTCTATGAAGTATTTTTGTCCCGGATGACATAAATAAATTGTTGCATAGTTTGCATTAGAAATCACCTCACAAATATACATGTATGCAATATTTTTGGTCGTATCCAAGGTAGTCATGTCCTCATCTTCCTCGCTTTCTTGAAAATAAAGCCGTCCTCGGCGTTGCTTAATCTGAAATTTGGGTAAGAAAATAGACAAGGTGTACATGTTGTATATGTATATGTCATCTATTTTTACTTCCCTTAATTTTCGCACATATGACACATGTATAGATGAGTAACTTTCGTAGTTCATAAATTATAAAGCCAAAATATTATCACAAGAAGTAGAAGGCATGCAAATATTGCAACTCAGTTTGCACAAATGAGTGAAGCTCTTATTCATATCAAAAGATTGACAATGTTCATCATTAAACCATCCCAACATTGGTGAATAAACCTTACTTGCATGAAATTCACAGGCTACAACATGCTTAAATAAGCAAACATGCAACACGTCATTTGACATAGAATCGTCACCAAGATTAGAGGTCATATCAAAATGATTCAACATTGGAATAATTATTTTCAAATGTAATTTATCCAAATCTAATTTATTCCCCGATTCACACGATTCTTTTGCATCAACAGTTAATTCAATGGGTGCACTCAAAATTGTTGGTATTTTAGTTGTTTGATCAGATGACGCATTCATGACAGTAACATGATTATCTAAACTAGGTGGTGTGCTCAAATCAACAGGTAATTCAATACATGATGTATTCAAGTTAACTAGATTTGCATCATCCTCATGTGAAGTTATATCATCAATTATTTTACTGTTACCTTGTCGCAGAGACGTAGCTGATGTAGGTATGGACGATGACAATGTACCATACACTTTAGATGATGTCACGCACACAATCAGAGGTGTGGCTGCTCTAGTAGGTGCAATGGTGGAGGAACCAACCAGTGGTGGTGAGCATGAACTGGAATAGTTGTTGTTGTAGTCACACAATGCATCCTCCTGTATTTGTATCTCAGAGGTACAAGCACGAACATACATACCAGTAATGCAACGAGGAATATACTGAAATCTTGCGCGAATATCATGGTTCAAACCACCAAAAAATCTATTCATTGTATCATCCTCAGATTCTTCTATGTCACAATGATGCATATAAGATTTGAACTCTTGGTAGTAAGCATGAACAGTGTTACTGCCTTGTTTTAATTGTTCAAATTTGCGAAGCAATTCACGACGATAGTAAGGAGGAAAAAATGTTTACTCATTATAGCCTTCAAATCTTTCCAAGTTGTGAGTTGGTTATCAATATTTTTCTTACAATGCACACTCCACCAAATAGAAGCAAAACCGGTAAATACTCTAGTGGCAGCTCGTACTCTGTGAAGTTCAGAAAAATGATGGTGACTAAAAACATTTTCTACTTCAAGCTCCCAAGCTAGATAAATAGCAGGATTAAATCTACCCTCAAATGACTGTAAAAAATTACCAGACCATGTGCTTGTGTGTGTTGTCCCACGTCTCGTGATGGTGAAGATGTATCCATCGTCCAACAAATTCTGCCTTCGGTGCCTATCTTGATTAGTAGAAACAAGAAACAAAATTCGAGAATAATGTTCCTATGAACTACTAGGATGTGGTGGTAAAGCGCTCACAGTAAAGCAAATATCAATATCTTACAAGGTCTTACCATGCAGCAGGTGGTGATAGGCAACCAGCGTGCCAAATAACTCCAAAGATTGAGTAAATCGATTGCCAGGTGAACGTAAATATGCATGGTGTAGAAATATGTGGAGCTGGGTTGGCTATATATGGTAGCAAAAGATTAGCGATAATCAATTCAGAGATGCAATGTTGAATAAACGCTCAACGACGGTACTGTGCTGGTCCTAGGCTAGACCAGACTAGAGACGCGAGCCTAGAACACTAAGGGCCTCTTTGATTCGTAGGATTTTCAAAACACAGGAATAGAAAAAATGTTGTCGGGACCCCGATCCTAAGTCACACCGGTCTAGCATGTAACACACCATATCACTTTGCGGCCTCACGCACGGTATCCCCACGGGTGCCACCTTACCTGGCCCGGGACCGTTTGCGCATTTTGGCTCACGTATATGACAGTGTCGCTAGCATCCATATGACAGAGAACCCGGGCCGACATGACCAGTTATAAACCAAAAGTGGCACTAAATTACAGAGACAGGCATCCGTGACCCAGCAACGAACGTGTCGGTCATCAACGTATGAACCCAAGTCGTAGCAAGCTACAAGGACTTAAAGGAACAACGCGTGACATTTCCCCTAAGGGACAGACACAGGAACGAAGAAGGACACATGTCGGTCAGCCTAAGTGTTCCGGAGCAGTAGCAAGCTACCAAGGCTCAGTGGAAACACTAGGAGACATTTCCCTGTAAGATAGGCTACCAAGGGTAAACAACTAGGTGTCGGATCCCACACATACCAAGCATTTCAATAACATACACACAATATGCTCAATATGTGCAAATACAACATGGCATCACAACAAGACACTAATAAACAAGTATTTATTCATTAGGCTCCGAGGAGCCAAGTATTACAAACAAGGGTCTCACGACCCAACATTCAGAGCATACAAGCAACAAGCGGAAGCACTACATGTCTGAGTACAGACATCTACAAATGAAAAAGGCTGAAGAGCCTGACTATCTACAACACTCGTCCAAGATCGTAGCTGAGGTATCAAGCTACTTGTCGAAGTCCAAGCGGAACTACTAGTGAAACATCAATCCTATCTGCAAAACATAAATTAAGCAAACATGAGTACAAAGGTACTCAGCAAGACTTACATCAGATCCTATCATACATGCACTTGTATCAAGAAGGCAAAGTGGGGTTTAGTTGCAGCAAGCCAGCTTTGACTCAGTGGCTATCCTAATCTACGATTGCTGGTAACTCTTTTGAGGTGGCGCACACGAGTCCACTAAGCACCACACAATACACCACTATGGATTCATCCCCGTCTCCCTACGAGAAGGCCATCCATAGCACTCACACTTGTCTTGAGTATTTTAGAGTGTCCACTTCAAGTTGTCTATGTACCACGTAAGCATCCAAGAAGTCCATATCCGCGGACCCGGCTATTCGAATAGATTATGTTAACCCTGCAGGGGTGTACTTCTTCACACACGCTCTCGCCACTTACCGCCAGGTACACGTCGTGTATCTCGGCAACCTTCAAGCGGAAGCCTGGCGAGGGTGTCGGCCACGACCTGACTAACCACCCAAGTCTCTCGTCTAGGTTTATCGCCTATTCGGGTTCCATCCGCAAGGGAGTCCGGCCGAGGTTTCCATCACGGACCCAAACGATGTGTACAGGGTTCCCGAGCCCACCATCCGGGTGCCACTCGGTACACTGGGCCACGTGTGCCTAGTCTGTCCCAAGCCCACCCTGCCGGGTGCCACCTGGTAGAGAAATAACACTACCTACAAACGCCAGAAACTAGTTGCAACTCCTGGACAGAGATCATGTTGATTAATAAGTCGAGAGGGGCACTTAAGCATTCCAATGCGTGGTAGTAGCTGATCATTGGACAACATACACAGAACTCAGTTCTTAGGGACGGTTCCAGTGAGACAACCCACCATGTACTCCTACATGGCCTCTCACCACTACCTTTACCAAATCGTGTTCACACACTTAACCCTCAGCATCAGAACATATCATTTCACTCTAATTCATTTCCGATGAATCAGACCTGACACACTCTAAGCAATAGCAAGCAAGGCATGGTAAGATCACATCATGGCTTCAATCAACTCCTACACATGCTAGCGGGTTTCAACTATTTACTGTGGAAAGACAGGCCATGCAGAGGAATGGGTTCAACTACCGCAGCATAAAGTAGCAGGTGAAATAGTTGTTGTCCTAATGCAATAACAGGGATCAGGAGCGAGAGAGGGATTGTATCGGAATGAACAAGGGGGGTTTGCTTGCCTGGTAAAACAACGTGCAGAACACTGCTCCTCTGACAGGTACTCTGGATCGGTCTCCGGAGCTGGACCTATCGAGAAGAACGGTGCCGACAATCAGACACAAGCATATGCAACAATATGATGCATGAATATGGCATGAAGTTATGATGTTGTTTGGGCTAGTGCAACTAGCATTCAATTTGAAAGAAGTCCATTTGAACCAAGGGTTCAAATGCAATTTTAAAATAAGCATTCTAAATGCCAAATATGTGTTTTCAAATAAACAGTAGGTTTAACTTCATTTGTCATGCATGAAAATGGTACAGATGGATAGATTGAATTTTTCTGATAATTTTTCATATATAAATTATTTCATTCTGAGCTACGGTTGAATTTCTATGATTTTTTGAAGTTTAGGCCAATTTCTGAATTAAATAAATCATTTAAGGTTTATTTAAATAAATAGAACTGGATTACTGCGTCAGCATGACACAGGCATGACATCAGCAGGTCAAAGGGGCTGTCCAGAGTCAAACCTGACAGTGGGGTCCCACTGGTCAGTGACTCGGTTAAATAACTAAAGTTTAAAACTAAACTAATTAGACAAGGGCCCACATGTCAGTGTCTAATTAGATTAATGTCAGTAATTAAAAGTTAATTAAACCCTAAACTAAAAAATTAGTCAAAGGTGGCCCCACATGTCATAGACTCAGGGGAGTCAAACCCAGTGGGTTTGGGTCAAATCCCACCGGCGGTTAGCCGCCGGCGAGGCCGAATGCGGCGGAGGGCGTCGGAAACTCGCCTCCGTCGACCATTCGAGCGGCGGAGGGCATCTACGGGATGCGCAGGCTCTTGCGCATCCAACGCGCTAGGCGGCAGCAGCTGGAGCGGCCGGAATCGTCACCGGCGTCGAGCCCAGCGGCGGCCGGAGTTCGGGCCTCGTCGGTTTAGGTGCTGCGGTGCACGTGAAGGCGAGGGAGTGGGTGCGTTAGACTGCTGGGAGCTTCCTGAGCATGAAGACGTGCTCCGTTGTGAGCTCGTGCGGCTGTGTCCACGGCTACACCATGGCCGGCGGCGAGAAGCTTTCGGCCGCGGGAGGAATCGGGGCTAGGGGGCAGGCGCGAGCACGGGAGAAGGGGGGAAAGATAGAGGAGCTCACGGCGAACTTGAAGGCGTCGTCAGCGAGCTCGGGGACGCGTCGGAGCGGGCGCAGGGTCGCCGGCGATCTTCATGGCCGCAGGTTGAAGACGAGGTCGTCGACGGGGCTCCAGGGGCTTCTGGCGTCGGGAAGCTTGGCGAGGGGAAGGAGAGGAACGGGGCGGAGCTTCTGGGCACTCCGGCGAGGCGAGAGGGGGACGATGGCCACGGCTACGGCGAGCGGCGGCGACGGTGGCGTTCGGGCGTTCGCGAGGAGGAGCACCAGGAGAGGGGAGAAGGGACTGAGGGGGAGTGAGAGGGTCCAGGGGTGCGTGGCGTCGTCCAGGGGCTGCTAGGCGCGTTGGCAGCGGCGGGAAGCAGGAGGTGGCGCGGCGCGTGGCCGGCGCGCGACGAGCACACGCTCGTCCTTCTGTCGAGGAGGAAGACGACAGGGAGGAGCGGGCTGGGCTGGCCAGCTGGGCCGGCCAGGCCGTGCTGTGCTGGGCCAGCACAGGTAAGCTGCCCTTTTTATTTTTTTATTTTCTATTTTCTTCTGACATTTGTTTTGATTTAATTTCTAAACTAAATCATTTATTTACTTCTGACATTTTATTTTGCAGGGACCTAGGAATTAACCCAAACCCCTAAAAATAAAGAACCAGAATTTTGGACATATAAAAATATATAATAATTATATATCCAAGCAAATATTTATTGCATTAATTCCAAATGCCCAAAATAAATACTTATGAGCTCCTAATAATATTGGTTTGATTTTTATCTCTGACCAATATTTTTAGAGGGCCACATGAACATTTTCTTGGACCTTTTTGGAGCAACTTTTATTTGGGTCATTTTCAAAAGGGTTTCTGAGGGTTTCACAAGTCCTCATTTCAATTTCATTTGAAATTTAAACATGATGCAAACCACAAGAACTAACCTAGTGCATACCAGAACTAGGGTTGTGACAACTCGCCTCCACTCGAAAGAATCTCGTCCCGAGATTCAGGAGTAGGCGGAAAGAAGGTGGGGTACTCCAGTCGGAGACGATCTTCTCGCTCCCAAGTAGCTTCTCTCTCGGAATGATGGGACCATTGAACTTTGAGAAACTTGATGTTATGACGTCGAGTGACACGCTCTGCTTGATCCAGAATGCGAACGGGATACTCTCGATATGTGAGGTTATCTTGGAGGTCAAGCGTTTCGTGGTCCACTCCGCGGATGGGATCCGAGAAGCAACGCCTGAGTTGAGAGACGTGGAAGACATCATGAACTCGAGAAAGATGTGGGGGTAGTTCCAATTGGTAGGCAACCTCTCCTCGTTTAGCAAGAATGCGAAAAGGACCAATGTAACGAGGAGCCAACTTGCCCTTGATACCGAAACGATGGGTACCCTTCAAGGGAGTAACCCGAAGATAAGCTTTGTCACCAACTTCATAAGCCACTTCCTTATGATGACGATCATACTGGCTCTTTTGACGAGACTGGGCTGTTTTCAAATTCTCACGAATGATACGAACTTGCTCTTCTGCTTCCTGGATCATATCCGGTCCAAAGAATTGTCTTTCGCCGGTTTCTGACCAGTTCAAAGGTGTTCGACATCTTCGTCCATAGAGTATTTCAAAAGGAGCTTGTTTGAGACTAGATTGATAGCTATTGTTATAAGCAAACTCGGCGAAAGGAAGACATTTCTCCCAATCCATACCAAAAGAGATAACACAAGCTCTAAGCATGTCTTCGAGAATTTGGTTAACCCGTTCCACTTGACCACTTGACTGAGGGTGGAAAGTGGTACTAAAAGAAAGATGGGTGCCCATGGCAGTCTGGAAACTCTCCCAGAAATGAGAAGTGAAAAGACTACCACGGTCTGAATTGATCTCTAGTGGGACACCATGAAGTGACACTATTCGAGAGATATACAAGTCAGCAAGCTGACTAGCAGTGATACTCTCTCGAATAGGTAGGAAGTGAGCCACTTTGGAGAGACGATCAATGACTACGAAGATAGCATTATTCCCTCTCTTGGTCCTGGGAAAGCCGGTGATGAAGTCCATACCAACTTTATCCAATTTCCACTCAGGAATAGCTAGAGGCTGAAGGGTGCCAGCAGGTCTTTGATGTTCTGCCTTAACGCGACGACAAACGTCACATTTAGCAATGAATTCAACAATTTCTCTCTTCATCCTAGTCCACCAGAACCTCTGGCGTAGGTCCTGATACATCTTAGTACTACCGGGATGAATCGTGAGAGGAGATTCATGAGCCTCCTTAAGGATCAATTGCCGAAGATGTTGCTTCTTGGGAACCACCAGGCGATTCTCGAAGAAAACAACACCTCGATCATCCATAGAGAAACATCCACCAACTCCCCTTTTAATGTTTCTCTTGATGCGGACAACACCCCTATCAAACTTCTGGTCAGAAATAATCTGATCCTCAAGGGTAGGTTTCGCCACCAAAGTTGAAAGGAATCCGTGAGGAGCAATGTGAAGGTTAAGCTTACATAGTTCCTCATGGAGAAGTGGTTGGCCCTGCTGCAACATGAGATTGTTGCAATAGGTCTTACGACTTAGTGCATCAGCCATGACATTTCTCTTGCCCGGGGTGTAGGTAATTCCTAAGTCGTAATCTGAGATCAACTCCAACCAACGTCTTTGCCTAAGGTTCAAATCTGGTTGGGTGAAGATATACTTGAGACTCTGGTGATCGGTGTAGATCTCGCAACGATTACCAAGGAGGTAATGCCGCCAGGTCTTAAGTGCATAGACTACAGCTGCAAGCTCTAGATCATGTGTAGGATAATTCTCCTCATGTGGATGCAACTGTCGAGATGCGTAGGCAATCACACGACGATCCTGCATAAGAATGCAACCTAGTACCTGTCGTGAGGCATCACAGTAGATAACAAAGTCCTTAGTGAAATCCGGTGGCACAAGTATGGGAGCAGAGGTCAGGCGTCTTTTCAGTTCCTGAAAACTGTGCTCACACTGTGGGGACCACTCAAACTTTTTATCTTTCTTAAGAAGTTCTGTGAGAGGTTTGGCCACTTTCGAGAAGTTTTCAACAAAGCGGCGACAATAGCTGGCTAGACCAAGGAAACTCCTAACTTGTTTAACTGTTTCAGGCGGAGTCCAATCAAGGACGGCCTGAACTCTCTCAGGATTGACAGCAATGCCTTTCCCTGAGATTACGTGGCCGAGATAGGTCACTTCTGGCAACCAAAATTCGCACTTAGAGAACTTGGCATAAAGGCGGTGCTCTCTGAGTTTTTCTAGAACAAGTCTAAGATGTTCGGCATGCTCTTCCTCGTTCTTCGAGTAAATAAGAATATCATCGAGGTAAACCACGACGAACTTATCCAAATACTCCATGAAGATCGAGTTCATCAAGCGGGAGAAAGTGGCTGGAGCATTGGTTAAACCGAAAGACATGACGGTGTACTCGTACTGGCCATAACGAGTGACAAAAGCCGTCTTAGGAATGTCTCCGTTTTTAATTTTGATTTGATGGTAGCCTAACCTCAAATCCATTTTGGAGAAGAATGAGGATCCAGCGAGCTGATCATACAGGTCGTTGATCCTGGGGAGCGGATACTTGTTCTTTATCGTGACCAAATTAACAGGACGATAATCTACAACCATCCGTTCCGTGCCATCCTTCTTCTTGACGAAGAGGACGGGACAAGCCCAAGGAGAAGAACTAGGACGAATAAAACCCTTTTGCAAGGACTCATCAAGTTGTTTCTTAAGCTCAGCTAGTTCTAGGGGTGCCATTATGTAGGGTCTCCTAGAAATTGGAACAGTTCCTGGGATAAGATCTATGACGAACTCTACATCCCTATCAGGTGGAACACCGGGTAGTTCTTCTGGAAAGACATCCGGAAAGTCTCGGACTACCGGGATATCTTCAAGGTCTGGAAGGGGGCTGGCATTAAGAGAATAAAGTTGACGCTTTGCAACTCTAGTGGAGACAGTGACTAACTTGCCAGATGGGTGTGTAAGCTGAACAGACCTAGTGTAACAATCGATCTTGGCATGATGAGCTGTCATCCAGTCCATACCCAAGATGATGTTAATATCTGAAGACTTGAGGGCTATTAGTGAGGCAAGGAATACAAGTCTGTCAACAAGGATTCCATTACCATGGCTTATTCTGGTAGTTTGCCATCTAGATCCCGGGGTTTGTATTTCAAGCGGAGTTGGCATGTCACAAAATGACATGTCGTGCAAACGAGCATAGCCTTCAGAGATAAAGGAGTGAGATGCTCCGGTATCGAACAGAACCGAAGCCGGATGGCAATTGACAAGGAGTGTACCAAGAACGACATTTGGATCATCATGAGCATCTTTAGCTGAGACGTGATGCACACATCCATGTTTAGTGGGAGCTGGATTTGCAATGATAGTCTTGCGTGGTGTCTTACTACGAAGAACGGACTTCTCGGGCTGGGGTGGAGCAAGACTGGCCTGAGAACAGTCACGTGCATAGTGTCCTGGCTTTCCGCATGTAAAGCAAGTCCCTGAGGTAGGTCGTGGACCCGCATTGACAAGCGGTTTGCCAATAGGCTTGGGTGGAGCATAAGGCTGAGCTGGATAAGGTACCACACAAGATGGCCTCGGAGGATAAGTGGGTGGAAGAACAGAGTTCGGAACCCAAATCCGGCGCTTCTGGGAACTAGAACCGGAGGAAGATCCCAAATCAAGGGTGTGCTTACGAGACTCCTCGTAAGTGAGTTGAGCTGTCTCTGCATTGATGGCCTTGTTCACAAGAGCCTGGAATGTGTTGCAATGACGCAAGTGGAGATCACGACGCAGTTTGGGGTTGAGACCCTTCCGGAACCTAGCCTGCTTCTTGGCGTCCGTGGACACTTCTTCTGTAGCATAGCGGGCGAGGTTCTCAAACTCTCGACTAAAAGCATCAACAGCCATCTTAGCCTGTGTAAGACTACGGAACTCTTCTCTCTTACGATCGATAAGGGCTTGAGGAATATGATGCTCACGAAAAGCCTCGGTGAAATCTCTCCAGGTAGGAATCTGGCCAGCTGGAATCAAGGCCTCATAGTTCTGCCACCAAAGACTAGCAGGACCTTCCAGGTGATAAGTGGCATAGATGACCTTGTCATCTTCAGCTACGTTTGCAGAACGCAGCTTGTGAGTGATGCTACGGAGCCAGTCATCTGCGTCGAGCGGCTCAATGGGATGATGGAAGGTGGGTGGTTTCAGACGAATGAAGTCATGGATGGTTGCCGATTCCTTGCACTGATGTGCGGTGTTCTCCTCAATGCGTGCCAACAAGCGGTTAGACTCACGCTTGTTTCTCTCCATCTCTAACATTAACTCTGCCAACGAAGGCTGGTCGGGAGGATCCTCCTTATCCCTACCACCTCCAGGGTTCTGTCTACGAGCAGCTGAGCTTCGCTTAACTGAAGACACCCTGAGAAGCGAAACCGAAGAAGGAAACATCAACAACTATAGGAAGCATAAGGTAGAACAAGAAATTAGTATCTCTCGAACTACTAGGATAATTCCGGCAGCATAACGGCAGTAAAATGCTCAGAATGAGACATCCTGCTAGAAAAGGGTAGTACAACAACTCAACATCATCACTCAAGGTACTGTGATAGTACTAAACAAACTATACCGGAAGAACTTGAAAACAGGAGTAGGACTCTGATCAACCAATCCTAAGGGACTATGGAGTAGTAACTCGTGATCCTGATAGACGGAAAAGAAAGCCTAGTTCCTTAACCCCGTAGGAAAGGTAAGATGACTCAGATCAGAAGACATGAGGTATAAGGAGTAAAAAGAGCCTTACGTTCCCTTCCACAATCAATTCCCTTATATAACTAAGGAATTTCTAGACTCAACTTCGACCATTTTGGCTTGGTAATCCTACAGGCAGTCAGGCTCTGATACCAACGCTGTCGGGACCCCGATCCTAAGTCACACCAGTCTAGCATGTAACACACCATATCACTTTGCGGCCTCACGCACGGTATCCCCACGGGTGCCACCTTACCTGGCCCGGGACCGTTTGCGCATTTTGGCTCACGTATATGACAGTGTCGCTAGCATCCATATGACAGAGAACCCGGGCCGACATGACCAGTTATAAACCAAAAGTGGCACTAAATTACAGAGACAGGCATCCATGACCCAGCAACGAACGTGTCGGTCATCAACGTATGAACCCAAGTCGTAGCAAGCTACAAGGACTTAAAGGAACAACGCGTGACATTTCCCCTAAGGGACAGACACAGGAACGAAGAAGGACACATGCCGGTCAGCCTAAGTGTTCCGGAGCAGTAGCAAGCTACCAAGGCTCAGTGGAAACACTAGGAGACATTTCCATGTAATATAGGCTACCAAGGGTAAACAACTAGGTGTCGGATCCCACACATACCAAGCATTTCAATAACATACACACAATATGCTCAATATGTGCAAATACAACATGGCATCACAACAAGACACTAATAAACAAGTATTTATTCATTAGGCTCCGAGGAGCCAAGTATTACAAACATGGGTCTCACGACCCAACATTCAGAGCATACAAGCAACAAGCGGAAGCACTACATGTCTGAGTACAGACATCTACAAATGAAAAAGGCTGAAGAGCCTGACTATCTACAACACTCGTCCAAGATCGTAGCTGAGGTATCAAGCTACTTGTCGAAGTCCAAGCGGAACTACTAGTGAAACATCAATCCTATCTGCAAAACATAAATTAAGCAAACATGAGTACAAAGGTACTCAGCAAGACTTACATCAGATCCTATCATACATGCACTTGTATCAAGAAGGCAAAGTGGGGTTTAGTTGCAGCAAGCCAGCTTTGACTCAGTGGCTATCCTAATCTACGATTGCTGGTAACTCTTTTGAGGTGGCGCACACGAGTCCACTAAGCACCACACAATACACCACTATGGATTCATCCCCGTCTCCCTACGAGAAGGCCATCCATAGCACTCACACTTGTCTTGAGTATTTTAGAGTGTCCACTTCAAGTTGTCTATGTACCACGTAAGCATCCAAGAAGTCCATATCCGCGGACCCGGCTATTCGAATAGATTATGTTAACCCTGCAGGGGTGTACTTCTTCACACACGCTCTCGCCACTTACCGCCAGGTACACGTCGTGTATCTCGGCAACCTTCAAGCGGAAGCCTGGCGAGGGTGTCGGCCACGACCTGACTAACCACACAAGTCTCTCGTCCAGGTTTATCGCCTATTCGGGTTCCATCCGCAAGGGAGTCCGGCCGAGGTTTCCATCACGGACCCAAACGATGTGTACAGGGTTCCCGAGCCCACCATCCGGGTGCCACTCGGTACACCGGGCCACGTGTGCCTAGTCTGTCCCAAGCCCACCCTGCCGGGTGCCACCTGGTAGAGAAATAACACTACCTACAAACGCCAGAAACTAGTTGCAACTCCTGGACAGAGATCATGTTGATTAATAAGTCGAGAGGGGCACTTTAGCATTCCAATGCGTGGTAGTAGCTGATCATTGGACAACATACACAGAACTCAGTTCTTAGGGACGGTTCCAGTGAGACAACCCACCATGTACTCCTACATGGCCTCTCACCACTACCTTTACCAAATCGTGTTCACACACTTAACCCTCAGCATCAGAACATATCATTTCACTCTAATTCATTTCCGATGAATCAGACCTGACACACTCTAAGCAATAGCAAGCAAGGCATGGTAAGATCACATCATGGCTTCAATCAACTCCTACACATGCTAGCGGGTTTCAACTATTTACTGTGGAAAGACAGGCCATGCAGAGGAATGGGTTCAACTACCGCAGCATAAAGTAGCAGGTGAAATAGTTGTTGTCCTAATGCAATAACAGGGATCAGGAGCGAGAGAGGGATTGTATCGGAATGAACAAGGGGGGTTTGCTTGCCTGGTAAAACAACGTGCAGAACACTGCTCCTCTGACAGGTACTCTGGATCGGTCTCCGGAGCTGGACCTATCGAGAAGAACGGTGCCGACAATCAGACACAAGCATATGCAACAATATGATGCATGAATATGGCATGAAGTTATGATGTTGTTTGGGCTAGTGCAACTAGCATTCAATTTGAAAGAAGTCCATTTGAACCAAGGGTTCAAATGCAATTTTAAAATAAGCATTCTAAATGCCAAATATGTGTTTTCAAATAAACAGTAGGTTTAACTTCATTTGTCATGCATGAAAATGGTACAGATGGATAGATTGAATTTTTCTGATAATTTTTCATATATAAATTATTTCATTCTGAGCTACGGTTGAATTTCTATGATTTTTTGAAGTTTAGGCCAATTTCTAAATTAAATAAATCATTTAAGGTTTATTTAAATAAACAGAACTGGATTACTGCGTCAGCATGACACAGGCATGACATCAGCAGGTCAAAGGGGCTGTCCAGAGTCAAACCTGACAGTGGGGTCCCACTGGTCAGTGACTCGGTTAAATAACTAAAGTTTAAAACTAAACTAATTAGACAAGGGCCCACATGTCAGTGTCTAATTAGATTAATGTCAGTAATTAAAAGTTAATTAAACCCTAAACTAAAAAATTAGTCAAAGGTGGCCCCACATGTCATAGACTCAGGGGAGTCAAACCCAGTGGGTTTGGGTCAAATCCCACCGGCGGTTAGCCGCCGGCGAGGCCGAATGCGGCGGAGGGCGTCGGAAACTCGCCTCCGTCGACCATTCGAGCGGCGGAGGGCATCTACGGGATGCGCAGGCTCTTGCGCATCCAACGCGCTAGGCGGCAGCAGCTGGAGCGGCCGGAATCGTCGCCGGCGTCGAGACCAGCGGCGGCCGGAGTTCGGGCCTCGTCGGTTTAGGTGCTGCGGTGCACGTGAAGGCGAGGGAGTGGGTGCGTTAGACTGCTGGGAGCTTCCTGAGCATGAAGACGTGCTCCGTTGTGAGCTCGTGCGGCTGTGTCCACGGCTACACCATGGCCGGCGGCGAGAAGCTTTCGGCCGCGGGAGGAATCGGGGCTAGGGGGCAGGCGCGAGCACGGGAGAAGGGGGAAAGATAGAGGAGCTCACGGCGAACTTGAAGGCGTCGTCAGCGAGCTCGGGGACGCGTCGGAGCGGGCGCAGGGTCGCCGGCGATCTTCACGGCCGCAGGTTGAAGACGAGGTCGTCGACGGCGCTCCAGGGGCTTCTGGCGTCGGGCAGCTTGGCGAGGGGAAGGAGAGGAACGGGGCGGAGCTTCTGGGCACTCCGGCGAGGCGAGAGGGGGACGATGGCCACGGCTACGGCGAGCGGCGGCGACGGTGGCGTTCGGGCGTTCGCGAGGAGGAGCACCAAGAGAGGGGAGAAGGGACCGAGGGGGAGTGAGAGGGTCCAGGGGTGCGTGGCGTCGTCCAGGGGCTGCTAGGCGCGTTGGCAGCGGCGGGAAGCAGGAGGTGGCGCGGCGCGTGGCCGGCGCGCGACGAGCACACGCTCGTCCTTCTGTCGAGGAGGAAGACGACAGGGAGGAGCGGGCTGGGCTGGCCAGCTGGGCCGGCCAGGCCGTGCTGTGCTGGGCCAGCACAGGTAAGCTGCCCTTTTTATTTTTTTATTTTCTATTTTCTTCTGACATTTGTTTTGATTTAATTTATAAACTAAATCATTTATTTACTTCTGACATTTTATTTTGCAGGGACCTAGGAATTAACCCAAACCCCTAAAAATAAAGAACCAGAATTTTAGACATATAAAAATATATAATAATTATATATCCAAGCAAATATTTATTGCATTAATTCCAAATGCCCAAAATAAATACTTATGAGCTCCTAATAATATTGGTTTGATTTTTATCTCTGACCAATATTTTTAGAGGGCCACATGAACATTTTCTTGGACCTTTTTGGAGCAACTTTTATTTGGGTCATTTTCAAAAGGGTTTCTCAGGGTTTCACAAGTCCTCATTTCAATTTCATTTGAAATTTAAACATGATGCAAACCACAAGAACTAACCTAGTGCATACCAGAACTAGGGTTGTGACAAATGTGGGATTGGGGTGGCATGTCATCTTGAATCCTATATGATTCTATGAGTGTTTGATCGTGCATAGAAAAAATGTAGGATTCTTTCAAAGAGGTTAGAGTGGATTGAAAATTTCCTATGAAATCTAGTGCTAATGAATCCTATGAAAAAGTTCCTATGGTTTACAATCCTATGAATCAAACAACCCACATAGGAAAAAATCCTAAGGAATTGAATCCTTCAAAATTCCTTTGAGAATCCTTTGAATCAAAGAAGCCCTAATGAGGTCACGGTGTAGCACAACTAGCATCAATAAAGGATACAAAGTAGCTCTGGACAGCAATATATAAGTGAGGATCACAACGGCAGTAAAGATATTGATGAAAACAACTGCCAAGCAGAATATACAACAACTCTCTCTCCAACTTTCCTCTTGGAAAGTTTGAGCTAATTTTATGATAATTTTTTCTACGGAATCCTACTGACTCAAGCTTTCAAATGCAAAAAGAATAGCTCAATTCCGAGTTGATATGAGGTATCAGAAAATTCTAAAACTGCCTGAAAAATTGGAACAAGCTGTGTTCGCGAATTTCAAAGGGCAAAAAGACCTATTTAGAAGCCGATTTTCAGGTGCGAAATATTGAACTAGCTCCTGCAACTATTCAGATGCGGATCGTCGCAGCAAAAACGGACTTCGTATGAGGAAGATATGCCTATTTTACTGAACAGTCCAGAAAACAGATTCCAATCCAAATTCAACTACGAGATTGACTCTAATAGATCCGAATTTTGTCTCTTTTTTTCCTCCTCACACTTTTTTCTTTTTCTTTTTTTCTCACACTTTTTTTCTTCTTTTCTCTCCTCTTTTTTTTTACTTTTTTCTGTCTTTTTTGTTTCTCCCTCTTTCCAAGACAAACTAGATAAGATGCAGATTGGATCAAGCAAAGATGCGAACGACCTCAAGTATGATTGTGACAATGAACGATGGGTGGCACGAGGTGGAAATTGATGGATGAGGTGGTGGACAGCGGAAGGGATAACGATGCAGTGACGACATGACTAATGTGAACAGAACTCGAAACTCTAATGAACTAAACACTAAGACCAGCAACTCGACACGACGATGCAACCGATAATTCAATAATGCAAACAATGAAAAGAAAATTGCAAAGGCTCAGACTGGCTAGGACAAAGGATGAATAGATTTAACTTTTTTTTGTGGCTTTTCCTTGGACAATAGGTAAGAAAATAAATCTAATCTAGGAATAATTGGAAATTATCACCGAGCAACCTGAAAACCGATACCACTTGATAGAGGCAAAGGTGTCCCGTCTTTCGATGAGATGGTGGCTTTTGTTTTGGAGGAAGTCGACTTTCACGATCCGACTACAAACGTGCGAGGACGTCGCGCCTTAGCAATCACTAAACCAACTCCGAGAGGTTATTGACCACGCCGGAGCATGATCAACCTGACCACGAATGTCTGTTTCCTGCAGACAAATGAAGAACAAGCAAGAAACTGTGATTGCAATCTGGATATTGCGAATTCAAGAGGAAAGCTTTATTGATCAAGTGGGGTTCTGTGACGTCTTTGTCTGGTTGTTGAACACAAACGAAGTACGCGAAGTTGCAGCTATGGCGAACTTTAATGTAAACAAAACCCAAAGAAAAAGCTACTATATGGATCTACTTATATAGGAGCAAGGGGTGGCGGCCAAGGAGGTGGAAGGACGTCCCAAGGCAGCCTAATACTAAATCTAGGTCGTACAAGGATCATGGGCCCAAGTGGAGGTGATGCAACACCTTTGGACTTGTAGTTTGACTCGGATTTTGCTGCAGCGTTAGATTGTTTCGTTGATATCTCAATGCTCCGGATGAATTTGAAGGTGAATCCAGTTGAATTGGAAAGTGAACAAAATCTAGTTTCCAACCAGAAAAGAATCACCCAATTCGGAGTCCTTATGAAGGAGTTCTTGCCGTTTTGAGTAAGGTATGTCTGTGCAGTCCGAATCTGGATGCAGAACGTGAGAGACTTGGACTCTATCTTCTCTTGGCCCAAAAGTGACGTGAGAGAACTTTTTGAACAACACCTAAACTTCTCTTTTTCCCTTATCTTCATATGTGGATTGTACATATGTCCCATACACCTGGAATTAGACATGGCACAAAAGTCTGTGAAGTATTTTTGTCCTGGATGACATAAATAAATTGTTGCATAGTTTGCATGTATCCAAGGTAGTCATGTCCTCATCAAGATATTCTCAACCTCATGCGTCTAGCTGCTGCTGTGCCTCCTTCCCCCTGCTGTTAGCTGCTACTGCGCCACTCAGCGCCCGCTGCTTGCTAGCTGATATAGGGGTGTGTGTTGTGCGTCTCAAAAAAACTGTGTTTCGATGGACAGACAAGTTCAGCCGAGATTCCAGTTCATGGAGATTTTGTAAAAAGACAATAAGTGAGCATATTTTAGTATTAGGGATGATGTTTAGAACAACTGATTCTTTAGGTTTGGCTTTTGGATTGTGCCCATTCTGTGACTCCGCAGCTACACTTGGTCAGTTGCGTATATGTGCATAAGTGACATCTTCTTGCATAGTTCAGAAAACAAGAAGAAAAATGGAGTTCAACTTAGTCTGGGTGAGGAGCATGAATCGGATGCTGCACAAACAATTGTGTGTCTGCTTTGCTCACGAAATATACAAGGGAGCCCTTCCTGTTTTACTACCACCACCGGCTTGTCATTCTTTCAGACAACAAAAAATGTGTCTTCCTATCTAAGTGGCAATGGCTCCTTTGCTCACGGAATCTACAAGGGCCCTTCCTGTAATGTTGATTAATTCACTTGCTGTGAAAATTCTATATCCTATATTTCTCCTTTCCTCACGGATGTTCATCCTGGCAGACTATGTGGTTCAATGTGTATATTAAAAGAAGGAAAATGAAAGAGCATCAGTAAAAGAAAAATGGAGGCGCTGGGGGCCAGGACCTGGCGGATAGACTGACCGGAGCAGTCGAGCCAGGCCATGGGGTGCGGCCACCAACGACAACGCAGTCGTGACGTTGATGCTTGTTGCCACTGGGTGCGTGCGTTCAGCTGGAGTGTCACGTGAGTGGTGTGTGCGTGCATTGTTTCGAGTGGTGTGTGTTGGGTGCATGCATGTACGAGTGCACATGCGTGCTGCCACGCTTGAATTGAAGAGAATTTCAGATTTTGTAGCCAGCTTGTGTGCATCAGAATTGCTCATGCTTATACCCCAAAAAGGATAATATCACTTTCTCGTGATCTAATGTTCAACTATTTGTTCTTGTGCTTGTAGAGAAAATGGATTTTCCCCGTTTCTACAAAAAACTAAAGGTTCTAACTTAAATAATGGCGAAGTTCAACGTTTATTAAGATACCAAGAAGGTCAAATTAAAAAAAAGCAGTTAAAGAAAATTAAAATACAATTTTTTCTTGTCTTTTAAAAAGCCCTAGAAGGTCAAATTTAAATAATTGGACGGTTTGATATTTTTTTTCAGAACTAAGACTTTAACCATTACTAATGAATAACACCAAGAAGTCCAAATTGAAAAAACCAAGACGTTCAATTTTAAAAAATGGTTGAATGTGTATGAAAAACTCAGATTTTCCTCGTTCCTAAATAATAAACCAAGAAGTTCAATTTCAAAAAATGGAGCAGTTCAATATTCATTACAAAAACTCAAATGTTTCCTATTACTAACGAATAAACCAATAAGTTCAGTTAGGAATAACCAAGAAGTTTTACGATGTTTATTACAAAACTATGATTTTTTCTGTTACAAATGAATAACACCAAGAAGTACAAATTGAAAAACCCAAGAAGCTCAATTTCAGAAAATAGAATAGTTCAATGTATATGAAAAAACCCAAATTTTCCTCATTATTATATAATAAACAAAGAAGTTCAATTTCAAAAAATGGAGCAGTACGATATTTCTTACAAAACTCGTTTTTTCCGTTACTAACGAATAAACCAAGAAGTTCATTTCGAAATAATGAAGAAGTTCGAAATTTACTAAAAGAACTCCAAAATTTACCATTTCTTAAAATACAAAAAGAGGTTCAAAAATTGAAAAAAAAGAGCCCTTTGATGTCTATAAAAAATCAATTTTTTCATTGCTAAAGGGTAGCGTTGTTTTAATTTTTTTAAAAATAGAGCAATTTGATTTTAAAAAGAAAATCAAGAAATTTTAATTGAAAAAATGAAGTAGTTCGACGTAGACGAAAAGCTGAAATTCTTCTTGTTTTTATGCTAAACTAAAGTATGAAGTTCAATTTTTTTTAAAGTTGTACCATGTCTACATATAAATCATTTTTTCATATAAAAGAAAAAACTAAGAAGTTTTATATTAAAAAGTGGAGAAGTTCAAAGATTATAAAAACCTAGAATTTACATGCTCCGTTTGCATGAGTGTTCAATATGAGAAAAATTATAAAAACTTAAAATTATAAAAACGGAAAAAGTTCATGTACTACATGGTGTGTGATTAATATGAGAAAAATGAATAAAAAGGCAAGATCCATTTTTTTTTGTATAAGTTCAAGTCCTCGGTAGGAAAGAGTTAAAAATATATATTATCAAAGAGGTTTGTACAAAAGGAATATCATTTGTGTAACACCGATGAATGGATGAGAAATTACAAATGAAAAATACGTAACAAAAGTTCAACGTGAAAACAACATGAAGTTCAACTACTACATTGAAAGAATTTCAGATGAAAATCTTTTAAAACCATCATGAGTATGAAAAAATGATCAACACGGGAAAGTTGCATTTTTACAGCAGCTTTCCATCGGTATATCACTTGCTCAATTTCAATGAGTGGCTGGAGAGCTTCGAGCAAAAAAAGCCCATGAAAAACAGAATGAAGTTAGTACACACGCCGACAACTTCAAGTTCTTCACGCGGTGCATTTTCGACGAATATGTATCGCGATAAAGGTAAAACAAATGATCTTGTCGTTTTTAGAATTACTTGAAAATGGCTAGGAATCAGAGAAAACTGTCAACCTAAAAAAGTTTCACATTTACAATATGTCGGTGTACTAAGATAGGGGTACCTTAGTACCCCAACTTGTGCATGGGCAGTAGCAGCTTCCCGTGGCAGGGCTTACCACGTGCTCGCCAGGAACCGTTCTGGTCCCTATGAAGCCATTCAAGAACAAAGTATACAAGTCAGAGGATCAAGGCCCCGACAAGAAGAGCTTGATGGGAAGGCCGCACCAGGCTCAAGGTTATCACTTTAGCACAAGACCCTGGCAAGAGGAGCTTGCCAGGACGGCCAAGGAACACATACCTCAAGAGATGTCTCAGCGCATCATGCGCCCCGGCAGGACCCAGAGAGCGACAAGCTTCCGGGCCCGGCAAGATCACGACCCCGGCAAGGTGCTTGCCGGGGAAACCTACGCTGTGTGCCCGCGCTCCAGCTCATCTGCCCACGCGTCGCCCTGGGGCCCTTCCAGGGGCACGTGGCAGGCGGCTGTGCAGCCTGGGGCACACGGTGGCAAGCCACGGCGACGAGGCTACCGCCGTGGCGAACGGAGAAGCATGGACGGACGCTTTTGGGGGCGACGACGACGGGCATTTAATGCCCTTGTCCCCCACTGTCAAAGTTAGGTGAAGACCACTGTTCATATACTGTTCATGCACTGTTGCAACTACCACCAAATTTACACTTTTACCCTCCTCTACGTTGACACCTGTCGGTGACCCCTTTGAGCTATAAAAGGAGGCCCATGCACAACGTAGAGGGGGTTCGAAACCTAGACAACTCTCTCGCTCGGTGTAGCTAGTACTGTAGATCTTCAAGCTCCCGAGCTCAAGAACTCAATACAGCCTAAGAAGGAGTAGGGTTTTACGCGTTCGCGCGGCCCGAACCTGGGTAAAACTGCCCGCGTGTGCCCCTCGATCTGCTCTCCGTGCTCCCTCCGCTCCCTTACTGCAACGTAGAAGGGGCTCCGGTCCCATAGGTGCTCGTGGGAGGACAGTTTTCCCCCGACATCTTTGGCGCGCCAGGTAGGGGGCGTCGAGGTTGTGCGAACCTGATCCGGCGCTCACGCGGGCGCATTCTTCATCAACCTCTCCAACTTCATCGGCTACATCAACATGCCTCCAAAGAAGAAGGTTTCAGAGGTTGGGGGCCCGTCCGCGTCGATCCCACCACCACCAGAGCCGACGGTTGGTGGGGGAGGCGCCGGCGGAAGGGTGGACGCCGGCGGGGACACTCACGGCGCCACCAAGTCCAAGGACAAGACGGACGACCGGGCTAACTCCAAGGCCTCGGTGTCCGTGCACGCACCACGTCCCTCTCAGGAGGTGCCAGACCAGCAGCGGCGTGGTACCGGAGGTACCATACGTTTGCTGGGACGTGGCCAAGCCGGCGAATCACGGGACGCTCAAGGCCACCGCCCCGGCACGAGCAAGGCGCGGTCGCCGGGACGGGAACGTGCTCCTTCTAACGCAGTTAGAAGTCCGAGCGTGTCCCGCTCCTCGCACCGTTCTCCACCGATTCCCTCTTCTCCAGCAGAAGCCCTGGCTAGGGCTTAGCTGCTCCTCGACTTCCCTCCAGTGGCGGACAAGACCGAAGACTGGAGGGCGACGATCCAGAGCCTCATCGCCTTCGCCAACAACGATACGCCGCAGCAGCCGGCAACCTCACGGCCACGGCAAGTCGACCAAGCGAAGGCCGATGGCGACAAGACCGCCGGGGGTGCAACTACCGTGCACTCCCCGCCGCGGAAGCAGAAAACGCCGCCCCGCCGGATCAACGTCGACGACGACTCCACGGCGTCGTCGGATCCGCGGGCTCGCCGCGATCAGTGCCAAGTCCTCGACGACAGGCGACAGGAGGACGCTCGGACCCGTATCGAGCGTCGACGAGAAGCGAGAAGACAATCTGATCAGCGCGCTGGGACCGCTGTTGACATGCACGCGCCCGGTGAACCAGGCGACTTGCCATACGCGGCAGGCTGCTCTGCGTTCACCCGAGAGCTGCGGCAAGTCCAGTGGCCCAGCATGAAGAATTTCAAGCCCGACGTACTTGAGAAGTACGACGGCAAGACACACCCCTCGGAATTCCTCAGCATCTACACCATTGCGGTGCAGGCTGCCGGGGGACGCGACGAGAAGATCCTAGCCAACTATTTCCCGCTAGTGCTTAAGCCAAACGTCTGGTCTTGGCTTATGCACTTGCCGGAGAACTCCATCTCTTCATGGGCGGATCTGTGCCACCAGTTTGTCGGCGCCTTCACAGGCGGCCACAAACCCCACGGCAAGGAGAGCGATCTCCACATCTTAGCCCAGAAGGAGGGAGAGTCCCTGCGCAAATACATCCAAAGATTCAGCCGCGTCCCGCACAACATTCCCGACGTCCACCCCACCGCGGTTATCAGCGCGTTTCACGAGAACGTGCGTAACCGCCGGATGAGGGAGGAGATGGCCATGACCAAGATACGGGATGTCAGCGAGCTCTACGCTCCGGCTGATAAGTGCGCGCGTGCTGAAGAGGGGAGGAGACTCCCCGGAGAGGATACTGGCGCAGGAGGAAGCGACAGCGAGGATGCCGCCCCGGCAAGGAAGAACCGGCGGCGGAATAACAGAAAGAAGAAGAGCAAGGAGGTGCTGGTTGTCGAGCAGTCCGGCAAGGAGGCTCCCGCCAAGAAGGCACAGGTTGGCGGTTCCGGCAAGGAGCCCGCCTCTGTAGCGGCAGCCGACAAGCAGGACGGCTCCGACAAGCAGTACTGCAAGATCCACCGCACCAAGGGCCACGATCTCCAGAACTGCAAAAGAGTGGAGTACCTCGTAGAGCAGCAGAAGGCTGAATACGAGCGACGTGACAAGGAGAAGGCCCAAGGAGGCGGAGGAGAGCCCAGCAAGAAGCGGCCGTTCAATGGCCGGGGAGGACGCCGCGGCAAGGCCAAGCAGCGGCAAGGTGACAGACCTCCCCGGGGCCGCGACAAGGATGAGGATGAAGACGACGATGATGACATGAAGAAGGAGACAACAGCGAGCAGGAGTTCTAGAAGGCCACAGAGGTTCTGTGTGTCGACGGAGGTGCCTCTCTGCATACTTCCCACCGCCAGCTCAAGCAGTGGGTGCGAGAAGTGAATGCAGCTGAGCCGCCCGTCGAGTCACGCAGGCTACTGAAGTGGTCTGGCACGCCCATCATCTTTGACCTTGAGGACCACCCTGACCGCACCACTGCGGTCGGGTGCTTGCCGATGTTGGTCTCACCAACTATCCGCAACCTCAAGGTCACCAAGATGTTGGTTGACGGCGGGGCCGGCCTGAACTTGATCTCCTCAGCTGTGATCAAGAAGCTACAGATCCCAGACGGCGAGCTCGAAGAAACCGGGTCGTTCCAAGGGATCAACCCGGGAAGGAGCAAGCCGAAGGGGAAGATCACGCTGCCAGTGACCTTTGGCTGAGAGCTCAATTTCAGGACGGAGAGGATCACATTTGATGTTGCTGATATCCCATTGCCATACAATGGGATACTTGGTCGTCCTGCCCTCGCCAAGTTCATGGCAGCTTCCCACTATGCATACAACATACTCAAGATGCCGGGGCCGATAAGCGTCATCTCTGTCCCCGGCGACAAGAAGGACGCGCTTATCTGCGCCGACAAGATCTACCGGGATGCAGCAGCCGCAGTAGGGAGCAACACACTTGCCGCTGAAGCTCCCGGGGGGAAGAACAAGACCAAGTCCGGCAAGAGCTCTGGAGTCCACTCCGGCAAACGCACCTCTTCGGAGTGCTGCGCTGCCGTCGAGGACGCACCATCGAGCTCCACCGGCAAGTGCAAGAAAGGAATGGCAGCTCCACCGACAACCAAGAAGGTGTCCGCAAAGGAGGACGGCACTGGTGGTACCTTCACCATCAGTGCTACACTCGACCCCAAATAGGAAAGCACGCTCGTTGCCTTCCTGCGAGCGAATGTCGACGTGTTCGCATGGCAACCGTCTGACATCCCCGGCGTTCCCAGGAAGGTAATTGAGCACAAGCTTGTTGTTTGTCCTCATGCGCGGCCCGTCAAGCAGAAGGTCAGGAAGCAAGCCGTGGAGCGCCAAGAGTTCATCGCCGAAGAGATAAAGAAGTTGGAAGCAGCAGGTCTGGTTAGAGGCGTAATCCATCCTACGTGGTTAGCCAATCCAGTTGTCGTGCGCAAGGCCAACGGGAAGTGGAGACTTTGTATAGACTTCACTGATGTGAATAAAGCGTGTCCCAAGGATCCATTTCCCTTGCCGCGTATTGACCAGATTGTTGACTCCACCGCCGGATGTGAGCTGCTTTCCTTCCTTGATGCATACTCAGGTTACCACCAGATATTCATGGCCAAGGAAGATGAAGAAAAGACTGCATTCATTACTCCCTGCGGTACATATTGTTTCATACGCATGCCCTTTGGATTGAAGAATGCAGGCTCGACATTTGCAAGGGTGGTGAACACTGCTTTTGAGCCACAGATACACAGAAATGTAGAAGCCTACATGGATGATATAGTGGTCAAGAGCAAGAGCAAGGATACTCTGATCCAAGACTTAGAGGAAACCTTTGAGAATCTGCGCAAGATCCAACTCAAGCTGAACCCCGAGAAGTGCGTCTTCGGAGTTCCCTCCGGCAAGCTTCTCGGGTTCTTTGTGTCCCTGAGGGGGATTGAAGCCAATCCCGACAAGATAAAAGCCATCGAGCAGATTGAAGCCCCGAAGCGCGTCAAGGACGTAAGAAGACTTGCTGGTTGTGTGGCTGCCCTCAGCAGGTTCATTTCAAAGTCTGCAAAGCGCGCCCTGCCTTTCTTCAAAATTTTGAAAAAGGCAGGTCCCATGAAATGGACTCCGGAAGCGGAGGCGGCGCTGCAAGACTTGAAAGGATACCTGTCCTCCACTCCGATACTTGTCGCACCTAGGCCACAAGAGAAGTTGCTGCTGTACCTAGCGGCAACCAATCAAGTGGTTAGTGCTGCGTTAGTAGCGGAGAGAGAGGCGAATGAGGAACCCACATCCCCGGCAAGCGAATCCGGCGACAAGCAGGGGGCTTCCCCGACAAGCTCTGGCCCCGACAAGGACAAGTCTACGCAGGAACAAGGAGAAGTGCGAAGGAAGATGGTGCAGCGCCCAGTGTATTTCGTAAGTTCCCTTCTGCAAGGGGCTAGATCAAGGTACTCTGGGGTGCAGAAGTTGCTTTTCGGCCTCCTCATGGCCTCAAGGAAGCTGCGCCATTACTTCCAAGCACACGAGATAACAGTGGTCACTCGCTTTCCGTTGAAGAGGATATTGCAAAATCCCGAAGCAACAGGCAGGATCGTCGAGTGGGCACTGGAGCTGTCAAGATTTGGTCTCAAGTTTGAGAGTACTTCAACCATACAGAGCAGAGCTTTGGCAGAATTCATAGCAGAATGGACCCCAACGCCAGATGAAGAAGTCCCAGAGACAAGCGTCCCCGTCCAAGAAGCGAGCAACGAATGGATAATGTACTTTGATGGTGCTTTCTCGCTGCAAGGCGCCGGTGCCGGCGTGGTACTCATAGCGCCCACCGGAGAGCACCTCAAGTATGTTGTCCAGATGCACTTTCCCAAGGAGCAAGCGACAAACAATACAGCTGAGTATGAAGGTTTGCTTGCCGGCCTCAGAATTGCGGCCGAGCTTGGGATCAAGAAGTTAATTGTGCGGGGAGATTCACAGTTGGTGGTCCGACAAGTGAATAAGAGTTACCAGAGCCCTTTGATGGAGGCTTATGTTGATGAAGTGAGGAAGCTTGAAGAGCACTTTGAAGGTCTGCAAATGGAGCACGTCCCAAGAGCTCAGAATGATATTGCAGATGGCCTCTCAAAGTGTGCTGCAATGAAGTTACCTGTGGAACTAGGGACCTTCGTGCTCAAGCTAACTCAGCCATCCGTTACACCATTAGTTGGGCAAAACAAGAAGAGGAAATTGGTCTCCGGTGACTACTTGCCGGCGGATCTTCCAGAAGCCGCCGCCAAGGTCCCCAAGATCAACAGCCAAGATGCTGAGGAACAGTTTGCTCATGCAGATCGAAGGGTCTATACAGTTGAAGCAAGCGTTCCCGACAAGCCTTGCCCCGGCAGGCTTGCCGGGGGACCATCAGCTCCGGCAGAGCCGCAGATTCTTGCCGTAGAAGCTGAGGTTCCCGCAGCAGCCCTCATGCCTTTGGTCCTTGTTGTTGAGCCTCAGGCTCCAGCATGGGCACAGCAAATCGTCCGCTTTCTGCAAACTGGAGAACTTCCCGACGAGCCAGAAGAGATAGAGAAAATAACCAGGCAGTCGAGTATGTACCAGTTCGTTGGCAATGAACTGTACAGAAGAAGACTCAACGGTGTCAGGTTGAAGTGCATTTCCAGGGAAGATGGACAGAAGCTGTTGGCAGAGCTACATGGAGGCATATGTGGCCACCACATTGGCGCAAGGGCACTTGCCGGGAAGGCGTTCCGGCAAGGGTTCTTCTGGCCAGAAGCCCTCCAAGATGCAACTGCACAAGTAACCAAGTGTGAAGCGTGCCAGTTCCATGCCAAGCAAATTCACCAGCCAGCTCAAGCTCTCCAGACGATTCCTTTGTCCTGGCCCTTCTCAGTCTGGGGGCTCGATATCCTCGGCCCCTTTCCCCGCGCTGCCGGGGGCTTCGAGTACTTGTACGTAGCAATCGACAAGTTCACAAAGTGGCCAGAAGTGGAACCAGCGAGAAAGGTGACAACACAGTCAGCAGTCAGGTTCTTCAGATCGATTGTTTGCCGTTTCAGAATCCCTAACAGGATCATCACTGACAACGGCACACAATTTACAAGTTGCACCTTCATGCAGTACGTCCAAGACCTTGGCGCCAAGGTCTCCTTCGCTTCTGTTGCTCACCCGAGGAGCAATGGTCAAGCGGAGAGGGCCAATGCTGAAGTGCTGCGCGGACTCAAGACAAGAACCTTCGACAGGCTGCACAAGTACGAAAGAAACTGGATAGAGGAGTTGCCGGCGGCTCTTTGGTCAATCAGGACGACACCAAATTGAGCCACCGGACAGACACCCTTTGCTCTTGTCTATGGAGCAGAGGCAATTCTCCCCACGGAACTCGTATACGGATCTCCTCGAGTGCTCGCTTATGATGAGCTCGGGCAAGAGCAACTGCGACAAGATGATGCATTGCTCCTTGAGGAGGAACGTCTCCAGGCTGCTGTACGAGCTGCTCGATACCAGCAAGCCTTGCGTCGCTATCATAGCCGCAAGGTCAGGGCCAGGAGTCTCGAGGAAGGCGACCTTGTTCTTCGGCGTGTTCAGTCCGCCAAGGGTTCCAACAAGTTGACGCCGAAGTGGGAAGTCCCTTATCGGGTGAAACAAGTCACAAGGCCCGGCGCTGTCCGCCTTGAGACAGAAGAAGGCTTACCGGTGAGCAACTCCTGGAACATAGAGCATCTTCGCAAGTTTCACCCGTAAGGCGCGGTTGCCGTGATCCGCTCCGGCAACCACCTTTTGTACAAGTCTTGTCGCTGTTGCATGTAAACCTTTGTACAAAGCCGGGCGCAGATCCCGTGCATCAGTAAAGCTTTTGTGCTTCGCACTATTTGTCATTTCCATGCTTTTCTTTGTTATTTGCATGCATCATCTGACACCTTGTGCAACGCACATCCCCGGTAAGCACTAGCAAGCTATACTTGTTTTTCCTCCTCTTTTTCTTTCCCTCTTAAGCAGAAGGAGTATTCCTCGCGCACAAGTTTGCCGGGGGGGGGAGGAGATGGAGGCATGAACCAAGTGCATGAGTAAACAATCTATGAAAGCTAAGTTACCAAAGTTTGAGTAATTCAAATTTTTCAAATTTTTTAGTTGTCTTCCTTGAACAACCACACTTTGTATGGAAAACCTGTGCGCGGAGGAACCTACCCGTGGCTAGCCGCACCATTACTTTGTTTCGAGCACGCTCAACGACTTAAGTGAGCTGCGACAAGTGTCGCGCCCTTACTTCGTTTTCGAGTTCGCTCAGCAATCTAAGTGTGGTGCGGCTAGCTACGGCAAGGTTTCTTGCCGGCAAAGGTAGTGCCAGCAGGCTGCTAAGAGTCCAGCACTCAGCGCTCGCGGCAAGGGTTCTTTGCCGGCGAGTTCCCTAAAAACGTAGGGTGGAATGCATACAAAGTGAAGGGACCAAAGCAAGGGAGATAACACTGCATTGGTTGCTCGAAATAAGATTGTATATTACAAAGATGACTTGCCGCAATACTAACAGATTCTTGTCCGTAACATGCTTTGCAGCGGCAAAGGAAGCAGAAAGAAAGGAATCTAATCTACACGGTCGCCTTCACGCCTCGTGATCTTGCCCACCTTGGCGACGATGTGGGCAACTTGCGCCTTCAACGCCTCCTGGTCAGCTTCGGGCGACAAGGAGCGGAGGACATTGACGAGGTTGATGCCGGGGTTGCGGTAGACGATCTTCGATAAAACCCGCTCCATGGTGCCCATGCAGAGCTGACGCGCCTCGTCGGCCAGCTGCACGGGGATCTTCTCCCGCAGCCGCGCAAGCGCCGGCGCAATTGCCCTGAAGAACAGACTCAACTTGGCGCTGTGGGGGAGACTCTCGTCCGGGGAGTACACGAGATGCCCCGCCCTCAGCGCCATCATCTGCATGTCAATATTGGCAGCGGAGGTGACCACCTCATCAGTCCACTGCTCCACTGCCCGGTTGAAGTTGTTCGCCGAGACGGCGGCGCTCTCCACCAAGGCCCTTTCCTTGCGGAGTTCGTCCTTCAGCTTCGTCTCGCGGTCCCGGGCGGCGTCGAGCGAGTCAGTCAAGGTGGAAACCTTCAGCTCTAAGTCAGCGATGGAGTTCCTGGCGTCAGAGAGCTCTTTGCCCTTCTTGGAGAGACGTACCTGCAGCTCAGAGTTGGTGTGGGCATCTTTCTCCCGCTCCATGTTGAGCGCAGTGACCCTCTCCTCGCTCGCCTTCAGGTACAGCTCCGTCTGCGCCACCTTGGCCTCCAGGTCCTTCTTGGCGGTCTCTGCGGCGGCTGCGGCGTTCCTCGCCTCCTTCAGAGCCCCGCCAATGGCCTGCTCCCGGGCGGCGAGGTCGTCCTCGTGGGCATCGAGGTCGACCTTCCGCTGGTTGAGTACTCCTTCCCGTCGAGACAGCTCCTCGGCGGCCAATCGTTGCTGCTCCTCGGCCTCAGCTTTTTCAAGGAGGAAGGCTTGCTGCGCCCCGGCAAGCTCTTCACGTTCCTCCGCCAAGTTGCGGAGGGCCGCCTGGTTGGCTGCGCGGAGCTCTGCGGCGCGCTTCTCCAGATCAGCTCCAGCCTTGGCAGCCAGAGCCTACCGAGACTCCAACTTCGCCCGCCTGGCCCGATACAAGGCCAGGAGCCGACGAAGGAGTCTCTCCTCTTCGGGCTCGTCGCTGCTGCCGGGCGCTTCAACAACCTTCAACCCGGCGGAGGAGAGGACCTCTCCGTCAAAGGTCTCTCCCTCCGCGGGTGCCCGAGACTGAAAGCACATTTGCTCTCCGGGTGGTTTTGGTAATTAATGACAACATACTTTGTGGTTGGACTAATGCTTTTATCAAGTATGTTTCAGGAAATTCAATCACATTGGCATGGCAAAAGGACTAAAGTAGTGGACCCCTCAAAATGCTAAGGCAAGCATTAGCGAAAGCTCAAGACTCCATTTTTGGTTTAGTGATCCAAGATCACATTGAGTCCATAGGAAAAGCCAATACTATTAAAAGGGGATGAGGTTATGTTGATGATCTGGTTGCTCAAGTGCTTAGTGATACATCTCCTAAACTATCAGCAACTTTCACTGCCATATACACTCATAAGTAATCTCGGTCCCACCGATATTCCAAACTCAGTCACACCGAGATGAACCACCTCAGCCATAAGCCAAACCCTAGTATAATCGGATTTTCCGATTCTGATATCGGTCTCACCGAAACATGAGCTCCCAAGGTTCTGTAACCTTCTGTCATCAAATCGGTGTCACCGAGATGATGAAGTCGGTCCCACCGAAACTAGCATGCTCTTGTCATTGCACGAACAGGACTAACCGAGATTGTATATTCGGTCCCACCGAAAACCCCAATGTTCACATTATTTGAACTTTCGGTCTCAACGAGTTGTCCACTTCGGTCCCACCGAGATTGCTCAAATGTGTGTAACGGTTGGATTTTGTGTGGAGGCTATTTATACCCCTCCACCCCCTCTTCATTCGTGGAGAGAGCGATCAGAAAGAACTACCACTCCTACCTTACATTTCTGAGAAGAGAACTACCTACCCTTGTGTTGAGATCAAGTTGCTCCACTCCCACCATATGAAGCTTGATCTCTAACCTTCCCAAGTTGCTTTCCACTCAATCCTTTCTTCCACCACAGCCAAATCAGTGAGGAGAGTTGAGTGTTGGGGAGATTATCATTTGAAGCACAAGAGCAAGGAGTTCATCATCATCTACAACATCTATTACCTTTTGGAGGGTGGTGCCTCCTAGATTGGTTAGGTGTCGCTTGGGAGCCTCCGTCGTCGAGATGTGGAGTTGAACCAAGAAGTTTGTAAGGGCAAGGAGATCTCCTACTTCGTGAAGATCTACCCCGAGTAAGGCTAGCCCTACGTGGGCGTAGGCCATGATGGAATAGACAAGGTTGCTTCTTCGTGGACCCTTTGTGGGTGGAGCCCTCCGTGGACTCTCGCAGCCGTTACCCTCCGTGGGTTGAAGTCTCCATCAACGTGGATGTACATAGCACCACCTATCGGAACCACGGGAAAAATCATTGCGTCTCCAAATTGCGTTTGATCTTCTCCACTTCTCTTTACTACTTGTGCAATTTACTTTCCGCTGCCCATACTCTAGAATTGCATGTGTAGTGTGCTACTTGACTTGTGTGTTATGCAAAATCTGCCAAAATCTGTCCTTGATAAAAGACAGAATTTTTATCTTGTCGAGTAGTCTAATCACCCCCCTCTAGACACTCTCACCTTCTTCGATCCCTCAATTGGTATCAGAGCATTGGTCTCCATTGCTTTGGTTTACACACCATTGGAGGAAGATGGACGTGTATACGTTTGGGAGTGTTAGCCATAGAGTGCCTATTCTTAATGGAGTGTCCTATAACTCGTGGAGGACTGAAATGCTTATTATCTTTAAGACGTACAATTTGCGCAAATATGTTGAGACCCCCTATGTGCCTCCTTTTGACCCCTTGCACCCTACCATGGATGAAGAGCTTGATTTGCTTCGTAACCTTAGGACTGTAAATCTTATCATTAGAGGGTTACCCGATAACTTGCTTAAGCTCGTTACAAACTTTGAGTGCGCCTATGCTATGTGGAAGTTCTTGGAAGAACTTTATCCGGACTACTCTTTGAGAGGTCTTGATAAAATTCTATACAAGACTATTGAATTTGATATGATGCGCCCCAATGATCCCAACTTTGATAAATGCTTCTTTGAGCTTCGTGATCTTATGAAAAAGAAGGGTGATCCCGATCTTATCAATGTTTTAATTAGAAATGCTCTTGTATTGCATTCCGAAGATTATTGTCAAATTGACAAAACTAATGCAAGTAGTTATCAAAATGACCTAGGTGTTGATGATGAACAATCTATGAGTCAATATGATGATGAGCATGAGCATGATGATGATTACTCCGATTCGGACACCGAGCTAGACAAGATCATGAAGAGTCTCAATCTTATGGCAAATCTGAGAGACTACATGTCCGGTGGAAAAGAGTGGATTCTTGATAGTGGATGCACCGACCACATGACCGGAGACAAAGACATGTTTCGAGAGCTTGCAAAGAACGATGGTCCACGCAAGTATGTGACTTTTGGAGACAACTCCAAGGGTAAGGTACTTGGCCTTGGTAAGGTGGCCATATCTCATGATAGATCTATTCAAAATGTCATGCTTGTAGAATCTCTTGGATACAATTTACTTTCCGTGTCTAGATTAGCTGACTTTGGATTCAATGTGCTATTCACCGAAGTAGATTGCCAAGTCTTTTGTCGTGACAATCATAACATGGCGTTTACCGGTATCCGTAGAGGTGATCTATATATTGTTGATTTCACTAAGAAAGCACAACCTAGAGCTTGCTTCATTGCTAAATCCTCTAAAGGTTGGTTATGGCATAGAAGGCTTGGACATGTTGGTATGCGTAATCTAGACAAGCTGATCAAAGGTGATCATATTCTTGGCGTTAAAGATGTTTTCTTTGACAAAGATAGACTTTGTAGTGCTTGTCAAGCAGGAAAACAAGTAGGTAGAAGTCATCCCGTGAAGAACATCATGACCACAAGGAGACCGCTTGAGCTTCTTCATATGGATCTCTTTGGTCCCAATGCTTACAAAAGCCTTGGTGGTAACTCCTTTGGTCTAGTTATAGTTGATGATTATTCCAGATTTACGTGGGTATTTTTCCTTGATGACAAATCGCAGGTTCAGAGAATCTTCAAAACCTTTGCCAAAAAGGCTCAAAATCAATTTGAGGTGAAGATCAAGAAAGTTCGGAGTGACAATGGAACGGAGTTCAAGAACGCCAATGTAGACTCTTTTCTCGATGAGGAAGGGATTCTACATGAGTTCTCAGCTACGTACACTCCTCAACAAAATGGAGTTGTTGAGAGGAAGAACCGAACGCTCATAGAGATGGCGAGAACGATGCTTGATGAATACAAGACACCGAAGCATTTTGGGGGAGAAGCGGTCGAGACAGCTTGTCATGCTATCAACAGGCTTTATCTTCATAAGCTCCTCGGCAAGACATCATACGAGCTCCTCACCGGTAACAAACCCCAAGTGGGATACTTTCGTGTCTTTGGTTCAAAATGCTATATCCTTGATAAGCATCGTCGGTCTAAATTTGCTCCTAAATCTCATGAAGGCTTTCTCCTTGGTTATGGATCAAACTCCCACACCTACCGTGTCTACAATAATTTCACCCGAAAGGTTGAAGAGACGGTAGACGTGAAGTTTGATGAATCTAATGGCTCGCAAGTAGAGCAAATGCCTATTGATGTAGGAGACAAGGACCCATCGAAAGCTATCCAAGATTTATCTATTGGAAAGATTCGTCCCATGGAAGTGAAGGAGAGTACCTCATCTACATATGTGGAGCCCCCTACCTCACGGCGAGATGAACCTCAAGGCAACATGGAGGCCTCCACAAGTGGAACTCACCAAGATGAGGAAGTGCAACAAGAAGATCCACCACAACCTCCTTCTCCACCGCCTCAAGACAACACCAACAACAATGAAGAAGAAGAAGAGGAAGATGAAGATGATGAGGAAGCTCAGCCACAACCTCAACAAAAGCTATCCCGAGTCCGAGCAAGAATCAAGAAAAATCATCCCGTGGAACAAATGATGAACGACATCAACTCCGGGAGAATTACTCGCTCTAAAACTCGCTTAGCTAACTTTTGTGAGCATTACTCATTTATCTCCAGTATTGAACCTATGAAGGTAGAAGAAGCACTTGAAGACCCGGATTGGGTGAACGCTATGCACGAAGAACTACACAACTTTGAGAGGAACAAGGTATGGACTTTGGTAGAGAAGCCCAAGGATGATCAAAACATCATTGGAACCAAATGGGTATTTCGGAACAAGCAAGATGAAGATGGACAAGTCATCCGCAACAAGGCTCGTCTTGTAGCTCAAGGTTACACACAAGTCGAAGGTATGGACTATGGTGAGACCTATGCCCCCGTTGCTAGACTTGAGTCCATTCGCATTCTTCTTGCTTATGCCAATCACCATGATATTACTCTCTATCAAATGGATATCAAAAGTGCTTTCCTAAATGGTGAAATTGAGGAGGAAGTATTTGTGAAACAACCTCCCGGATTTGTGAATCCCAAAAAGCCTAATCATGTTTACAAGTTGCACAAAGCTCTTTATGGTCTTAAACAAGCTCCTAGAGCTTGGTACAAATGCTTGACTAGCTTTCTTCTTGAAAAAGGCTTTGAGATTGGAAAGATAGACTCAACGCTGTTCATGAAAAGGGTTAATGGTGAACTATTTGTGTGCCAAATATATGTTGATGATATTATCTTTGGTTCAACTAACCCTCTTTTTAGCAAGAAGTTTGGACAGCTCATGTCGGAGAAGTATGAGATGTCCATGATGAGTGAACTCAAATTCTTCCTTGGGTTGCAAATCAAGCAATCTAAGGAGGGTACCTTTGTCTCACAAACAAAGTACACTAAGGATCTCTTCAAGAAGTTCAACATGCAAGAAAGCAAAGGTATGAGTACCCCATGCCTACAAGTGGACATAATGACTTGACAAAAGATGGAGAACCCGTTGATCAAAGGGTTTACCGATCTATGATTGGTTCTCTGCTATATCTTTGTGCTTCTCGTCCTGACATAATGTTGAGTGTATGCATGTGTGCGCGATATCAAGCAGCCCCTAAAGAATGTCATCTTAAAGCTGTTAAAAGGATAGTGAGATATTTGATACACACACCAAACTTTGGCATTTGGTATTTTAAGAGGGCCTCTTTCGACCTTGTTGGCTATTCCGACTCGGACTATGCCGGTGACAAGGTTGATAGAAAGTCAACTTCGGGTACGTGTCAATTCCTTGGTCGATCCCTTGTATCTTGGTCCTCCAAGAAACAAAATTCGATATCATTATCCACTGCCGAAGCGGAATACATTGCTGCTGGTTCGTGTTGTGCTCAATTGCTATGGATGACACAAACGCTTAAGGATTATGGGATACATGTGAGACATGTTCCCTTGCTTTGTGACAATGAGAGTGCGATTAAAATTGGACACAATCCCGTGCAACACTCTCGAACGAAGCATATTGAAGTTCGTCACCATTTCATTCGTGATCATATTGCCAAGGGTGACATAAATCTTAAGCATGTTCGTACTGACAAACAACTTGCTGATATCTTTACAAAACCTCTTGATGAGAAGGTGTTTTGTCGCTTGAGGAGTGAGTTGAACATCATTGATGCTTCAAACTTGGAGTGAGAACTCCATTGATGCATGCAAGGCATGAGTCCACTTGACTAATCCTTGATATTTCTCTTATGATGGTGATCATATGTCTTGGACACATTTGCCTCCTTGTATTGCATCTAACTCCTTGTAGGTACTTGGATGATCTACATTCCACAAGATTACCACACACTCAAATCATGAGTGATCTTGTCATTGACCAAGTATCTAGCCCTTTGGGATGTTGAGTTCAAGGAACAAAATTCCACATATCCTTTTTGACATCTTATACATCTAGTATTTCACTCTTGTCATCTTGGATATCCTTGAGTATTTCCTTGCTTGCCTAACCCATGTAGGAAGATGAACTACACAAGTGGAAATGGCGCTCCAACTTCACATTCAATGAGCACCTACATCAAGTTTACCTACATGAGCAAAGCAACAACAAGCCCAAGGTATGTTCTTCACATCTTTGAGGAGCTTTGCTCAAAGTCATGAGTACAACCAGCTTCATAAGATGTGATCACATCGAATGCTTAATCGAAAAATGGCAACCCCATTTTGAGCTTAAATGATGAGTATGACCTATGATCAAATGTCCTCATTTGACTCCTAAGTCAATATACTCAAACATAGGTGACCTTGTCGCCGACCTTTATCTAGATGAAGTACATATGTTTTGGAGTTTTTCTATTTTCTCTTAAAAAAACTTCATCTAGGAATCTTTTTCATTTCTATTCTTCTGTCTTTGTGAATATCCTTCTGGCTCTGATCAATTCCTCGAAAATCTTTCACAAATTCATTGCAAATCCTTTGAAACATTCCTCGCAAAGTGAGCTGAATTATTTCTGTATTTCCTTGGAATTAAACTCGGCGTCACCGATTTAAATATTTCGGTCTAACCGAAAAGGATCTACCCTAAGTCCCTGACTTTCGGACCCACCGATCCATCTTAATTCGGTGTCACCGATTTAGTTCTTCCAGGATATCATCTTCTGCAGCTCCACTCAATGATTCTCTATGCATGTTCCTATTTGCCCTGTTGTGATTCTTAAGGATCCCACTTCCTTCTTTCCATCTTCCCTGACCTTCCTAGTTTGCTGTCCTTTTCGGCACTTGATGTCAAAGGGGGAGAAGATTTAGGGGGAGAGAATCACATCAAAGCTTTGCCGTGTTTTACAATTGGATTCATTCTCATTTGGCATCATTCTTTTGATTTTGCTCTTTCCATCAAACCCCTTGATCTGAGAGAACTCAAAGGGAGAGGAATCTTCACAATTGATATCTTATGGAAAGCAAAATCTCTCAGAGTTCATTGAAAATCTTTTAGTTTCGGAGACATGTTTGCTGATTCAAGCTTGTGCTCAATATGAGACACTCTTTATACATGTCATCCTTGGCTTGGTACTCTTGATGTTCTTGCAGTTGGTTGAAGAAATACTCTTGTGTTATCTAACCTTGTTTTCCCAAGTTTATCTCTTCAGGTACAATGCCAAGGAACCTCAAGGTAAGTATATGCACTTTGCAGAATGTGCATGATGGTAACTTGCTTGTGAATACTTGTTTGCAAGAAATCACCATGCACATATGCATTATCACTCATTTCTTTTCATCTGCTCTGATGCATATAGCCAAGCTGCATGTAGCACATCTTGCTTATCTCTCTTGTGTGCTTGTGGTAGTCCAAAACCATAATTTATGAAAATCTTGCACACTTGTAGGGGGAGCCTGTGTACTACATGTTTGTCAAAGCTTTCGTGATAATTATGTCCTTCTTTCAATAAGCTTTGATGTCTTGTTTAGTGTGATTTTAGTGTGTTGCCATCAATTACCAAAAAGGGGGAGATTGAAAGCACATTTGCTCTCCGGGTGGTTTTGGTAATTAATGACAACATACTTTGTGGTTGGACTAATGCTTTTATCAAGTATGTTTCAGGAAATTCAATCACATTGGCATGGCAAAAGGACAAAAGTAGTGGACCCCTCAAAATGCTAAGGCAAGCATTGGCAAAAGCTCAAGACTCCATTTTTGGTTTAGTGATCCAAGATCACATTGAGTCCATAGGAAAAGCCAATACTATTAAAAGGGGATGAGGTTATGTTGATGATCTGGTTGCTCAAGTGCTTAGTGATACATCTCCTAAACTATCAGCAACTTTCACTGCCATATACACTCATAAGTAATCTCGGTCCCACCGATATTCCAAACTCAGTCACACCGAGATGAACCACCTCAGCCATAAGCCAAACCCTAGTAAAATCGGATTTTCCAATTCTGATATCGGTCTCACCGAAACATGAGCTGCCAAGGTTCTGTAACCTTCTGTCATCAAATCGGTGTCACCGAGATGATGAAGTCGGTCCCACCGAAACTAGCATGCTCTTGTCATTGCACGAATCGGACTAACCGAGATTGTATATTCGGTCCCACCGAAAACCCCAACGTTCACATTATTTGAACTTTCGGTCTCACCGAGTTGTCCACTTCGGTCCCACCGAGATTGCTCAAATGTGTGTAACGGTTGGATTTTGTGTGGAGGCTATTTATACCCCTCCACCCCCTCTTCATTCGTGGAGAGAGCCATCAGAAAGAACTACCACTCCTACCTTACATTTCTGAGAAGAGAACTACCTACCCTTGTGTTGAGATCAAGTTGCTCCACTCCCACCATATGAAGCTTGATCTCTAACCTTCCCAAGTTGCTTTCCACTCAATCCTTTCTTACACCACAGCCAAATCAGTGAGGAGAGTTGAGTGTTGGGGAGATTATCATTTGAAGCACAAGAGCAAGGAGTTCATCATCATCTACAACATCTATTACCTTTTGGAGGGTGGTGCCTCCTAGATTGGTTAGGTGTCGCTTGGGAGCCTCCGTCGTCGAGATGTGGAGTTGAACCAAGAAGTTTGTAAGGGCAAGGAGATCGCCTACTTCGTGAAGATCTACCCCGAGTAAGGCTAGCCCTCCGTGGGCGTAGGCCATGATGGAATAGACAAGGTTGCTTCTTCGTGGACCCTTCGTGGGTGGAGCCCTCCGTGGACTCTCGCAGCCGTTACCCTCCGTGGGTTGAAGTCTCCATCAACATGGATGTACGATAGCACCACCTATCGGAACCACGGGAAAAATCATTGCGTCTCCAAATTGCGTTTGATCTTCTCCACTTCTCTTTACTACTTGTGCAATTTACTTTCCGCTGCCCATACTCTAGAATTGCATGTGTAGTGTGCTACTTGACTTGTGTGTTATGCAAAATCTGCCAAAATCTGTCCTTGATAAAAGACATAATTTTTATCTTGTCGAGTAGTCTAATCACCCCCCTCTAGACACTCTCACCTTCTTCGATCCCTCAGAGACGAGGACGCCCACGGGACTTGAATAAAGACCCCGTTGGCGGCCTCCAAGTAGATGCCCGACCGGTCCGCGGAGGCGGAGGGGTCGGCGGCCGGTGCAGCGTCCGGCGCTCCCGCAGCCTCCGGGCCAGCGGTATGGTCGCCGGTCCCTTCCCCAGCCGCGGCATCGGCGGTTGGGGCGGTCTCCTCGACGGCCGGCTCGTCAGCTCCAGCCACCTCCTCGGCGGTAGTGGCGTTGCCGCCGTCGCCATGCACGCCCTCCTCGCCGGTGGTCTCCGTTTCCATCCTTTCCGGTGCAGGAGGATCTAGCAAAAGAAAAGAAAGAATCAAGCAAATATCCAAAAAGACGAATTCGAGAAGAAGAAGTCACAAGGGTTACCTTCGCGGGCTTCTTCGACGACGGGGTCCCTCGCCGGGGAATTCTCCCTTGGCGGCGGAGTAGTGGCCCCTGCTGGCGGAGGGCCGCCTGCGCCCTCCCTTGGCGGGGTGCTCACCCTTGTCGGGCTGCTCACCCTTGGCGGGGTACTCACCCTTGGCGGAGTGCCCGTCCTTGGCGGAGCATTCTCCCTTGCCGGGGAGTTCATCCTTGGCGGGGAGGGTGGAGCAAGTGGCTCGTCGGGAGCGACCTCCTGGTGCTCCTCCGGCTGCGGCTCCACTTCTGCACAAGACAACAAGACATCAACCAAGATGATAACCCCGAGCGCACCCGTCAAGCAGAAGGATAAACACCAGACTTACGCTGGGGGCTGCGCTGGGGGCTGCTCCTCGGAGCAGCAGGCTGATCCGTCAAGCTCGTCGCCGGCGCGTCACTTGTCGCCGCGACGAGCTCGTCATTCTCGATATTGACCACAGGGATCTTGGCCCTCTTCGCCATCCGCTGGGTCATGGTCCTGCGAAGCAAAACAAAAGCAAGATCAGAACCAAGCAAGGAAAATCAAGACAAAATCAAAAGAACTAAAAGAATTGCAAGTACTTACTCCTCTTCCTCTTCGTCGGAGCTGAGGGCGGAGAAGTCAAACTCCGCCTGGTGTGCTCCCGCGCGAGGAGCTGGAGGAGAAGGCTCCCTCGGGCGCTTGGCGGGCTCCGGGGCTGTGGGCTGCGAAGACCCGGCCCCCGTCGTCGCCGAGGACCGAGGGGCAGAAGGAGCACCCGTTCCGCTCCGGGAAGATCCCCCTCCGCTTGGCGCTCGAGCACGGGGCGCCTCCTTGACGACTTTGCTCGTCTTGGTGGCGCGCGTCGCACGGCGCGTCGGTTGCTGTCGAGGCGCCTGTGGCCTCGCCGTCTCAGCTTCCTTGCGGAGGCGCTTCTTCGGTTGTTGCGGAGGGCTTGGCGGAGGCAGAGAGTTCTCCGAGGATGAGGAGGCATCGTCGTCCAGATTCAGAGATCCACCAGAGTCTTCATCAGAATCTCCAGCCTCGGCGTCCTCCTCCTCCTCGGCAGGCCCGCTGGACTCAGTGCCATGCCCGGCGGCCTCGCTCCCCCCGGCAACCTCGCTCGTCCCGGCAAGCTTCACGGAAGGCTCCCCGGCAAACTCCTCGGGCGCGATCTTCAGCAGCTTGAGGATTTCCGCCTCCTCTGCTTGACTCACTGCGTCCGCGGCATGTGCCTCGTCCACAGTGTATCCAAATTCGCCCGCAGCCGCAGCTGCGGCGGCCTCCTTCATCCTGGAGGCAATGTAAGCTACATCCCGGTCAGTAGTATCCCGGGTCAGGCCCATCTTCTCCTCGGCGTTGCGGGGCTTCTCGACCAAGTTGTCGAAGAAGGTCTGCACGGTCTCCGCCGGAGGCTCCAGCCAAGTGGGGACGACGCCATGGGAGTCGCACTCGGGCATTATCGCGCGTATGGAATCGCGGGCAGTGTTGTTGCACAGCGGCACCACCCCCCGGGAAGGTTTGAACCACTCCGGGTGGGGAGGGTCATGCTTGAAGAGCTCCCGGACCATCCCCTTCAACTCCAAGATGGTGAAATTGTAGTTCAATCCAGGGCGCAGCCTCATGCAATCTGCCGCATTGCCGAATTCCCAGGCGGGCCTCTTCCTTTCTTGTAGAGGGGCGATGCGGCGGCGGAGGAAATCTGCTCCAACTTCTCCGATAGTCAGATTGGCGGCCCGGAGACGAAGGATCCTAATGAGGGCGATCTGAAGCTTGCTGTCCTTCGGGGCCAATTCACTCCAAGCCTTGCCGCGCACTATGGCAGTCTGGCGCGGCGAGGTAAAGGGCTCAGGCTCAGCTTCCAGCACCCAGCACCAATCGGCTCTCCACTCCTCCCACTTGCCGCGGAGCTCTCCCTTCAAGTACGCCTCCTTCTTGTTCAGCCTGAAGATCCAGGAGATGCCGCCGGAGAGGGGAGAACCGGACTCTACCCTAGGCGTGAAGAAGTGGCGGAAAAGAGCTACATTTGGATGAACCCCAACATAGTTTTCGCACAGATGTGCGAAAACGGCCATCGTAAGGATGGCGTTGGGGGTGAAATCTAGGAGGTGGAGGCCATACGTATTCATTACATCACAAAAGAACTCCGAGTACGGAGGGCACAGACCACAATGGAAGAATGCGGCAAAGTAAAAGTACCCGCCGGGGAACATGTCGACGACGACGGCGGGGAGGACTCTGGTGCGGGGATGAGCTTTGGTCTCCCTCGCCCAGAACAAATAGTATTTGTCCCGCAGCTCCCTCGCGCCAAGCCTCGGCGCGAAGACCACGCACTTCCTCCGCAGGGCTGCCAGCTTTGCCGCCTGCTCAGAGTTCTCCTTCTTGGCCTTGTCACTCTTCGCCTTGTCGCTCTTCGGAGCCATGGTGGGGGCGGCGAGGAAAGAGGCGAGGAGGTCGACGGTGCCGCGGATGCAGGAGACAATGGAGGAAGGGCGGAGGCAAGAAGCGGCGGGGGTTTCTGGAGAATCAAGGCGCAATGAAGACGATGGAGGGGAACTGCCCCTGCTTCCTCTGCTTTTAAAGGGGGAAGTGGGGGACGTTCCGCATTTCCCATTAAAGAACAGGCCACAATCTCTCCCACGACGCCGCAATCGACGCGTGCCGTTAGGGAGGGATGCGGCGGATACGGAAGGGGATACGGCTTGCCGTGGGCCGCGTGTGCCCGTGTACTGTCTTGGGCCTGGCCCAACAGCGCTCGGCACCGTGCGTGGCCCAGGCCCGGGGGCTCCTGTCGGTGTACTAAGATAGGGGTACCTTAGTACCCCAACTTGTGCACGGGCAGTAGCAGCTTCTCGTGGCAGGGCTTACCACGTGCTCGCCAGGAACCGTTCTGGTCCCTATGAAGCCATTCAAGAACAAAGTATACAAGTCAGAGGATCAAGGCCCCGGAAAGAGGAGCTTGACGGGAAGGCCGCACCAGGCTCAAGGTTATCACTTTAGCACAAGACCCTGGCAAGAGGAGCTTGCCAGGAAGGCCAAGGAACACATACCTCAAGAGATGTCTCAGCGCATCATGCGCCCCGGCAGGACCCGGAGAGCGACAAGCTTCCGGGCCCAGCAAGATCACGACCCCGGCAAGGTGCTTGCCGGGGAAACCTACGCTGTGTGCCCGCGCTCCAGCTCATCTGCCCACGCGTCGCCTTGGGACCCTTCCAGGGGCACGTGGCAGGCGGCTGTGCAGCCTGGGGCACACGGTGGCAAGCCACGGCGACGAGGCTACCGCCATGGCGAACGGAGAAGCATGGACGGACGCTTTTGGGGGCGACGGCGACGGGCATTTAATGCCCTTGTCCCCCACTGTCAAAGTTAGGTGAAGACCACTATTCATATATTGTTCATGCACTATTGCAACTACCACCAAATTTACACTTTTGACACCTGTCGGTGACCCCTTTGAGCTATAAAAGGAGGCCCATGCACAACGTAGAGGGGGTTCGAAACCTAGATAACTCTCTCGCTCGGTGTAGCTAGTACTGTAGATCTTCAAGCTCCCGAGCTCAAGAACTCAATACAGCCTAAGCAGGAGTAGGGTTTTACGCATTCGCCCGGCCCGAACCTGGGTAAAACTGCCCGCGTGTGCCCCTCGATCTGCTCTTCGTGCTCCCTCCGCTCCCTTACCGCAACGTAGAAGGGGCTCCGGTCCCATAGGTGCTCGTGGGAGGACAGTTTCCCCCCGACACAATAGCTTTTCAACGGTATATTATTTGCCCCATTATGATAAAGTTAGTAGAAATTATGGAGAAAATACGTTTTCAGCCATTTTCTAAATTCACTTAAAACCGTAAGGAATTAGGAGAAACAATACATACCAAAAAGTTCCACATTTACTCAAGCTTGCCAACGCCATATCATTTGCTGCATTCGGACGTACGGTTAAAAAAGTAGCATGAAAATATGAACTCGATGGAAGTTGTACCGTTTGCTAAATTACTCTTAAGCAGTTCAAAATTATAAATACCTTTCAACACAAAAAAGTGACGCATTTTCATAAGCTTTCAAATGCCATATCATTTGTGTCAATTGGGTTAGCCGTTCAGAAATGGCATAGAAAATACCAACTCGGCTGTTCGGTTTGCAAAATTTTACGATTTGCCAAGTTACTCTTTAACCATAGGGAATTAGACAAAACTTTAAACATGTGGAAGGAGCGGTTTTGCAGCAGCTTTCCAACGCCATATTATTTGCCTCATTTCGACAAACGGTTTAGAAATGCGATCGAAAATACGATTCACGTTTTTTGTGTGAAGAAAAAACGGTTTTCAAAATTGCTCTTAAAATGCTTACATTTTGCCAAAAATTTAACTTAGGTCATGGTACTCGTGTCCATAGCTTTCAGACGGTATATGGCAAACCCCACTTGGGCAATGTTAGCAGAAGTTCAACCTAGCACAGGGGGAAGTTCATGTCGAACATCTCAGGCGGTTAAATTGAAAGAAAAAAACACGAGTTCATCACGACCCGAGAGCAAAATCCGCCTATGAGCGAGATTCCTATTTAAAACGGGCATTTAGTTGCTAAAAACTATTTGCAGATTACACTTACATCGCATAGAACACGACTAACCAGAATAAATCACGCGGAGAGACACGTTTGCGAAGATAGCCCGAAGGTCGGGTTCCTATAATGGGAAGTTCAGGCGTGTAACTCACGAAGTTCATGTTTTGATCAGAATAATATTCTGATCCCATGATCAGAATAGCGTTTGTGTGTGTGTGTATATATTCTGATCCCAGGATCCAAATAACTATTTTGATCACGATGAGCCCCTATAAGGGGCCGACAAGATGTTTCTGAGATCAGGCGAGCTAACAGAAAAAAAGCCCAAAGCGCCTCGACCCTTATCCCCGTCAGTCCCCGTCGCCCACGTCCCCACACCCTTGACCTCCGACCGTGCTGCGCGCCTCCAATCCCCGCCTCCCTATCCGGGCGTGGCATCGACCCCGCCTCCATCCACCGCGCTGCCGGCGTCCCATCCACAGCGTCGTCTGCCTCCATCCACCGTGCCGCCGGCCTCCCACCACCGCATCGTTGGCCTCCCTTCCACCGCGCCATCCGCCTCCATCCACCAAGCCGCCGGCCTCCCACCACCACATCGCCGCCCCCATCCCGCGACGCCTCCTACCTCACCCACTCCGCGCACCTCCACCGCCACCATGGGATCTCGACAGGAAGGCTTCCCCCGAGCACCCCCGTGCGCGTCGGCCGCCACCCGACGCACAGTCGTCGCGCCCCAGCGCCCCTCCCCACTGGGCGCGAGCACCGCCCAATCCCCACTGGCGGACCGGCCGGATGCCTGCCTCCACCTGCCTCCCCATTGATGCAGCGCGACAGCGACGAACACCCTACTAACCAGCGAAGCCGTGTATCGACAACCATCACCCGCCTTGCCCCCACCTCCCCGCGCGGTTCACCTCCACCGACCCGGAATCGCCCCGCCTCTCCATCACTTCAGTTCAGTTCAACTTACCCAGCCGCATTGGTTCAATTGTTTTATCACAATGGAAGGAATCATGTTGCAAAGTTTGTTCCACCCATTCCTGCAAATTTTGTTGATTGTCTGTCATCACAATTTTCTTTTTCTATCATGTGCTGCTTCTTCTCTGGTGCTACCGACGAGTTGCATGTGTTGGTGCATGCTCTTGTGTGCGTGCGCGCTGGTGAATCTCAGCGTGCGTACATGATGATGTGGTCTATGTTCTACGCTGTTGTGATTTAGTTTCGTGGCGTGCTGGTGTGTGTTCCGTGCAAGCTTGTTATGTGTTTGATTCAGTGGAGCTATCTCCACATTGGCTGATTTTGATGCAAAGAAACCAGTTTTAGGAATCCAAAAAGGAGTGTGACTTTTGTTCCGATCATTGTTCTCTCAACCTGTTTGTGTTTATGCCTATGAGAACTAAATTCAGTTTTATCCCTATCGAATAAAGAGACTGTCTTTGATAATTTTTTTGCTTGATTTTGATCTGACCATGGACCCCCGATTGACCTCTTTCCCTATTCTTTACTTGACAAGAAGTTCAGCTACTATTGGGCACAATAGTGTGCACAATAGTGGCAGACACATCAGTTTGAAGGGGACTAAAGTTCAGAGAGTATTGGGGTTAAGGTTCAGATAGTCCTTGTTTTTGGGGTGTTGTTACTAACCACAAACTGAGTTCAGAGAGGCGCATCGTGCATGCAAAGTGGATGCTAGTGTATATGACACTAGGAGCAGTATAAATGACAGTCTTCTTCTCCATGGATATTGCAAGGTCAATGTGATGGTACAACTTGTGCGAGAGGTGCAATCAATTGCTGATTGTGAGTGTAACTTGATTCAGTTTGGTCTGTCTAAGAAAAACAACAGGCTACATATACACATGTTTGCCTAGGTTCGTTCTTTAATCCTTACTAATACCTCAACCTACAACCATCTTTAACTACGTGGCCATCAATTGGCCATATGTCGCACAAAAGAGGACCTCCTCTATTTCTTATGCTAGTTAGCTGCAGCTTTCCATTGCCATATACACTACACGCAGTTTATCGTTTTTCCCACCCTCTTATATGTGCATTCATGTTTCCAAGGTTTTTCCCAATTGAATTCTCCTAAGCTTTTGTTTTGGAACAGATGTGCATTTGAACGTGATAAAAAAATCTGTACAAAGAAGTTCATGTATTAGTTCCAGGAAGTTCATGTATTACTAAGTGTGTGCAAATATAATTTTTTTCTCCACATATGTGTGTATGTTTGTTTGTGTGTGTTCTCCCAGATCAACTTTAGCATTGGCCAAGGTTTCACCAGCAAGAGAAACAACAGTTCGGCACATAAGATGCTTCACATTGCTCTCTCTCCCCATTATCTAGGTAGTTATTTTGTCCTGTGCGGCTGAAAAATCAAATTGTGTTCATAAAAACAAAAAACATATACCCAATAATGTTCGTAGGAAGAATTATGAGAAGTTCAAATTGTTCAAATATGGAAGCTAGAAATGTTAAAATAAATCCAAAAATTTCTACTACTTGCCTCCCACCTCTTTTCTAAAGAAAAATAGAATCCCTCTCTTGAAAAGAAAAAGGAATTTCATGAACAAAAGTTGTATGGAAAACCTAGATATGTAATAAAAAAAATTATACATGTTCGACTTAAAAATAAACTCAAGAAATTCCTTATAGGAAAAAATATATTGGTCTTATTTCCCCCATTTCTAAAAATAAAATACACATACGTTCAAAATAAAAAAGTTGAGAAGTTAAAATTAAAATAACAGAGTAGTTTGATGTTGAAAAGAACTTAAGAGTTTTTCTTTTAGTAAAATACTGGAAAGTGTGAAGTTCAAACAAAAAATAGAGCACTTTAAATTCATAGAAAAGGATTTTCACTATTTTCTAAATAAAAACAGGCCACAAGTTCAAATATAAATAACAGACCGATTAAAAATTCAATAAATAAGGATTTTCACCATTTCTAAATAAAAAACTCTATAAGTTCAAATTTAAAAAACCAAGAAGTTCAGTTCGAAATAACCAAGAAGTTGTACGACGTTTATCACAAAACTAGGATTTTTTTCCGTTACAAATGATTAACAGCAAGAAGTCCAAATTGAGAAAACAAAAAAGTTCAATTTTAAAAAAGAACTCGGATTTTCCTCGATACTAAATAATAAGCCAAGAAGTTCAATTTCAAAAAATAGAGAAGTTCAATATTTATTACAAAAACACGAATTTTTCTCGGTACTAACGAATAAACCAAGAAGTTCAGTTCATAATAACCAAGAAGTTGTACGATATTTGTTACAAAACTAGGATTTTGTTTCCCGTTACAAATGAATAACACCAAGAAGTCCAAATTGAAAAAAACCACGAAGTTCAATTTAAAAAAATAGAATAGTTCAATGTATATGAAGAACCCAATTTTTCTCGTGACTAAATAATAAACCAAGAAGTTGAATTTCAAAAAACGGAGGAGTTCGATATTTATTACAAAAAACTTGATTTTTTTTCCATTACTAACAAATAAACCAAGAAGTACTGTTTGAAATAAAGAAGAAGTTCGACATTTACTAAAAAAACTACAAACTTTTCCATTACTAGAAATACACAGAGAGGTTCAGATTTTTTTTTTTGCTAGAAGTTCAAGTCCTCGGCCGAACAAAATTCAAAAAAAATTGTGAGAGAGGTTCGCAGTGTATTTACAGGTTGAAAACACACAAAAATATGTCATTTTTTGATGTTTTAAAATTATTATATTAATCATTACAAATTACAAATAAAACTGCTCTATGTGAAAAATGTTTCTCCTATTCGACGACTTTCCAAGGGTATATCGTATGCTCAAGTTCAAAATAAACGGTTAAAAAATCTGTGTATGTTGTTCAAAACAAATTTTAACTGTAATAGATAAAGTTACATCTCTTCAATAGGTTTCTAAAAAGGTATATCATTTGTGCAATTCTGATACGTCTCCAACGTATCTATAATTTTTTATTGTTCCATGCTATTATTTTATGATGTTTTGGATGTTTAATGGGCTTTGTTATACACTTTTATATTATTTTTTGGGCTAACCTACTAACCCAAAGGCCCAGTCCAGATTGCTGTTTTTTTGCCTATTTCAGGGTTTTACAGAAAAGGAATATCAAACGGAGTTCAAATGGAATGAAACCTCCGAGAGAGATATTTTTGGAGCAAAATACACACGGGAGACTTGAGAACCATGGAATAGGGCTGACGTGGCATCCGCGAGGGTGGGGGCGCGCCCCCCTGCCTCGTGGGCACCCCGTCTGGCCCCGGGTGCCCTCCTTCCTCCTATATATACCTACGTACCCCGAAACTATCAGAACAACAGAGAAAACCCTAGTTCCACCATCGTAACCTTCTGTTCCTGTGAGATCCCATCTTGGGGCCTGTTCCGGAGCTCCACCGGAGGGGGGAGTGCTTCTACATCATCATCATCGCCTCACCATGAGTTGTGAGTAGTTTACCAAAGACCTTCGGGTCCATAGCTAGTATCTAGATGGCTTCTTGTCTCTATTTGGATCTCAATACCAAGTTCTCTTCGGTCTTCGAGGAGATCTATTTGATGTAATCTCTTTTTGCGGTGTGTTTGTCCGGATCCGATGAATTGTGGGTTTATGATCAAGATTATCTATGAGAAATATTTGGTTCTTCTCTGAACTCTTTATGTATGATTATAATATCCTTCCAAGTCTCTTCGAAATATTGGTTTGGTTTGGCCTACTAGATCTACAGTTCTTGCAATGGGAGAAGTGCTTGGCTTTGGGTTAAATTTTGCGGTGTCCTTTCCCAGTGACAGTAGGGGCAGAAAGGCACGTATTGTATTGTTGCCATCGAGGATAAAAAGATGCGGTTTATATCACTACGTTTGAGTTTATCCCTCTACATGATGTTATCTTGCTTAAGGCGTTACTCTGTTCTTATGAACTTAATACTCTAGATGCATGCTGGATAGCGGTCGATGTATGGACTAATAGTAGTAGATGCAGAATCATTTATGTCTACTTGTCTCGGACGTGATGCCTATATATAATGGTCATGCCTAGATAGTCTCATAATTATTCGCTTTTCTATCAGTTGCTCGACAGTAATTTGTTTACCCGTCGTAGAATATCACTATCATGAGAGAAGCCACTAGAGAACACTATGGCCCTCGGTCTATTCTCAACTCATCAATCTACAATCTACTTTACTTTTCCGCTTTTACTTTCTGTTCTTATAACCAAAAATACCAAAAATATTAAACTATCATCTCTATCAGATCTCACTTTCGTAAGTGACCGTAAAGGGACTGACAACCCCTTATCGCATTGGCTGCGAAGTTCTTATTTGTTTGTGCATGTGCGAGGGACTTGCGCGTGGTCTCCTACTGGATTGATACCTTGGTTCTCAAAAACTAAGGGAAATACTTACGCTATTGTGCTGCATCTCCCTTTCCTCTTCGAGGGAATACAACGCAAGCTCGAGAAGTAGCAAGAAGAATTTCTGGCGCCGTTGCCGGGGAGGCTTATGCAAAAGTCATATACCAAGTACCTATCACAAACCCTTATCCTCCGCATTACATTTTTTGCCTCTCGTTTTCCTCTCCCCCACTTCACCCTTGCCGTTTTATTTGCCCTTGTTCTTCCGTGTGTTTATCGTTCACTTGCTTCTTGTTTTCTTGTGTGCTGGATTGCTTGCTCGTCACTATGGCTTAGAACAATACCAAATTGTGTGACTTCTCCAATACCAACAATAATGATTTTATTAGCACTCCGACTGCTCCTATTACCGATGCCGAATCTTCTGAGATTAATGCTGCTCTGTTGAATCTTGTCATGAAAGATCAATTTTCCAGCCTTCCTAGTGAAGATGCCGCTACCCATCTGAACAACTTTGTTGATATGTGTGATATGCAAAAGAAAAGGGATACGGATAATGATATTGTTAAATTGAAGTTATTTCCGTTCTGACTTAGAGATTGTGCTAAAACTTGGTTTTCCACTTTGCCTAGAAATAGTATTGATTCGTGGACTAAGTGCAAAGATGTTTTTATCTCTAAGTATTTCCCTCCTGCTAAGATCATCTCTCTCAGAAATGATATTATGAATTTTAAGCAACTAGATCATGAGCATGTTGCGCAAGCTTGGGAGAGAATGAAATTAATACGTAATTTCCCTACACATGGTTTGAACTTATGGATGATTATTCAAAACTTTTATGCTGGCTTGAATTTTGCTTCTAGAAATCTTTTAAATTCAGCCGCAGGAGGCACTTTCATGGAAACTACCTTAGGAGAAGCTTCCAAACTCCTAGATAATATTATGGTTAATTATTCTCAATGGCACACCGAAAGATCTACTAGTAAAAAAGTGCATGCTATTGAAGAGATTAGTGTTTTGAGTGGAAAGATGGATGAACTTATGAAATTATTTGCTGCTAAGAGTGCTTGTTCTGATCCTAATGATATGCCTTTATCCACGTTGATTGAAAATAATAATGAATCTTTGGATGTGAATTTTGTTGGTAGGAATAATTTTGGTAACAATGCTTATAGAGGCAACTTTAATCCTAGGCCTTTTCCTACTAATTCCTCTAATAATTATGGAAATTCCTACAACAACTCTTATGGAAAGATGCCTTATTAATTTGAAACTAGTGTTAAGGAGTTTATGAATTCGCAAAACAATTTTAATGCTTTGCTTGAAGAAAAATTGCTTAAGATTGATGAATTGGCTAGAAGTGTTGATAGAATTACTCTTGATGTTGATTCTTTGAAACTTGGATCTATCCCACCTAAGCATGATATCAATGAGTCTCTCAAAGCCATGAGAATTTCCATTGATGAATGCAAAGAAAGAACCGTTAGGATTTGTGCTACAAGAGAGAATTATATAAATGTGTTCTTCTAGTCATCATAAAAATAAGGTTGAAGATCTGAAATTTATTGATGTGTCTCCTATTAGATCCTCGTTTTCTAGTATAAATCTTGATAAATATAGGATTGGAGATGTGTCTACTTTAAGGTGTCCCAATGATTCGGAGTTTTTAGATCTTGATGCTAAAATTGTTAAAAGTGGGAGTGAAGAGATTAAAACTTTGCATAGTGATGAACCCACTACTTTGGATTTCAAGGGATTCAGTTATGATAATTGCTCTTTGATTGATTGTATTTCCTTGTTGCAATCCGTACTAAACTCTCTGCATGCTTATAGTCAAAATAAAGCTTTTACCAAACACATAGTTGATGCTTTGATGCAATCTTATGAAGAAAAACTTGAATTAGAAGTTTCTATCCCTAGAAAGCTTTATGATGAATGGGAACCTACTATTAAAAAAAATTAAAGACCATGAATGCTATGCTTTGTGTGATTTGGGTGCAAGTGTTTCCACTATCCCAAAAATGTGTGTGATTTGCTAGGTTTCCATGGGCTTGATGATTGTTCTTTGAATTTGCATCTTGCGGATTCCACTATTAAGAAACCTATGGGAAGGATTAATGATGTCATTATTGCAATAGGAATTATGTGCCCGCAAATTTCATTGTTCTTGATATTGATTGCAATCCTTCATGTCCTATTATTCTTGGTAGACCTTTCCTTAGAACGATTGGTGCAAATTATTGAAATGAAGGAAGGAAATATTATATTCCAATTTCTGTTAAGGAAAGGCATGGAACACTTTCCTAGAAAGAAAATCAAATTACCATATGAATCTATTATGAGAGCCACTTATGGAATGCCTTCCAAAGATGGCAATACCTAGATCTATCCATGTATCGTGCCTAGCTAGGGGCGTAAAACGATAGCGCTTGTTGGGAGGCAACCCAATTTTATATTTTTTTGTTTTTGCTTCTGTTTAGGAATAAATATTGCATCTAGCTTCTGTTTAGATGTGGTTTTGTGTTTCAATTAGTGTTTGTGCCAAGTAGAACCTTTCGGAAGACTTGTGTGAAGTTTATATGATCGTGTTGTGAAAAACAGAATCGTTAGCGCTCGCTAGAATGGTCACCAGCTTTTACTGGAGTGTGCTATTTAGTTGATTCTTTTTGCAGATGGTTAATAGACAAATTTCTCATGTTTACCAATTTATTTAAAAATTTTTGTAGTTACAGAAGTATGCGAAAGCTATAGATTACTACAGACTGTTCTATTTTTGACAGATTCTATTTTTCGTGTGTTGTTATCTTATTTCAATGCATCTATGAGTAGTATTGGGAAGTATGAACCATAGAGAAGTTGGAATACAGTAGGTTTAACACCAATATAAACAAAGAATGAATTCATTGCAGTACCTTTGAGTAGTGGTTTGTTTTCTTATACTAACGGAGCTCACGGGATTTTTGTCTAAGTTTTGTGTTGTGAAGTTTTCAAGTTTTCAGTATTGTTTCGATGGACTATGGATCAAAGAGTGGCAAGAGCCTAAGCTTGGGGATGCCCCTGGAAGGCATCCCCTCTTTCGTCTTCATATATCGGTAACTATACTCGGAGCTATATTTTTATTCACCACATGATATGTGTTTTACTTGGAGCGTCATATATAATTTGAGTCTTTGCTTGTTAGTTTGCCACAATTATCCTTGCTGGACACGCCTATTTGAGAGAGTTAAATATGGCCTAGGAATTGATAGAACACTCTATGTGCTTCATTTATATCTTTTGACTTGAATAGTTTTTGCTCTAGTGTTTCACTTATATCTTTTAGAGCACGGTGGTGATTATATTTTGTAGAAATTGTTGATCTCTCATGCTTCACTTATATTCTTTTGAGAGTCTATTAAAACAGCATGGTAATGTACTTTGGCTATAAAACTAGCCTTCACATGATAGACATCCAAGATCAATGTAGTAGAAACTTTCACACTAAGTGCATTGAATATGATGAGAAGTTGGATGCTTGATAATTGTTTTGAGATATGAGGATAGTGATATTAGAGTCATGCTAGTGGAGTTATTAGGAAAATGAGAAATGCTTTTGTTAAGGTTAGTGATTCCCTTAGCATGCACGTATGGTGAACCGCTATGTGATGAAGTTAGAGCATGAGGTATTTGTAAAGTGTCAACCTTTGTGTGGAGGTCCGGGTGGAGAGATGGTTAATTCCTACCAACCTCCCCCCTAGGAGCATGCGTTGATTGCTTTGTTTTGATGGCTCGTAGATTTTTGCAATAAGTATATGAGTTCTTATGACTAATGTTGAGTCCATGGATATTACGCACTCTCACCCTTCCACCATTGCTAGCCTCTCTTGTACCGCGCAACCTTCGTCGGTACCATACACCCACTATATATGCTTCCTCAAAACATCCACCATATATCTTCCTCAAAACAGCCACCATACCTACCTATCATGGCATTTCCATAGCCACTCCATGATATATTGCCATGCAACTTTCCACCGTCCCGTTCATATGACACGCTTCATATTGTCATATTTCCATGCATGATCATGTAGTTGACATCGTATTTGTGGCTAGGCCACCATGCATAATTTTTATACATGTCACTCTTGATTCATTGCATATCCCGGTACACCACCGGAGGCATTCATATAGGTCATACTTTGTTCTAGTATCGAGTTGTAATTCAATGAAAGTGTGATGATCATCATTATTAGAGCATTGTCCCATGTGAGGAAAGGCTAAATCAAGAAAGCCCCTCCAAAAAAAAGAAACAAAAGAAAGGCCAAAGAAAAAAGAAAGGCCCAAAAAAAGGAAAAGAAAAAGGGACAATTGCTACTATCTTTTTCCACACTTGTGCTTCCAAGTAGCACCATGTTCTTCATGATAGAGAGTCTCGTGTTTAGTCACTTTCATATACTAGTGGGAATTTTCATTATAGAACTTGGCTTGTATATATATGGGCTTCCTCAAATGCCCTAGGTCTTCATGACCAAGCAAGTTGGATGCACACGCACTTAGTTTCTTTTGTTGAGCTTTCATACATTTATACCTCTAGTGCATCCGTTGCATGGCAATCCCTACTCACTCACATTGATATCTATTGATGGGCATCTCCATAGCCCGTTGATACGCCTAGTCAATGTGAGACCATCTCCCTCCTTTTTGTCTTCTCCACAACCACCTCTCTATTCCACATAGTGCTATGTCCATGGCTCACGCTCATGTATTGCGTGAAAGTTGAAAGGTTTGAAAGAATAGAGTATGAAAACAAGTGCTTTGCTGAAACCGGGGTTGTGCATGATATGAATATTTTGTGTGATGAAGAGGGAGCACAGCTAGACTATATGATTTTGTAGGGATAACTTTCTTTAGCCATAGTATTTTGAGAAGACACGATTGCTTTGTTAGTATGCTTGAAGTATTATTATTTCTTATTTCAATATAGACTTTTGTCTTGAATCTTTCAGATCTGAACATTCATGCCACAATTAAGAGAATTACATTGAAAACTATGTTGGTTAGCATTTGACATCAAAAATTATGTCTTTATCATTTACCTACTCCAGGACGAGCAGGAATTAAGCTTGGGGATGCTTGATACGTCTCCAACGTATCTATAATTTTTATTGTTCCATGCTATTATTTATGATGTTTTGGATGTTTAATGGGCTTTGTTATACACTTCTATATTATTTTTGGGACCAACCTACTAACCCAAAGGCCCAGTCCAGATTGCTGTTTTTTTGCCTATTTCAGGGTTTTACAGAAAAGGAATATCAAACGTAGTCCAAACGGAATGAAACCTTCGGTAGAGATATTTTTGGAGCCAAATATGCACGGGAGACTTGAAAACCACGGAATAGGGCCGACGTGGCATCCATGATGGTGCCCCCCTATAGGGCGCGCCCCTGCCTCGTGGGCACCCCGTCTGGCCCCCGGGTCCCTCCTTCCTCCTATATATACCTACGTACCCCGAAACTATCAGAACAACAGAGAAAACCCTAGTTCCACCGTCGTAACCTTCTGTTCCCGTGAGATCCCATCTTGGGGCCTGTTCTGGAGCTCCGTCGGAGGGGGGATCTTCCACGAAGTGCTTCATCATCATCATCGCATCACCATGAGTTGTGAGTAGTTTACCACAGACCTTCGGGTCCATAGCTAGTATCTAGATGGCTTTTCTCTCTCTTTGGATCTCAATACCAAGTTCTCATCGGTCTTCGAGGAGATCTATTCGATGTAAACTCTTTTTGCGGTGTGTTTGTCGAGATCCGATGAATTGTGGGTTTATGATCAAGATTATCCATGAGAAATATTTGGTTCTTCTCTGAATTCTTTATGTATGATTATAATATCCTTGCAAGTCTCTTCGAATTATTTGTTTGGTTTAGCATACTAGATCTATAGTTCTTGCAATGGGAGAAGTGCTTGGCTTTGGGTTCAATCATGATGTGTCCTTTCCCAGAGACAGTAGGGGCAGCAAGGCACGTACTGTATTGTTGCCATCAAGGATAAAAAGATGGGGTTTATATCACTATGTTTGAGTTTATCCCTCTACATCATGTCATCTTGCTTAAGGTGTTACTCTGTTCTTATGAACTTAATACTCTAGATGCACGCTGGATAGCGATCGATGTGTGGAGTAATAGTAGTAGATGCAGAATCGTTTCGGTCTACTTGTCTCGGACGTGATGCCTATATATAACGATCATGCCTAGATAGTCTCATAATTATTCGCTTTTCTATCAATTGCTCGACAGTAATTTGTTTACCCGCCGTAGAATATCGCTATCATGAGAGAAGCCACTAGAGAACACTATGGCCCCCGGGTCTATTCTCAACATATCAATCTACAATCTACTTTACTTTTCGGATTTTACTTTCTGTTCTTATAACCAAAAATACCAAAAATATCAAACTATCATCTCTATCAGATCTCACTTTCGTAAGTGACCGTAAAGGGATTGACAACCCCTTATCGCGTTGGATGCGAAGTTCTTATTTGTTTATGCACGTGCGAGGGACTCGCGCGTGGTCTCCTACTGGATTGATACCTTGGTTCTCAAAAGCTGAGGGAAATACTTACGCTACTGTGCTGCATCTCCCTTTCCTCTTCGAGGGAATACAACGCAGGCTCGAGAAGTAGCAAACTCTGATGAACTGGTGAGAAATTACGAACAAAAATATGTGGTAGAAGTTCAAAGTGAAAACAGCGGGAAGTTCAACTACTACATGGAAGGCGTTTCAGATGAGAATAAAATGAATAAAAAAACTAAAAGCCTAAAAGGTTTGATGCAAGAAGTTCACGTGCTCCTCTCGGTGCAGTTCAAGATCTCTAGTGTGAGACGTCCGACCTTCAATTACATGTTAAAACAAGCAAAAAAACGACATTGTTTTTGCCATTTTTAAAACTGCTCTCAAACAACAAAAATTTGTAACGTATGTCTACATGAAAAATATGCTCCTATTCATAAGCTTTCCAGCGATATATTATATGCTATATTTGGATGAATGGTTTAAAAGTTATATGTATATTGTTATAAACATATTTTTACGCATTCAAAAAATTATTTTGAACCGTCGCGAGTATGAAAAACTGATCAACATGAAAAAGTTGCGTGTTTTCAACAGCTTTCCATCGGTATATCATTTGCTCAGTTCCGGTAAGTGGTTTGGGAGTTACGGGAAAAAAACACGTCAAAAACAGAGTGAAGTTCAAAACAGATCTGCCACAGAAGTTCAACTACTACACTGAATGAATTTCGGATGAAAAACTTTTAAAACCATCGCGAGTATGAAAAAATGATCAACACGAGAAAGTTGCGTGTTTACAACAGCTTTTCATCGGTATATCATTTGCTCAATTCCGGTGAGTGGAAGAAGAGCTACGAGTCTAAAAAGCACCTGAGAAACAGAGTGAAGTTTAAGGACACGTGTCGAGAAGTTCAGGTTCTTCACGCGGTGCATTTTTCAAGAATCTGTTTCGCGATAAAGGCAAAACGAATGATCTCGCCATATTCGCAATTACTTGAAAACGGCTAGGAATCAGAGAAAATCATCAACATGAAAAAGTTTTGTATTTTCCGTAGCTTTTCAACGGTATATTATTTGTTCCATTCCGATAAAGTTTGTAGAAAATATAGTGCAAATATGTTTTTAGCCATTTTCGAAATTGACTTAAAATCGTATAGAACAGGGAGAAACAATATATTCCAAAAAGTTTCGCAATTGTTCAAGCTTTCCAACGCCATATCATTTCCTGTATTCGATTGCATGGTTAAAAATGAGCTCGACAATACGAAATTGGTGGAACTTGTACCGTTTTCTAAATTACTCATAAACTACTCAAAATTAGAAAAACCTTTCAATATGAAAAAGTAGTGCATTTTCTTAAGCTTTCCAACGCCATATCATTTGCCTCAATTGGATTACCCGTTTAGAAATGGCATTAAAAATACGAACTCGGTTGTTCGGTTTGCAAAATTTTACGTTTTTCCAAATCACTCTTTAACCATAGGGAATTAGGGAAAACTTGTAACATGTGGAAGGATCGGTTTTGCAGCAGCTTTCCAACGCCATACTATTTGCCTCATTCCGATAAACAGTTTAGAAATGCGATCGAAAATATGATTCACGTTTTTTGTATGAAGAAAAAACGGTTTTCGAAATTGCTCTTAAACTGCTTAGATTTTGCCAAAAAATTAACTTGGGCCATGATACTCATGTCCATAGCTTTCCAATGGTATATGGAAAGCCCCATTTGGACAATATTGGCGGAAGTTCAACCTAGCTCATGGGGAAGTTCATCGTACTACTAGCGGGCAGGTCAGGTTGTGATCAGAATATTATTCTCATCCAGTGATCAGAATGTTGTATATATGCTATTCTTCACCCCCACTCTATTTTGACGTTAATGCACCGACTTTTAGGTTTCATAAATTTTGTCTTATTTCATACGTAAAAGGAGAACATAAGAAAATATATACTCGCCGTAAAATATATTTTATGTTACGTAAAGTTACGAACATAAAATGCGATATTTCTGGTCTTATAACCTATTTTTTTTGTTTTCTTATACCAATTTTTACGTAGTGAATCAATATGAATGTAACTTTTTGTATGCCAAACGTAATTTATTTATGAACAGGTCGTAAGATTACCTCGGGTGAAGAATAACTTATTCTGCAACCTGGGTAATGAATAGTAAAATTACGAAACGTCGGAAATAAGACAAAACTTACGAAACCTGGGCAACGTCGGAAATAAGACAAAACTTACGAAACGTAAAATTACGATGCATTGATGGTAAAAAAGAGTGGGGTGAAGAATAACTATTCCTCACCTAGGGTGACGAATAAGTTATACTATTCATCGCCCACATTGCAGAATAATTTATTCTTCATCCGAGGTAATCTTACAATCACTTCGTATTTAAATTACATCTGGACTTCAAATATTTACATTCCTATTGATTCAGTACGTAAAATTTGACACAAGAAAATAAAAATATATGTCATAAGACAAGAAAAATTGCAATTTATGCATATTTTACACTATATATTTAAGTTTATAATTTTACGTAACATAAAATATTTTTTACAACGATTATAAATCTTCTTACGATATCTTTTTACGTTGGGAATAAGACAAAAATTACGAAACGTAAAATTACGGTGCATTGATGGTAAAAGAGAGTGGGGTGAGGAATATATATACGACCGATCTATTCTGTTAATATTAGCAGAATAACTATTCCGATAACACTTCCGCACTGCACGCTCAACGCAAGTGTACGTCATTGTTTGAACCAAGTGTGCTACACTACTAACGTGAGTGAACTTCCCGTCGCAAAAAAATGTACGATGTGTCTTTTGGTACCTTTTTAGCTCTAGTTTCTTGACCGTTTTTCGGAACAAGGCGTGTAATATACCATTGAAAATCTATGGATTAGGTGCTACTTCTTCATGTTGAACACTTTTTGAGATTCCTCACGGTTTAATAGCAGTTTTGAAAATGGTGCGGCCTACGACGAGTGGCAGCTAGCGTTTTTTCACGTTTTGTTCTAAATTGCTCGTCGGAATTAAGCAAATGATATGCCGTTAGAAAGATATCGTCAAGGCGCATATTTTTTATATCTATTATTTTCTCTAGTTCGTTACGGTTTAAAAGTAGTTTCAAATTTACTAAATTGCGGAATTTTGTACTTCCATTTTTTTTTAAGTTTTCGGTACTATTTTCGCTCTAGGTTTTAACCGTTTGTCGAAGCAGGGCGTGTAATATACCATTGAAAAGCTATGGACGAGGCCCAACTTTCATATGTTGAAATGTTTTTGAGATTTCTTACAGTTTTTAGTTAATTCCGAAAATCGTGCGACTTACGACAAGAGGCAGCCGCAGTTTTTCGCAATTTTTTTACCAAGCGCTGATCCGAATGATTCATATTATACGCCATTGAAAAGATATCGACAAGGCGCAACTTTTTCATGTAGAGCATGCTCTCTAATTCCTTACGGTTTAAGATCAATTTTGAATTTAGCGAAATGCGTACACTCTGTTTTTCGCGACGCCAAAATCGCGAGTGAACTTCATCCGACAGAAAGCAACACTACTTCGGCCGGGAAACCACACTTCATCAGACGGTCAAGTGAACTTCATGATTTATTATCTTTTTTATAAAAAAATAAAGTTTCATGTTGTATTTTTTTTTCTAATAAGAAGATAACTTCTTTGAGATGTTTTGGTTTCTATTGAATTTTTTTCTCTCATCTGGACTACATGGTCAATGTTAGTGAGCTGCATCAAATTTCAGATTTTTCTTTCTTTCTTTTCTTCAAAGTAAACCACCAAAGGATTTCCAAGGGAACTAAGTCAAAAATTAATTCACAATTTTTCACATTCTTTAGTAATCTTTTTTGGGCAGGGAACTGTACAAAACGAAACAAAGTACTGCACTACCAATCTAACCAAACTGGACTTTTATAGAGCATTCCCTTGAATAAAAATACATAAAGCAATGGAATATGCACTCAGACGTTGACCCAGGAACTCCAAATTAACTGCACGATTTTGTACTGCAAGCCATGCGCGATGGAGCTGCACACCAAACACTAGAAACCTGCGTACTATGTTGTAGCTGACTGCATGTCCGCATGCTGACAGGTATGATAGAACTCGTGATCAAAGAACCTCCAGTTTGCGCGGCAACGAGCTGACTCACAGTGAACCACCAAGGTTTTCATAATTAACTGCATTAGGTTTTCAAAGACTTTTCAAATGAGTCCATATAACTTTTATACATAAATTCATCAAACATAGAAAACACCATTTTGCACTACATGTTCACATGGCCCAAACTACATGTTGAACTCTAAACATCACCATGTTTCATCGGTACTGCGATCAAACGAGTTCCTATAATTTTTATACATAAAATCCTCAAACTCAAAAAGCACGATCTGCACTGCATGTGCAGATACTCCAAACTGCAACCTTTCATCCTGGCCGATGCCAGAACAATCCCATGGATGAACTTGAAGAAGTGAAGATGCATCCTTGTCGAATGTGGGAATCGCATGCATGAGAACGGATCCAGTAAAATATAAAAAAGCAAGCAGATGTCTCACCGTGGATCTTGAACATGAGAGAAAGGAGGAGAGAGTGGTCCAACCACTACTGCTCGCCATGTATCCATGCCGGAAAGGGTCGCCTTTGATGGTCCTGCTCGATCTGGCCTTCCTCCGCCAGGTGCCGCACCACCTGAATGGGTGAGGTCTCGCCGGATTTGGGGGTTACAACAAGCTGGACAGCGTGGAGTTAGGAGCAGGCTCATGGAGGAGGAGCTCAGATCCATCGCTAGTTGGGCACGGGATAGCGTGGGCTGCTTGGATCCATCGCGGTGGCCGGGGCGGGTGGCGCGTGGAAGGGAGGTGGTGGTGTGGCGCGGTGGAGGAGGTGGGGCAACGGCGCGGGGGAGGGAGATGGTGGTGCGGCGTGATGGAGGAAGGTGGGGCGATGGCGCGGGGACGGGAAGTGGTGGTGCGGCGAGGTGGAGGGAGGTTGGGCGGACGTGCGGGGGAGGGTGGTGGTGGTGCGGCGCGTTGGAGGGAGGTGGGGCGGCCATGCGGGCAAGGGAGGTGGTGGTGCAGCGTGATATGTCTTCGTTGTATCTATAATTTTTGATTGTTTCATGCCAATATTATACAAGTTTTACATATTTTTCGCAACTTTTTATATGATTTATTTGGACTAACTTACTTACCCAGTGCCCAGTGCGAGTTCATCTTTTCTCCATGTTTTTTGTATCACAGAGTATCCATATCAAGCGAAGTCCAAATGCAATAAAATTTGACAGAGCATTATTTTGGAACATCTGTGATTTTTGAGAGTTGGAAACACCACAAACGGAGGCCCGTGGTGGGCACAACCCACCACGGCGCGCTAGAGGAGATAGGCGTGGCCTGGTGTATTGTGCCCACCTGGAATGTCGGTTGGCGTTGTACTTCGTGTGCAAGGAAGCTTATATCCGAAAAAAATAGTGTAGAAATCTCAGCACAATCGGAGTTACGGATCTCCGAGAATATAAGAAATGGTTCTCAGCCAGATCTGAGAGGGTGAAACAGAAGAGGACAGAGAGACAGATCCAATCTCGGAGGGGCTCTCGCCCCTCCGATGCCATGGAGACCAAGGACCAAAGGGAACCATTCTGCCACCTAGGGAGGAGGCCAAGGAAGAAGAAAAAGGAGGGGGCTCTCTCCCCCTCGCTTCCGGTGGCACCGGAGTGCCACCGCGGCAATGATCGGGACGATGATCTACATAAACAATCTTGCTACCGTCCACACCAACTCTCCCCCCCCCCCTCATTGCAGCGGTGTAACCTCTCTATTCCCTCTGTAATTCTCTACTTAACACATGGTGCTCAACTCCACATATTATTTCCCAATGATATTTGGCTATCCTATGATGTTTGAGTAGATATGTTTTGTCCTACGGGGTTATCGGTGAAATTGCTATGGTTGGTTTAATTTGTTTGTGGTTATGTTGTTGTCGTTCGGTGCCCATCATATGTGCGTGCGTGTGGATCACACCATAAGGTTAGTTGTATGCTGATAGGACTATGTATTGGAGGGCAAGGGTGATAGCAGCTTCAGCCTGGCATAGAAATTAATGCATATGGGATTGAAGGGGGACCAATATATCTTAAGGCTATGGTTGGGTTTTACCTTAATGAACGATAGTATTTGCAGATGCTTGCTAGAGTTCCAATCATAAGTGCAAAGAATTCCAAGTACGGGACGATATGCTAGCAGTGGCCTCTCCCACATATAAACATGCTATCAATCTAGTAACGTAGTTGATGGCCTATGGACAAATCATTCTCTTTTGATACAAAAATCTTGCTACTACTCTACTTTTATTGTCTTGCAACCCATTTTAAGTTCCCACAAAGTACTCCTAGTTTTATTCTTGTTCTAGGTAAAGGAAACGTAAGTGTGCGTAGAGTTGTATCGGTGGTCGATAGAACTTGAGGGAATATTTGTTCTACCTTTATCTCCTCGTTGGGTTCGACACACTTACTTATCGAAAAAGGCTACAAATAATCCCCTACACTTGTGGGTTATCACGGCGAGGTGGAGAGAGGTGGGGCGGCGGCATGGGGGAGGGTGGTGGTGGTGCGGCGCAACGCAGGGAGGTGGGTCGGTGACGTGGGGG
>LR738714.1:388244721-388309207 GCA_902687465.1 Secale cereale
GGAGGGAGGTGGGGCGGGGTGGGGGTGGGCGCGGCGCCGGCTGAAGGAAGGAGGTGGAGGGAGTGGATGGATGGGAGATTTCATGGGTGGAGTCAGTTTTTCTCGGGTTGCTATGCGGTCCGGGTCAGATGGATCAAGTAGTACATAAGTGTTAGCAGAATAAGCGTTTCTGTTAGCAGAATAAGACACTTAGGGGGTGTTATCATAATAGACCCACCCTATATTTATTTATCCAGCCCCCAAGTATTAACCATAGGAAAACATCTGTTGAGTATGGGTAGACTTAGTATGTGAATTTAAATTTTGGTTCAGAGCCCTCAAGGGCTAGCTTATCTAATAAAGATGAGCCGGGCCTTCAAAGAATTAACTTTGAGAAGAGCATCCTGAGACATTAGCCCCCAAGGGTTGGCTTATCTGATAAAGATGAGACGGGTCTTCAATAATAACTTGGGAAGAACTGTGTGACACATTAGCCCCCAAGGGCCGACTTATATGATAAAGACGATCCGGGTCTTCAATAATATAACTTGAGAAGAACTCCCTCACACATTAGCCCCCAAGTGCCATGTGTATTGCTTGCAATGTGCTTGGGACTTACATACTTGTTGTTCCTTGACTGATATCCATGATGAAATATACTAATAGCCTTCCATTTTCAATTGCATGTGCCTTAAGCTTGAACGACTCACAATTGGTTGAGCTGAGAAACATGCTTAAACACCAAGAGGTTGAAGCTCGCAAAGCTGAATCCAAGTTTAAGTTTAGCTTGGATGAGAAGGAAAAGTTCAAAGCCAGCTTTTTCACAGAGAGAGCCGCCTGGGAAAAGGAGAAGACCATCTTATTGCAAAGGGCAGAAGATATTGAATCTTCCTTGAAAGAAACCACCGTATAGCTGTCCGGCTTAAAGCGCCGTATCTCACATATGACAGCCGCTACATTTGGTAGGCATCACTTAATCTATGAGTCCTCATATCATTTTATGTGAACCCGCCTGGCGACTTACACATAACCTTGCGAAACAGGCCGTAGAAGCTCCAACCTCGGCCCGGACACGCTTCTGAAACTGAAAGCCATGTACGCCTTGGTGGAACAACTTTATACATACACTCAACGGGCTCTTGTTCCAATCTCCAATGGGAAAGAGCCGCCCACCCTCATCAAGGATGTGCTAGCCAAATCGTCTATAATGCCCTAGAAGTTAGAAGAGATAAAACTATCAGCCGCCCACTCTGGTGCTATTATCGCGCTTAGCCAGGCCAAAGCATGGCAAGCAGAACTAGACCTAGTAGAAATGGCTACCGGCTATCCAGGCCGAAAAAAGATGGGTCTCCCTTTGATGAGATGGATTATGCGAAATGCGTAAAAGAGATGCGTCCCTTGGCGTGCAAACTAGCTAAGCAAACTGATTTGTCCAGGTACCAGCCGGCGTACGACAAGGAAAATGCTAAGGTAAAAACACCGGCATATGATGTCGTGGATCTCACTCCTCCAACGCGTAAGCATACTTTTGCTCCTGATGTTTATCCGTCTCCAATTATCAATGATGAAGCTATATTCGAGGCCTTAACCAGCATCGATTGGATGACATCTGACCTCCAAATGAATGAAGAAGAAGAGCCGGAGCGGGATGACTCGGAGTTATCAACTCGCCACAACAAAGACAACTGACAGCAAACGGCTCTTCAATTTTTGATATAAACATACTGCCCCTAAAAATACTTTGTTCCAACTTTACAGGCTCATGGTAGCCTTGTAATAGGCTTTTAAAACAATGATCTTGTCATGCCATCGTGCATGTTAGCCTTTAAAACTACTTTATCAGAAATAGTATGATGTGTGCTGATCTGATCAAAATATATGATTTAATCCTTAGTATCCTCTACAAGTTTTATTCTTCTATGAAATACCAATCAGTATCTGCACTGGCGACTTAGAAGTCGATATTAACCTGGTGATAAACCTTTATTAATGGTCTGTCATAACTCAAACTTATCACGTTAATCAAAACAAAAAAGGGTAATCCCATGCCTACAACTAGCATAGGTTATAATCCAAAAGACTCAATTATGATCCACAATATACTGGTGACTTAAAAAGTCAAAAACCAGGGCGGGTGACAACCCAAAATAATCAATTATGACAATTATAAGCCAGAGCTTAATGACTCAGTGGTTCATAATTTGTCTTAAAAACCAAAATTTGCAATTTTAAAAGCATCAAATAAATCAGAAAATATAAGAGATGCGAATCTCAAATATGTAATTCTTTGGCTTATAAAAAAGTAGGACAAAAAAATATGGTTCTCAGGCCTCATATTCTATTTTCAAGGCTTTAACATCTTATTGGCATATGCCACATGATTGCTTGAAAAGGCAATAATAACCTATTGGCATATGCCACAAGATTGCTTTAAAAGGCAGCAACAGCCTATTGGCATATGCCACATGATTGCTTTAAAAGGTAGCAACAGCCTATTGGCATATGCCACATGATTTCTTTAAAAGGCAGCAAAAGCCTATTGGCATATGCCACATGATTGCTTTAAAAGGCAGCAATAGCCTATTGGCATATGCCACGTGATTGCTTTAAAAGGCAGCAATAGCCATAGTTTCACCTAGCACATTGTAAGCCGACTCTCACATGACATAAGCTACCGTGTTCATCGTAACGAGTTCATGGTCTTAAAAAAGATTGTCTTTTTAAGAACTCAGCGGGTCATTTTGGAGTAGCAAGTTGCAAATAGGCAGATAAAACCTGTCAAAGCGGCTTTTTAAACTGGTCAAGGAAAAAATCCATAGGCTATAAGCCCCCAAGTGATTTGACGATCAACCAATAATAGCTCAAATATTCCAAAAATGACAGAGGCCCCGTAATTCAGGGATGCCGACTTTATTATATTGATCATAAGAATGTACATACACTGTGAAAGGTATGTACAAGGATAAATGTTGGTGGCTTAAGTGTAATACGGTCGAAGATGCGCAATATTCCATGGACGGCGGGAATCCTCTTCCGACTTACAAGAATCGTTATGCTCATGCACATCAATGAGATAATATGACCCGTTGTGCAAATTCTTGCTGATCACAAAGGGTCCTTCCCATGGTGGGGATAACATGTGCATATCAGTTTGATCCTGGATTAGCCGGAGCACCAAGTCTCCTTCTTGAAATGTCCGGGTCTTTACCCTGCGACTATGATAGCGACACAAGTCTTGCTGATATATTGTTGAACGAGCCGCTGCCAGATCACATTCGTCATCCAAGGCATCAATTGTGTCTTGATGTGCTATTTCATTATCAGCTTCAATATAAGCCACCACACCAGGTGAATCATGACGGATATCACTTAGAAGAACCGCTTCTGCACCATAAACCATGAAGAAAGGTGTATAGCATGTGATTTGTTAGGGGTGGTGTTGATGCTCCAAAGCACGGAAGGTAACTCCTCAACCCAACAACCCGGCGTTCGCTGTAAAGGAACCAGAAGCTGAGGCTTGATACCTTTCAAGATTTCTTGATTAGCCCTCTCAGCTTGAGCATTAGATTGTGGATGAGCCACATAAGAGACATCAAGACGAATATGCTCTTGTTGACAAAATTCCTCCATAGCACCTTGAGATAGATTTGTACCATTATCAGTTATAATACTATGACGGTATCCAAACTGGAAGATCAACATTTTAACAAACTGAACCGCTGTCGCAGCATCGCACTTGCTGACCGGCTCAGCCTCAACCCACTTGGTAAATTTGTCAACCGCCACCAAGAGGTGTGTTTTCTTATCCTTAGACCTCTTGAAAGGACCAACCATGTCAAGCCCCTAGACTGCAAACGGCTAAGTGATAGAAATCATCCTCAACTCTTGAGCCAGCACATGGGCTCGTCGAGAATTTTTTTGACATCCATCACACTTACTGACTATATCCTCTGCATCAGCATGAGCCGTCAACCAGAAAAACCCATGACGAAAAGCTTTAGACACTAACGATTTTGAGCCGGCATGATGACCACAATCACCTTCATGGATTCCTCTTAAAATCACAAGGCCTTTTTCAGGAGAGACACAACGCTGGAACACACATATTACACTACAACGTTGTGACTTGCCATTAACAATTGTCATGGACTTAGATCATCGGGTTATTTGTCTGGCCAAAGTTTCATCCTCAGGTAACTCGCCCCGGGTCATAAAAGCCAAATATGATTGTGTCCAATCAGTAATAGCATCTAGAGCCTCCACCTATTGTGCTTCCGGCTCAGGGATAGCAAGATCCTCTTCTGATGGTAATTTAACAGAAGGATTGTTCAACACATCAAGAAACATGTTAGGGGGCACTAGCTTACATTGAGATCCAAGCCGGCTCAAAGCATCAGCCGCCTCATTCTTCCTTCGGTCAAGATACTCCACCTGATAACCTTTAAAGTGTCTAGCAATATTATCAACCGCATGGCAATAAGCTACCATGAGAGGGTCCTTAGAATCCCAAGTACCTGAAACTTGCTGAGCCACCAAGTCTGAATCGTCAAAGCACCTGACCCAGCTTAAATTAATTTCTTTGGCCATTCGAAGACCATGGTGTGAAGCCTCATATTCAGCTACATTGTTTTCGTGGGAAACCACGACCACCTATGGGACCATGAGCCCCTTTTGGTTTGGCGGGGGGATGGGCATGTTGCACAAAGATCAGACAAGTGTAGCGCAGCATGGCAGAGATCACACGGGCAATTTTTACCCAGGTTCGGGCCGCCATGAGGCGTAAAACCCTACCCTTGCTTTGGTGGATTGATGGTGGGAGGTGGAAAAAGCACGACACTCTTGCCTAGCAAGGTTGCCTCAGGGTGAGAGTGGCCACGCGCGTATGAGTGTGTGAGGGTTCGGATTAGCCGAATCCTTTCTACGGTTGCCATGCCTCCTTTTACAGATTAAGGGGTCACCACAGTGGCAAATCAGTCTTTCCATACTGATTAGATAGCAAACAGTGCTATCATAGCTAACTCCGCAGGTTGACAGAGCGCATTGAATGTCCCGCTTAGTGTCACATCATAGCTCGCCCGGCAGGCCCTGCTGGGCAATTTTGCCAGCTTCACGCCTGCTTGCTTGACACGTCTCGGGACAGGTGTCACTTGGAGGTTCTTTCTGTAGGAAGTGGCTGCCATGTGGTAGGGGCGACCACTGAGGCACTTAGGAGCTTGACACCGCACTGATTGACGACGGGCGTCATTGTGGGGTGGTGGTTTGCCTCCGCAAGCCCCGGCAGGCCTGCCGGGGCAATCCTGAAGGCTTGCTTCCGGGGCGATCCAACCTCGCCAGGCTCGTGTGCCCGGCAAGGACGAGTCTTATGCTAGTGATATCTTGCCTCTTCGGCTAGTATTGGTTGTCTTAATATCCTCAACCAGCTCTATGATTCCCCAAAGAGTTGATCCCTTCGTGTCTTGATCTGATCCTTGTGTTGCAAGCTTTCCCTTGGGCCAGTGCACAGTCTGGGGCAGTGGACCCAGGGTTTGTTGCACCGACAGGAGCCCCCGAGCCTGGCCTGGATGTGCCGCTGGGCGTTGTCAGGGTAGGCTCTAACCAGTGCACATGCAAAGGCGTAGGAGCAGCTTTCCCCCTTTGTGATCATCTCTGCTTCTCCGTTAACTTGAGCTCGGGCGGGTTTCTGTATCTTCTGCGCGTCGTGTAACACCAATCGTAGTGTGGGATAATGGGCCATTATCCGCGGAGCGCCCGCTCCCCACGTTCACGGGGCGGTAACTACCACCCCCTTACCCTTCCCGCTCCAAATGCTCCCGCCACGTGTCTCGCATGCATTGCGCAGGATTGGTGGCGGTTGCGGAGGGCACGGAAATGAGTGTCGTGGCAGAGAGACAACCGCCGTAGATTGGCACAGAGGGTCGGCCTTGATTGCTCGAGCCGTTGAAGGGAGGGAACCCCCCCCCCCCCCGCTTTGCCCTCCTATTGAAAGGGGGTGTGGCGTGAGGCATTTTCCCACACCTTTCACTTCTTTTAATCTTTGTAGCAGTCTTTGTCCATCATGGCGAGGGGTCGAGGTTCCGGCCCCGTTCCATTGGCGACGAGAACTTCTGCTCGACAGTGTAACATCCCAAAATTCTAAATTTTGGAATGTTATAATAAATAGATAGATTTGATTGCTGTTTGATGTGCTGAGTGAAATTGAGTGAAATTTGAAACTTTCGAATGTTAAATGAGAGGGAATAAAATGACTTTTCCAAAACTTTCACTTTGCTTTTGATCTCCGAGGGAATTCAAATTCTTTTCAACACAAAACCCTAGAGTGAAGATAATATGACTTCTTCCATTTATTTTAAATGATAAAGGGCTTTGAAAGGATTTTTTTTTAATTTCATCCTCGAAATCTTTTCAATTCAGAAACTTTAGGCAACTCAATGATTCTCCCGAGGGAAGATAAAATCACTTCTTCAAACTATAGGAAATATGAGTTGGAAGTTTTTCTAAAACTTTCTGCAAACTCAATTTCAAATATTGAGTTATTTGGTTTTATTTAAATTATTTTTCTCCAAAAATAAATTACGTGGAAAATAGGGTAACATGATTCCCTACAGCAGAAAATTGGAGAGAAATAAATTTGAATTCTTTTTGGTATTTTAAGAATGATCTTTATTGAATTTTATTGCATCAGTAGGACCTTTTGATTTATTAGAATTTGTGGGCATTTTATTTGACAGTAAGAAAATGTCCATCTTGTAGGATTTATTTTTCTACAAATTTTGATATATTATACGCCTATATAATATTTTAGGTTATTTCTAGTTTATTAGTTTTGTTGTGTGTTTAAAAAAAATCCCCAAGACCGACTGGGCCGGCCCAGCTGCTGCCAGGCCACGGCCCAGCCCAGCGCGACGCCCTTCCCCGTCGTCCCCGTCGGGACTCCTCCTCCCGCACGGCAGCGCGCCGCCACCGACCTCGGCGTCCGTGCGCGCCACGCCGCCGCCTTCTTGGCCCCTCCTCCACGCAACGCCGCCTCCTCCTCCGCCTATTTAAAGGCCGCCGCCCCTCTCTCGCCCCGTTTCTCGCCGCCCCCTCGCCTCGCTTCGCGCCGCCACTGCCGCACGCTTCTGCCACCGCCGCCGCTTGTTGCTGCTGCTGCGCCAAACGTCGCCGCCGCCGCCCGTTGCTGCCTCGCCGCTGCCGCGCCTTGCTCTCGCCCTCCCGCAGCGCCGCGCCGTCCGCCGCTGCTTCGCACCGCCGCCGTCTGCCCCGCCATCACCGGAGCTCCACCGGCCAACGAACCGCCCCGATCCAAGAACCGGTAAGGGAAAAACCGCCCCGGTCCGGTTTAGATCTCGGTTTCTTCGGTTCTTTTTTAAAAAAAAACCCTTTTTTAGTTAGGTTAGTTAACGAACGATCGTTCGTTTGGCAGTAGTAGTGGACGAATTCATTAGTTTAGTCTCAGCAGTGAACGGATTCCTTTTAAAGTCTGTTTAGTAGTCAGGGACCTAGTTGTAGTATCTTCTTTTTACAGTTTAGTCCCTAAACTTCAAAAGTCCACAACTTTTTACCCGTTGGTCCAAATCCAATGAAACCAATGCCCACGTCTTCATTACGAAGCCCTCTTTCCAGTAATACAACTTAAACATGTTTTTGAAAAATTTAAAATTTGAATTCAACTAGTTTTAGTTTTAAACTTGTTTTGGTCATAACTTGAGTTTCGTAACTCCGTTTTAGTTGATTCTTTTTGCAAATCGAAGCTCTTGGCCTAAACTTTCTGATAAGGCCAAATTCACATAATTTTGGTACTGTTGGAAATTGTTTTATGTTTCAAGAGTCATTCGTTTTGTTTTCGAAGTTTTCCGAAGTGTTTATCCGTTCTGTCCGATCTTTCTGAGTGATTGCTTATGTGTGGTTACCATTGCTTGCTTACGATAGATTGACCGGAGTGTGACGAGTAGATCTATCAAGATTTTTGAGTGCGAATCATCTTCATCAACATTGCAGGCAAGTTCACACTTTGATCATACTTTCCAATTACCCAGTTTTCATTGCATTAGTCAAACCCTTACACATTGCATGAGTAGGATCAATTAACTTGTGGGACTGGGAAGTAGATTGAGGTAGTACCTATTACCTGCATTACATTCAAACCCCGGGGAGTTACTTCTATGTTTGCTTAGGTTGCCATGCTATGCTCGTAGACGTGGTTTGGGTTTGAGTGAAATCCATGACAGATGTGAGTTGTTAATTAAGGATTCAACTTAAGGTGGCTACTTGAATACACATCTGGGTGGATTGGTTGGGGCACCCTGGGAGTGAACCAGTGGACTTGCCCGGACACTTGGTGAAGCCAGTGTTGTCCTAGGAAATCCCGGGGTTCCGTGTGATTGTCCTATTGGAATGCCACCCAGGCTCAAAGGGATCATGAGATTATTCATACTAGAAACTTCCATGTGCAGCCACAAGCTATTATGGGCTCTAGCATAGTTGACTAAGTCGTACGAACTCTTACAGTGGTGGGCTAGCAGATGTAGGGGATGTAGGTTGGTATGGTCCACCCGGATGTAAGGTGCGAGTACTTCCGAAAGACTGTGGCTCGGTCATCCGTTTCTCAAACATCATGCAGTGCGAGAAATCAAACGGAGGAGATCGGGTCTTGTGGGGAAAAGTGCACAAACCTCTGCAGAGTGTACAAACTAATCATGATTAGCCGTGTCCCCGGTAATGGACGTCTTGAGTATCTAGTACTTGGATTATCATGTGAATCTCATCATGTTACTTTAATCAATATTGTTGCGTTTTAATGATGATTTTAATTGGGGTTGAGAGGATGTCTATCTTCTCAACGATGTTTCAACTACCATGATAGTTAAGTAAAATCTATTCCTTTGTAGTAGGGAAAAATTGGCTTTACGCAAAAACTTTAACCTTACAGCCTCCACTAGCCAAATATGCATGTAGTTGTAGGCCTTGTGCATCATTCTCATTACAGTGTGAAATTGCCAGTACATTCAATGTACTGACCCTTTGTGGCTGCAACGTCTCATGTTGCAGGATTATCTTATGACGAGTAAGTGATACGTTAGGGTTACGATTTCTATACTCAACTTTGCCGTTGGTGTTCATGGGAATCCACAACCTTTGTTGCTTCCGCTATGATCCATTGAGGTAATAGTATTTACGTTACTTAATACATGTGATTTACCTCTGTTATAAATCCTCGAGTACTGTGTGTGTCAGCATACCGATCCAGGGATGACACAGAACACAGAGACTTCGGTCCATTTGGATCGTGGTCGCTACAAGATGGTATCAAAGCACATGTTGACTGTAGTACGTGACCGTAGAGACTGACCAGACCATAGGAAAGGATTTCTCTAAAATTATCTTTTTTCAAAAGATTCTTATCCCTCTTCTTTTCTGAGCTTTGTTAAATCTACCCTTTGCCATTTGGACCACTTCGGAGTAAAGATGAGTTCACTATGCATTGGAAGAGTTGAAGCTACAACAATGGATACTCCGAAGGTTTGAAGAGTTGACAACTTTGAGGAGATGATGACCTATAGAAGACCAAAACCCCTGTTATGTACTTACGTTAGATGCGGCGATTGTGAGCCGTCATTTGTTTGATGTTTTTCTGATGGCCACAAACTAAAACCCATCTTTTAAAAACAATTGCTTGTATTGAGTGTCCCTCTCTATCTCTTCTGAATCTCATCCCAAAACCCTTGGACCCAATAGAGGATGACTGAAGATAGACTTGAAGTCTCTGGACCAATGACCCAGCCGGAGGCAGAACTATGGATACAAAACATGGAGGATCACTTCAGAAAGAATTTGGTAGCAAGGAAGTATGAGGTTCAATAAGCTCTCCAGTACCTTACAAAAGTGCTGCAACATGGTGGAAGATGCATCAAGCCATACAAGGATGTAGTGGAGCAAGAAGTTGGAAGGAAATCCAGAAGACTCTGTTAGGATCCCGTCTCATCCGAGAGCGTGGTGACAACCCGAAGAAGAAATGTTGTGCCTGCAGGATTTGTGGAGAAATAGGACACACCCAAAAGGAGCACAAGGAGGAATGCCCTAATTGTGAAGGAAGTCACCTAGCTGAAGAATGCCCAACTAGGCATATTACTTGTTTCTTGTGTGAAGGGACTACCCATTACCCTGCTCAGTGTCACATTTACCCCATGGTGCAACGAACTGTCCAGCAGAAGAAAGAAGCAATGAAAGAAGTCCTCGAGGAAACCTTAAGGGAATCCGCGATGGAGGAAGATATTGATGACCCTGATGGAGAAGGACTAGACAGATATTACTCACGTGCTTGCTATCCATGTGGAGAAGAAGGACATTTTTCACAGCGTTGCACAAAGGAAAGCCTTGAGTATCTGGGAGACTTCCCGACAGAAGAAGTGGAGTTTGATCCACAAAAGATAGAAATATTGATTGGAACAAGGAAGTCGAGGAAGAGAAAGAACATGTGTAATGCCCAGGATGGGACTATATCTCCTACGTGTCGAGGCACGACTTAGAGATATAAGCCCATGCTGGAATGATCGCAAGTTTGGTACCTTTGCACATCTCATGTAAAATGGGGATGGAAAACTGAAAAGATAGTTGGCTTACACTCGCCACGTCACACAAATACATTACATGTTCAAACATCATCCAAATAAACATCACAGCCCATCTAAGGGTAAAGATCCAAATGTCAAGATACCAAGCATAACATTAAACCACAGGTCTAGATCGAATCCTAGTAGAAGCTCTACTAATCAACCGGATAGTTCACGTAGTAACGGCTACGCTCCTCGTCGTACTCCCAGTCTAGCTCAGTGCCATCGCCTGTGTAGCTCACCATCGTACCTGCATCTGGTGTGTTGAAGTAACTGTGAGCCACAGAGAACTCAGCAATCCCCTTCCCGGGTAACACGACTATTTAAGCCTTCGGTGTTGAACAAGGCTGAAGAAAGAATAAGTGGTTGCAGCAGCACTAGCCTAGCTTACGTAAAAGAGAGCGAGAAGAGAAGGTGCCTCGGTCGAGAGATGATCACGAAATGATCCTAACTAGCAATTCAAACATAACCCCACCGTGTTCACTTCCCGAAACCCTTTCAGAAAATGACAGTCATGGTACTCACGCTGGTAGTGTATTGGAACATGGTGTTAAGTTTTCTACAACCGGATATTAACAAGCTCCCATCTGCCACATAACCGCGGGCACGGCTTTCGAAAGTTCAAACCCTGCAGGGGTGTTCCAACTTGGCCCATGACAAGCCCACGATCCGCGGAGTCGCAACTCCAAAGTGGGAAGACCCGAGTATTCTCGGAATCCCGTGCTCAAGATACTCCGAACTAAGGTAAGGATAATCGAGCAAATCCTCCCGGCATGCCGACACCCTGACAGTAGCCGCGCATATCTAGTCTCAGGCCACGACCGGATGGGCGATTCTATAGGTGTATACCAGATACCTCGAGTTTCCCCAAGGCAGCCCCGCAGAACCCCCGTTTCGGACCAACACTCATGGGGAGCACTGGCCCGGGGTTGTTGATTAAAATAAAAGGGATAGCTAGTCCCTATGCAAGTTTTATTAGTTATTAGGCAAATAGTACCAATGTTGGGACTTGCTGGAAAAGACTTAGCACTTAGCGGTTTATCGAGGGGGTCCCATAACCCCAACCGTGTGAGGAACGCATAATCAAGGAACATAACACCGGTTTATACGGTTCCTAGCGGCATGAGTGGATCAAATAACCAAGCAAAAGGCTTAGCCTTCCACCCATTGCCAATATATAGATGATTTCATTTAATAATTAATATAGTGTGATATCCCAACAAGCTTCAACAAGAAGCAAGAATCTTCAATCTTCACCTGCAGCTAACAATGCTATAAGAGGGGCTGAGCGAAGCCTACGTATAGCCAATCAATGGTTTGCATAGGTAGGGTGGTTAGACAGGATCATGGTTACAATAGGAGGCTGACAGGAAAACATGGGCATCGAGGCAAAACTATAGATCGAGACTTCTAGCAATAGGCAAAGATAGTAATGTTATCGGGGTTCGGTCATCTTGCCTGAAGAGTTGTCGATGGGATCGTAAGAGAGCTCCTCGTTCTCAACCTCGGTAGTAACCTCGTGCTCGTACTCGTACTCGGTCTCAGCTTCCGGCTCTACTCAACACAAACACACAAGGCACGACAATCAACAAGATGCAATGCGCACACAAAAACTAGATGCATGGCTGATGCACTAAGGAAGCAAAACAGATGCACTATGGAGCACAGTGTAACAGCACAAGGAGCATGGAAAATATGCATTCAAGCAAAATGCTTCAAAACATGTTAACAATAGGATATTATGAATCTACATGAAAAATCACACAAGTTTCATATAAGACTTGCTCAAAACGGAGCAACGGGCTAATAGTTACACCCAAAACAATAAACATGCGAAAGCTGAAAATTACAGCCACATAGCAATTTCGGAGCAATAGATAAATAAGCTACAGCACTCAAACATCCTGGCAATGAGCATGGACATAAACTAGATATATCCTACAGCAAACAAATCCATTGGAGCATCCCCAAGAGCCATGGATAAATAGCAACAAGCTATGACATATTGACCTTGACAACGAAATCCTGACAACAGTAATTTGTTGCAACTTGGGAGCAAGAGTTAAATATGCTACAACCACTCAAATAAGCATGTGAGAGCATGAATGGATAGCCAACAATATATACTAGGAATCATCAAGAGTCACACCAAAACTAACATGGATTGGCCTAGAACAACAAGCGAACATGGCATCTGGAAATTACAGATTCCAGACTTAGTGAAATTTCACTAAGTGTTAAAACAGCAGTTTCATCATGGCATCTTTGAGAGCAAGTTTAAGTCACCTAAAAACTAAACATGGCAAGTGGTAAGCACCACAGCAAAGTATGCATCAATGGGACAAACACAACGATAGCAACGAGTTCCTCTACGAGGCATCTCGTAACAAGTTTAATGACATAACAGCCACATAGCACTTTGCAAAGGAGTTAAACATGTCAAGATGAAATCTATCATGCAAGCTAAGGCAATCAACATGTAGAGCATAACATGATGAACACGTGGACATCTCATTTGCTTCATTTGGATAAACATGCAAAAAGTTATCACATTGCAAAGATGGCATGAAAACAACAACTAGCAGCAGTTTTTAACAAGATGCACTCTTCCAACAGATATTTAAGCATCTACATGACCTCAAACATGCATGGCACAATGGAATGAAATGTAGTATAAGTCTCCACGAACATTTTGACATATCATTCACTCAAATCGGACCATCACACAAAAAGTTATCCACATTTTAAAACAGCATCAGACAACAAAAGTTTCAGGGACTTAGTAGAAATCAACCTTCTCAGGCAGATCTGGTCAACCACGGGTCAACGGCGGCGGGTCAATGGCTTCTGGCGGATCGGGCCGGGGAGTCGAAGCGGAGCGGGCTGACGGGCCGGGGAAGCGGAGCGGGTGGCCTAACGGGCCGGGAAGCGGATCGGGCTTCGACCCGTTAGTGGATCCAGCCCAGGCGCCTGGATCGACCTGCTCGAGGGGAGCTCCTCTCCCGAGCGGCGGCGCTGGCTCGAGGGGCGAGGGGCGCGGCCCCGGTGGAGGATGGAGGCAGGGCCAGCGGCGGTCCACTGCGGGAAGGGACCCCGACCGGCGAGGGGAGGTACCGGGGCGGCGGCGAGGCCCGGTCGGAGGGCGCGGCCGGCGGGAGGCGCGGATCCGGGGCGGTGCCCGGCGGGAGGTGGCGGCCCGGTGGCGCTCCGGCCTGAGGGCGAGGCGGCGGCCGATGGGAGGAGGAGAGGAGCGGCGGCGGTGGTTGAGGCAGCTGGAAGGTCCGGCCGGTGGGGTGGTGGCGCCGGCCGGCGGTGCGGCGGCGGTGAGAAGCTCCGGCGAGCTCCGGCGGCTAGAGGTAGGAGATGACTGGAGGAAGGGGATGAGGTCTAGGGTTTTTTTATTTAGGGCAAAAATTGGGGAAGATGGACAAATATATAGGCACAAGGAGCTAGGGTTGTCCAAATGAGGTGTGCTTTTCGGCCACGCGATCAGAATTGGATGGCCTAGATGAAGGGAGGGGTTTGGGTTGGATTAGTGGGCTGTTGGAGGGGTGTCTTGGGCCTCAAAGAGGGGGTACTTTCAGCCCACGAGAATAACTGTTGGAGCACCAAACGAACTCCAAACGCGACGAGATTTGACAGGCGGGTTACACATACCAAAACAACAACACACGACAAGTCTCGCGCCAAACCGGTAACGCTACACGGCCAAACACCAAAGTATGCCTCGGGGACGCCACGGACACGTGAGAGAGCTCCGGAATGCGAAACGGACAACGGGAAGGAACGCGTGGAACCGGATGCAAACGACAACACAAATGCAATGCGATGCACATGACTACATGATATGAATGAATGCGACACACGCACACGACAAAAGAACGAAAACCCGAAAAGACAAAGAGCCCGGAATGGAATTGATGAAGCCAGAGATATTATATATTGCCCAAAAGGGAAAGTAATACATCCGGGGCATTACAAACTCTCCTCCACTACAAAAAGATCTCGCCCCGAGATCTAGGACTGGAAAAAGGAAGGGTACTCGGAACGAAGATGATCTTCTCGTTCCCACGTTGCTTCTCGGTCGGTAAGGTGTGACCACTTGACTTTCAAGAATTTGATGGACTTGTTGCGGGTCTTGCGGTCGGTTTCTTCAAGAATAGCAACTGGGTGCTCTCGGTAAGACAAGTCTTGTTGAAGATCAATCTCTTCAAACGGAATCATGCGTTCAGGAGTCTTGAAGAACTTGCGGAGTTGAGACACATGAAACACATCATGAACATTGGCGAAGATGAAAGGGAGCTCAAGTTGATAGGCTAGGTCGCCTCTTTTGCCAAGGATCTTGAAAGGCCCGACGTATCTAGGAGCAAGCTTTCCTTTGATACCGAATCTTTGGGTGCCTTTCATAGGAGAAACACGAGATAGACATGATCCCCAATGTTGAAGGCCAAATCACGATGCTTACCGTCATAGTAGCTCTTCTGACGCGACTGAGCGGCCTTGAGATTCTCACGTATGACTTTGCACATTTCTTCGGCTTCTGAGATCAAGTCATTGCCAAGAAGTTGACGTTCACCTGTCTCGGACCAGTTGAGAGGGGTACGGCACTTTCTGCCATAGAGGATTTCAAACGGAGCTTTGCCGACACTTGCTTGGAAGCTGTTGTTGTAAGAGAACTCGGCAAACGGAAGGCAATCTTCCCATTTCATGCCAAAAGATATGACACAGGCTCTAAGCATGTCTTCTAGAATCTGATTCACTCGCTCGACTTGACCACTAGTCTAAGGGTGAAAAGCAGTGCTGAAACGAATCTTAGTGCCCATGGCAGACTGAAAGGAGTCCCAGAACTTAGAAGTGAACAAACTTCCACGGTCTGAGGAGATAACTTGAGGAATGCCATGTAAAGACACAATTCTAGAAGTGTACAATTCTGCCAGTTGAGTTGCATTGATGGATTCTTTGACTGGAAGGAAGTGAGCGACTTTGGTAAGCTTGTCAATCACCACGAAGATATAATCATTCCCTCTCTTGGACTTCGGAAAGCCAGTGACGAAATCCATTTCAATGTGGTCGAATTTCCACTCGGGAATAGGAAGAGGTTGGAGAAGACCGGCTGGACGTTGATGCTCTGCCTTCACTCTTCTGCAGACATCACATTCATTCACGAATTGGGCAATCTCCCTTTTCATGCGTGTCCACTAGTAAGATTGCTTGAGGTCTTGGTACATCTTGGAACTGCCAGGATGAATGGAAAGGAGGGAATCATGTGCTTCTTCCATTATGAGCTTCCTGAGATCACCTTTGGGAACCACGAGTCTGTCCTCGAAGAACAAGGTATCTCTCTCATCAACGCGATAGCACTTGTATTTGGGAGTACCCTTTGCAATACCATGTTTCACTTTCTGCACCATAGCATCACTGAGTTGGGCCTCACGGATCTGATCTTCCAAGGTAGGAGCAACTTGAAGATTTGCAAGAAAACCTTGCGGAACAACTTGAAGGTTGAGCTTCCTGAATGCTTCACAAAGCTCGGGCTGGAACGGCTTGATAAGGAGGTTGTTGCAATATGCCTTTCTGCTCAAAGCATCTGCAATCACATTCGCCTTGCCAGGAGTGTATTCAATGCTGGGATCATACTCTTGGATCATTTCGACCCAAGGAGTCTGGCGGAGGTTCAGATTCGGCTGTGTGAAGATGTACTTCAAGCTCTTGTGATCGGTGAAGATGTCGATTTTTCTGCCCAACAGAAGGTGTCTCCACGTAATCAAAGCATGTACCACATCTGCTAGTTCAAGATCATGTGTGGGGTAGTTCTTCTCACTTGGCTTCAGCTGACAAGAAGTGTATGCCACTATTCTCTTGTCCTGCATAAGCACACCACCAAGTCCTTGAAGAGAAGCATCATAGAATACTTCGTAGGGCTTGGACTCATCTGGAGGAGTTAGAACTGGAGCAGAGACGAGCTTTTCTTTGAGAGTTATGAATGCCACTTCACAATCTGGAGACCAGTAGTACTTGACATTCTTCTGTAGCAAGTTGGAAAGAGGCTTGGCAATCTTGGACAAGTTCTCAACGAACCTTCTGCAATAGCTGGCAAGACCAAGAAAGCTTCGGAGTTGCTTGACGTTCTGAGGAGCTTCCCAGTTCACAATTGCTTCAACTTTCTCGGGGTTTACCGCAATACCGTCAGCAGAGATGATATGGCCCAGATACAAGACCTTATCGAGCCAAAATTCGCACTTGGAGAACTTGGCATAGAACTTATGTTCACGGAGTCTGTCGAGAACGAGACGGAGGTGCTTTTCGTGATCTTCTTCATTCTTGGAAAATACCAAAATGTCATCCAGATACACAAGCACAAACTCGCCGGTGTAGGGGTTGAAAATGTAGTGCATCATTCTCGAGAAGGTAGGAGGAGCATTGGCGAGACCAAAGGACATGACTGTATACTCATATGAACCGTAGCTCGTTCTGAAGGCAGTCTTGGGAATGTCTTCCTCGCGAATGCGAATTTGGTGATAGCCCATTCGGAGATCGATCTTAGAGAACACTTTAGCTCCTTTGAGCTGCTCGAACAGTTCGTTGATGTTGGGGAGTGGATACTTGTTCTTTATTGTCTTCTTGTTCAATGGCCGGTAATCGACGCAGAGACGCTCCGTGACATCCTTCTTCTTGACAAATAAGACACCACAGCCCCAAGGAGACGTACTAGGCCTGATCAGACCCATACGCTCCTGTTCATCAAGCTGCTTCTTCAACTCCTTCAACTCTTTAGGAGAGAGCTTGTACGGACGCCGGCATGCTGGCTCAGTACCCGACTCGAGTTCAATGACGAATTCCACTTGACGGTGTGGAGGCATGCCTGGAAGTTCTTCAGGAAAGACGTCTTCGTATTCGTTAACCACCGGAATTTGAGATATGGCATTCATTTCGCCCTTGTCATTGAGAGAGAAAAGCCTGATTGTGTTATCCCTGGAGGCGAAGATAATCACATCTTCATCGGAATGAGTAATCTTGACTTCCTTCTGTGCACAGTCAATTTGAGCATCATGCTGAGAAAGCCAGTCCATTCCGAGGATAAGGTCAATGTCGGAATTGCCGAGAACCACCGGATTAGCCAGAAAGCGATAATTACCCATGCGAATAGTTACATCCGGAGCATACAAGCTAGAATGCATCTGCTTTGCCGGAGAAGAAATTGCCAACTGCCTTGGTAAAGCTGCTGTGATCACGCCATGCTTGGATGCAAATGGGTATGACATGAAAGAATGTGAAGCACCCAAATCAAATTACACTTTTGCAGGAAAAGAGTTCACTGGAAGGTTACCCAATATGACATCAGAAGAATTCTCCGCTTGTGATGTATTCATCAGATTCACCCTTGCTGCCTTTGGATCATGCTTGACAATAGCCGAAGTGACAGGTGGAGGAGGCGGAAGGCGCTTCGGGTTGGGACACTTGTTAGCATAGTGACCCTTCTTGCCACACTTGTTGCAGACCACTTCTGAGAGAGGACGGAAATGAGAACCACTTGACTTGGAACCTTGAGACTGATGCTTCGACTGGTTGCTCGGGTTGGGTGGGTGGGAGAAACCACGACCACCGGAGTTCTTGTTGCTGTTGTTGTTGTAGGGAGCTCGGATCACTGGAGGAGGAGGAAGCCAAAATTTCTGTTGCTTCGTGACGACTTGAGAAGATGAGGAGGAGTGAACGGCATCTCGAATCCTCTTTTTAGAAGCCTCCATCTTGAGCTGGGCTGCCTCTTGCTTGAGCGCCAGGTTATAGAATTTGTCGAACTCCTCAGGCTCGAACAAGGTGAGAGCAAGTTGAAGTTCATCTTTGAGACCTCAACGGAACTGATAGATCTTGCTCTTGGCATCTAGGATGTCTTGCTTAGCATATCGGGCAAGATTTTGGAACTTGACATTATACTGGTAGACAGTCATAGAGCCTTGCTTCAGGTTGCGGAATTGCTCACGCATACCCTCGATGACACTTGTTGGAATGTGGTGAGAGCGAAAGTCCTTGCAGAAATCATCCCAAGAGATCACACGCCCTTCTCTGGAGTCTTTGTACTGCTGCCACCAGTCAGCTGCTTGGTCCTTGAGTTGGAAGGCTGCAAACTTCACATAGTCCTCTTCCCTTACGTTACTGCACTCAAAATGCTTCTTGATATCGGTTATCCAATCTTCAGCATCAAGAGGGTCGACACAGTAACTGAAAGCTTTTGGTTGATTGGCCAAGAACTGGTTGAGAGTAGCATGGTGCTGTTGGTTGAAGAAATTGCCTTGGTTCCCTAGAGCACCCTGATTAGCTTGATTAGCTTGCATCTGTTGCATCATCTGCATCAACATCTGGGTGTTCTGATTGGTAGTTTGCATAATCGCTCTCCAAGCCTCAGAAGGAGGAGGAGGGGAAGGAGGACGATCTGGGACCTCCTCGCCCTCTGGGTTAGCGTTGGGAACTCATTTCGGAGCCATCCTGAAAGAGATGACCACGAATCAGCAATTGATTGAAAGAAGGTATAAGCTGAAATAACGGATTGAAATGCAACATAGTCTTAACAAGAATCATTCGCACAAGAGGAACGAATGAAATTCTTAGTTTAATGATAACAGCAATCTTCACGAGAAGCCACATAGGGGATAAAAGGTAAATAAGAAAAATACAAGGTACAGATGGAACAAACACAAGATATGAGCTTCGTTCTAACATCTTTGTGCTGAAAGCTTATGAACGCGTTACGAAAGGGTTTTGCAATCCCCGGATCAGCATAGCCAAGGACCCTTTAAGATGCAACTCCCGATCGGAACATCGGCCAACCACTTCACTCAATGTAGAACCCCGAACTCGCTAACCTGCATTCGTTGGAAGAATGCCTACGATCTACTGGATAAACCCACCTATTAATCTCCGAAAGTTTCCAGTTATGCAATCAGGTGTTGGGGATACAGGGGAAGCACCACGCAATCAACTCTAAACCTACATCCAGCTGTATCCATCCTTCAACACATAACCAGTCTTTCTCGGAAACCGTCTACCTCGGATCTTCGAAAAGCATCCACTATACCAAGCTATGGCAATACTCCCGAACTACCTCCCCAGTACTGGGTGATGTCGGGGTTATCTTGCCACTAACCGTATAGGAGAGATTTTCGATGTCGGCCGTCTTAAGTATTCTAGTACTGTCGCGATATGCTTGTGACGACAATACCCCGAAGCTCAACTCCCCGGAACAATATTCTCGTCACAAAGACATCGAAACAATCCCATAATACTCGCGAGATTCCTAAAAAAAATTGGTGCAATTTTTGAAAGTAGAAGAGGCAAGACTAGTCATCAGGAGTCCTCAGCAGAATGAAAAGGGATGAGGAGCAAAGCAATCCTACTATCCGATATAAATATAGGACTCAAAATATTTTCAGTGTGTGCCTAGACTCGACCGTCAACGATTCGATCAATCAGTGGGGGCTTCTAGGTCGGAGAAGGCTCTGATACCAACTTGTAATGCCCAGGATGGGACTATATCTCCTACGTGTCGAGGCACGACTTAGAGATATAAGCCCATGCTGGAATGATCGCAAGTTTGGTACCTTTGCACATCTCATGTAAAATGGGGATGGAAAACTGAAAAGATAGTTGGCTTACACTCGCCACGTCACACAAATACATTACATGTTCAAACATCATCCGAATAAACATCACAACCCATCTAAGGGTAAAGATCCAAATGTCAAGATACCAAGCATAACATTAAACCACAGGTCTAGATCGAATCCTAGTAGAAGCTCTACTAATCAACCGGATAGTTCACGTAGTAACGGCTACGCTCCTCGTCGTACTCCCAGTCTAGCTCAGTGCCATCGCCTGTGTAGCTCACCATCGTACCTGCATCTGGTGTGTTGAAGTAACTGTGAGCCACAGAGGACTCAGCAATCCCGTTCCCGGGTAACACGACTATTTAAGCCTTGGGTGTGGAACAAGGCTGAAGAAAGAATAAGTGGTTGCAGCAGCACTAGCCTAGCTTACGTAAAAGAGAGCGAGAAGAGAAGGTGCCTCGGTCGAGAGATGATCACGAAGTGATCCTAACTAGCAATTCAAACATAACCCCACTGTGTTCACTTCCCGAAACCCTTTCGGAAAATGACAGTCACGGTACTCACGCTGGTAGTGTATTGGAACATGGTGTTAAGTTTTCTACAACCAGATATTAACAAGATCCCATCTGCCACATAACCGCGGGCACGGCTTTCGAAAGTTCAAACCCTGCAGGGGTGTTCCAATTTGGCCCATGACAAGCCCACGATCCGCGGAGTCGCAACTCCAAAGGTGGGAAGACCCGAGTATTCTCGGAATCCCGTGCTCAAGATACTCCGAACTAAGGTAAGGCTAATCCAGCAAATCCTCCCGGCGTGTCGACACCCTGACAGTAGCCGTATCTAGTCTCAGGCCACGACCGGATGGGCGATTCTACAGGTGTATACCAGATACCTCGGGTTTCCCCAAGGCGGCCCCGCAGAACCCCCGTTTCGGACCAACACTCATGGGGAGCACTGGCCCGGGGTTGTTGATTAAAATAAAAGGGATAGCTAGTCCCTATGCAAGTTTTATTAGTTATTAGGCGAATAGTACCAATGTTGGGACTTGCTGGAAAAGACTTAGCACTTAGCGTTTTATCGAGGGGGTCTCATAACCCCAACCGTGTGAGGAACGCATAATCAAGGAACATAACACCGGTTTATACGGTTCCTAGCGGCATGAGTGGAACAAATCACCAAGCAAAAGGCTTAGCCTTCCACCCATTTCCAATATATAGATGATTTCATTTAATAATTAATATAGTGTGATATCCTAACAAGCTTCAACAAGAAGCAAGAATCTTCAATCTTCACCTGCAGCTAACAATGCTATAAGAGGGGCTGAGCGAAGCCTACGTATAGCCAATCAATGGTTTGCATAGGTAGGGTGGTTAGACAGGATCATGGTTACAATAGGAGGCTGACAGGAAAACATGGGCATCGAGGCAAAACTATAGATCGAGACTTCTAGCAATAGGCAAAGATAGTAATGTTATCGGGGTTCGGTCATCTTGCCTGCAAAGTTGTCGATGGGATCGTAAGAGAGCTCCTCGTTCTCAACCTCGGTAGTAACCTCGTGCTCATACTCGTACTCGGTCTCAGCTTCCGGCTCTACTCAACACAAACACACAAGGCAGGACAATCAACAAGATGCAATGCGCACACAAAAACTAGATGCATGGCTGATGCACTAAGGAAGCAAAACAGATGCACTATGGAGCAAAGTGTAACAGCACAAGGAGCATGGAAAATATGCATTCAAGCAAAATTCTTCAAAACATGTTAACAATAGGATATTATGAATCTACATGAAAAATCACACAAGTTTCATATAATACTTGCTCAAAACGGAGCAACGGGCTAATAGTTATACCCAAAACAATAAACATGCGAAAGCTGAAAATTACAGCCACATAGCAACTTCGGAGTAATAGATAAATAAGCTACAGCACTCAAACATCATGGCAATGAGCATGGACATAAACTAGATATATCCTACAGCAAACAAATCCATTGGAGCATCCCCAACGGAGCCATGGATCAATAGCAACAAGCTATGACATATTGAACTTGACAACAAAATCCTGACAGCAGTAATTTGTTGCAACTTGGGAGCAAGAGTTAAATATGCTACATCCACTCAAATAAGCATGTGAGAGCATGAATGGATAGCCAACAATATATACTACAAGGAATCATCAAGAGTCACCCCAAAACTAACATGGATTGGCCTAGAACAACAAGCGAACATGGAATCTGGAAATTACAGATTCCAAACTTAGTGAAATTTCACTAAGTGTTAAAACAGCAGTTTCATCATGGCATCTTTGAGAGCAAGTTTAAGTCACCTCAAAACTAAACATGGCAAGTGGTAAGCACCACAGCAAAGTACACATGATGGTGAATCCAAAAAAACTAAGCATGCATCAATGGGACAAACACAACGATAGCAACGAGTTCCTCTACGAGGCATCTCGTAACAAGTTTAATGACATAACAGCCACATAGCACTTTGCAAAGGAGTTAAACATGTCAAGATGAAATCTATCATGCAAGCTAAGGCAATCAACATGTAGAGCATAACATGATGAACACGTGGACATCTCATTTGCTTCATTTGGATAAACATGCAAAAAGTTATCACATTGCAAAGATGGCATGAAAACAACAACTAGCAGCAGTTTTTAACAAGATGCACTCTTCCAACAGATATTTAAGCATCTAGATGACCTCAAACATGCATGGCACAATGGAATGAAATGTAGTACAAGTCTCCACGAACATTTTGACATATCATTCACTCAAATCGGACCATCACACAAAAAGTTATCCACATTTTAAAACAGCATCAGACAACAAAAGTTTCAGGGACTTAGTAGAAATCAACTTTCTCAGGCAGATCTGGTCAACCACGGGTCAACGGCGGCGGGTCAATGGCTTCTGGCGGATCGGGCCGGGGAGTCGAAGCGGAGCGGGCTGACGGGCCAGGGAAGCGGAGCGGGTGGCCTAACGGGCCGGGAAGCGGATCGGGCTTCGACCCGTTAGTGGATCTAGCCCAGGCGCCTGGATCGGCCGGCTCGAGGGGAGCTCCTCTCCCGAGCGGCGGCGCTGGCTCGAGGGGCGAGGGGCGCGGCCCCGGTGGAGGATGGAGGCAGGGCCGGCGGCGGTCCGCTGCGGGAAGGGACCCCGACCGGCGAGGGGAGGTACCGGGGCGGCGGCGAGGCCCGGTCGGAGGGCGCGGCCGGCGGGAGGCGCGGATCCGGGGCGGTGCCCAGCGGGAGGTGGCGGCCCGGTGGCGCTCCGGCCTGAGGGCGAGGCGGCGGCCGGTGGGAGGAGGAGAGGAGCGGCGGCGGTGGTTGAGGCAGCTGGAAGGTCCGGCCGGTGGGGTGGTGGCGCCGGCCGGCGGCGCGACGGCGGTGAGAAGCTCCGGCGAGCTCCGGCGGCTAGAGGTAGGAGATGACTGGAGGAAGGGGATGAGGTCTAGGGTTTTTTTATTTAGGGCAAAAATTGGGGAAGATGGATAAATATATAGGCACAAGGAGCTAGGGTTGTCCAAATGAGGTGTGGTTTTCGGCCACGCGATCAAAATTGGATGGCCTAGATGAAGGGAGGGGTTTGGGTTGGATTGGTGGGCTGTTGGAGGGGTGTCTTGGGCCTCAAAGAGGGGGTACTTTCAGCCCACGAGAATAACTGTTGGAGCACCAAATGAACTCCAAACGCGACGAGATTTGACAGGCGGGTTACACATACCAAAACAACAACACACGACAAGTCTCGCGCCAAACCGGTAACGTTACATGGCCAAACACCAAAGTAGGCCTCGGGGACGCCACAGACACGTGAGAGAGCTCCGGAACGCGACACGGACAACGGGAAGGAACACGTGGAACTGTATGCAAACGACAACACAAATGCAATGCGATGCACATGACTACATGATATGAATGAATGCAACACACGCACACGACAAAAGAACGAAAACCCGAAAAGACAAAGAGCCCGGAATGGAATTGATGAAGCCAGAGATATTATATATTGCCCAAAAGGGAAAGTAATACATCCGGGGCATTACAACATGTGTCCCCGGAACAACCCAATTTCTGCGGAAAAGGACCTGAGTCACATCACATGTTACCGATGTAAGGAATTAGGTCATTATGCTAGCAACTTCCCAACCAGGAAGCGAAGAAACCAGTGAATCATGGATAGTCACCATGAAGCCCTTAGATCTGTCTTACGACAGTAGTTTACACTATAAGGAAGTAGAGCATTTTGCCAGAGAAGTTTCAGACCACAGGAAGGATGATCAGAGTAGTTGAGATCTGGAAATTATAATGAAGCAGGTAGCTAAATATGGAATACACTTTATTACAATGTTGAGTTGAGTTATGGAAAGAACATTGTAATAGTTCGTGAAGCAATATAAGTTGATACTTTTGGAGTCTAAGAAGGAGATGTTATGAGTTGTTGGATGATTGTGAGTGCCTCTTTTGCTATCTCACCCCGACCAAAACCTAGAACCCATGGACCAGTTAACCCCAAACCTTTCTCGGACAAACGACCCCGTTTTACCCAAGGATATCTGTATGTTGTCCTAAGAACCCCTTCTATCTTATACCCACAGATGACAACCCTATACGAGTCTTTTCTCAAGGGCCCGGAAACAATCATGACCTTGACTAGTGATCAGGATTACCCAAAGATCTTGAAGGACATGATGAAGCATATTCACCTGGAAGGAGATGCAGTTTACAAGGGTTATCCCTTCATGGAGAATGGAGTTGAACTTTGGTACGTGGAGGTACACCTCCATCGTGTAAAGGAGTTTGCCCAAAAACTATGGGTCAATACTTTTTCATCTCACGAGTACCACGACCAACATTCTTTGACTTTGTTCGTGAAGCTGCAATGGAGGCTATACGTCAAATTGGAGAAATGCTCGAAGCAAGACTTCGTTATACCCAGGGATGCCTGAGTATGATGCATGCAGAGATGGTGGAGATGAAGCACACAGCCAATAGTATGAAGCAAAAGATTGATGATTTTAAGAATCATGTTCCACAATTCCGGTGGGACTGAAGCGTCCTTAGCTAGGACAAAGGAATAAAGATGAGAAGAATGTTTGACCATACCCCACTATGTGGATGGCAACATTTGTAGTGAAGCACCTTTGTAACTGGAGTGTTCAATACTGGTTCAAGTAGTAATACGAGATTTGATATGGGGAGAATATGGATTACGGATGAACCAGTGCATTTTGTTTAGGACGATACTTTATTGTGTGAACCCCGGACCAATAAGAAAGGAAAGTGTTGCTCCAAGGAGTAGAGTTTGCACCAATAAGTTGAAGTTTATGTTTGATATGGAACTTACCCCAAGAGTATGAAGGAAAGAAGTACAATTGGATTTTTTTTAAGAGGGTGTAAGGCTGGAGTATGGAACTATAGTGAACCCAAGGATTGAGTTATGGATATACGAGTTCCGACGTGGATCCTTTAGCCGAGGACCTAAGGAGGCTACATAATCACAAGGGAACCACGAGACTTGTCAATAATTATGTGTATCTGCTGTAGTAAAGCAGTGAATTTTGCTATAGACTGTACCACGAAGAAGGAGTTTTGTGCTAAGTATTGGAGTTGAAGCAAGAAAGTGGAAGTGCAGTAGATTGTAGTAAGTTGAGAATCAATACAGTTGGCATCATGGTATTGATTTTGGATATTATAAGTTGGTACAATAAAGGTGATGAGTGAAGACATGATGCATGGAAGGAGATTTTGAAGAAACTAGTGTTATTCATTTTAAGTATGGTAGAATCCAACACTGTTACCCGAATACACTAGCTAGTGGTTGGTTACGTCAGACTTGGAGAGGATTGCCCAAAGATGAGTCTGAGTAATTACATCGTAGTTTTACCCATAGAGAAGTAAGGTATAAATGGATGGATTTAAGAGAGCCAAGGAAGTTGGATGTGGGAAGACTGATCAGTTACAACCCGATGATGAGACCAAGCGTTACTAGTGACAAAGTATGAGATGAACCATAACCCACAGGCCCCAGGACCTATCAAGAAAGCAAGCTCATCCTTGCTGAAGGAAAACCCCTGGAAGAAGTTATGACCTTTGTCAACAGACGATTTTATAGGTGGTTACGCAAAAACCCGAGGGTTGTGAAGGAAACGTTAGATGTTTTGTTAAGCTTGCAGAATCAATGGAAATATCCGAACTTAGTTCGTTGACAAGAGAAATGCTTCTCTTTTCATCTCTTCTTGGGGAACCACGTCCACGGTAGGAATCTGTGGTTTATGTAGATGAAAATGATTGCAAATGCAATCTTATCTACATGAACATGAGATGCTCATGATATGCTTGTGCATGCATGCAACTTGTCGGGGGCCCCCAGCGCTTCGTTTATTTCTCTATTGCTCAGGGTCTGCGCCTGACTTTGTACAAGGGGTTACATGCAACTGAGGTAAGGCATGTACACAAGGGTGGCTGCGGGTAGGGCCCGATAGCTACGCCTTACGGGTAGTACTTCCAGAGATGCTCAATGTTCCATGAGTCTTGCAATTGAATGCAATCTCTAGTCTCCAGACGGACTGTGCCAGGTCTGGTGACTTGTACCACCCGGTAAGGCCCTTCCCACTTTAGCGTTCACTTGTTTGCACCCTTGGCGGACTGAACGTGCCTAAGGACAAGGTCGCCTTCCTCAAAACACCGGGGACGAACCCTGCGGCCGTGATAGCGACGCATGGCTTGCTGGTAGCATGGAGCACGCGTAGCGGCCCGGAGATGGTTCTCCTCGAGAAGCACAGCGTTGTCACACGGGTGCTGATCCTGTGCTACTTAATCATAGGCAAGCACTCAAGGTGTCGGGACCCCGATCCTAAGTCACACCGGTCTAGCATGTAACACATCATATCATTTTGCGGCCTCATGCACGGTATCCCCACAGGTGCCACCTTGCCTGGCCCGGAACTGTTTGCGCATTTTGGCTCACGTATATGATATTGTCGCTAGCATCCATATGAGAGAGAACCTGGGCCGACATGACTAGTTATAAACCAAAAGTGGCGCTAAATTACAAGGACATGCATACATGACCCAACAATGCACGTAACGGTCAGCAGCGAGTGTTGCCAGCCTGTAGCAAGCTAACAGGACTCCGGTATACACCGCATGACAGTTCCCCAAAGGGGACAGATATAGGAGCAAGGAAGGACACATGCCGGTCAATCCATGTGTTCTGGAGTAGTAACAAGCTACCAAGGCTTAGTGGAAGCACTAGGAGGCATTTCCCCATAAGATAGGCTATCAAGGGTAAACAACTAGGTGTCGGATCCCACACATACCAAGCATTTCAATAACATACACACAATATGCTCGATATGTGCAAATACAACATGGCATTTCCCCATAAGATAGGTTTCCAAGGGTAATCAAAGTATTTATTCATTAGGCTCCGAGGAGCCAGATATTACAAACATGGGTCTCATGACTCAACATACATAACATACAAGCAACGGAAGCATAACATGTCTGAATACAGACATCTAAAAATAAAAAAGGTTGAGAAGCCTGACTATCTACAAGACCCTCCCAAGGTTACAAGATCGTAGCTGAGGTAACAAGCTAAACGCCGAAGTTCACACGACACTACCAGTGAGATTGAAGTCTCCTCTACAAAAACATAAATTAAGCAAATGTGAGTACAAATGTACCCAGCAAGACTTACATCAGAACTAACTACGTATGCATCAGTATCAACAAAGGGGTGGTGGATTTTAACTGCAGCAAGCCAGCTTTGACTCAGTGGCTATCCTGTACTACGACTGGTGGTAACTCTTTTCAGGTGGCGCACACGAATCCACATATTCACCATATCAATACACCACTATGGACCCGCTCCAGACTCCCTACGAGAAGGCCATCCATAGCACTCACACTTATCTTGCGCATTTTAGAGTATCCACTTTCACTTCTCTATGAATTGCACAAGCTACCTAGTAGTCCATTACCGCGAATGCCGTTATTCGAATAGATCATGTTAACCCTGCAAGGGTGTACTTCTTCACACACGCTCTCGCCACTTACCGCCATGTACACGTCATGTATCTCGGCAACCTTCAAGCGGAAGCCTGGCGAGGGTGTCGGCCACGACCTGACTAACCACACAGGTCTCTAGTCTAGATTTATCGCCTCTTCTGTTCCATTCGCAAGGAGATCTGGCCGATGTTTCGCTCACAGCCCCAAACGATGAGAGCAGGGTTCCTAAGGCACCAAACGAGCGTCTTGGTACACCGTGCCTTGGTGTATCTACCGCATCATAGCCCACCCCTAGGGTCAGCGCTACACACGACCTCCAACACATATCCTACAAACACCAGAAACTAGGGTAAGACGACAAAGGGGACATTAACTGTCACAATCTTCATGATCCAACTGCCATTCTCGAAGATGTTCATTCTATGCATCATATTGGTCTCGACGTGTTTGCCGTCAAGATCTCTGTAGAAACACGGCGAAGAAAAGAAAGGAATACTCTACTCAAATTGATCTTCACGAAGATCAAGCGACTTGCGAACAACTCATAGAATTATTCCTTTAAGTGGCAAAAAGAATTACTTTTGATATTTAGATCATTAGAACTCTTCATACCAGCGTGAGGCAATTCACGAATGATCGCTTGAAGGAGTTTAGGAAATGGCATACTGATAAGCGACAAGTGTAGGGGATGAGTTGTAGCCTCTTTCGATAAGTAAGAGTGTCGAACCCAACGAGGAGCTAAAGGCAGAACAAATATTCCCTCAAGTTCTATCGACCACCGATACAACTCTACGCACGCTTGACGCTTACTTTACCTAGAACAAGTATGAAACTAGAAGTACTTTGTAGTTTTTGTTGGATAGGTTTGCAAGAATATAAAGAGCACGTAAATATAAACTAGGGGCTGTTAAGGTAAAGAAACAATAAATTTAATGATAGCGAGTGTGGAAAAGTGGTGGTAGGAGTTGCGAAATTGCCCCTAAGCAGTTGACTACGTTACTAGACCGATAGCAAGTTTTATGTGGGAGAGGCCACTGCTAGCATGTCATCCCTTACTTGGAATTCTATGCACTTATGATTGGAACTATTAGCAAGCATCCGCAACTACTAACATTCATTAAGGTAAAACCCAACCATAGCATTATGATATATTGGTCCCCCTTCAATCCCGTATGCATCAATTTCTACGCTAGGTTGAAGTTTCTGTCACTCTTGCCCTCCAATACGTAGTCCTATCAACATACAACCAACCCTATGGTGTGATCCACGCGCGCGCTCATATGATGGGAACCAAAGGACAGCAACATAACCACAAGCAATTTAAATCAATCATAGAAATTCACCAATCACCGATGGGACAATGATAATCTACTCAGACATCATAGGATGGCAACACATCATTGGATAATAATATGAAGCATAAAGCACCATGTTCAAGTAGAGGGTACAGCGGGTTGCGGGAGAGTGGACCGCTGTAGATAGATGGGGGAAGGTGATGGAGATGTTGGTGAAGATGACAGAGGTGTTGGTGTAGATCGCCGTGACACGATGATGGCCCCGGCAGCGTTCCGGCGCCACCGGGAGAGAGGGGGAAATAGCCCCCCTCCTTCTTCTTCTTCCTTGACCTTCTCCCTAGGTGGGAGAAGGGTTTCCCCTTTGGTCCATGGCCTCCATGGCGGCGGAGGGGCGAGAGCCCCTCCGAGATTGGATATGTCTCTCTGTCTCTCTCTGTTTCTCCGTTCCCAGATTCTGGCCCTTCACCGTTTCTTAAATTCCCGAAGATCCGCAACTCCAATTGGGCTGATTTTCTGACACGATTTTTATCCGGATATTAGTTTTGTTGTGGCGAAATAAGGGCATCAAGATCCTTACGGTGTGGACACGAGGGCCCAGGGCGCGCCCCCCTGCCTCGTGGCCCACTCGGGCATCATTTCATGTTGGTTCCGCTTCCGAAAATTCACATATATTGAAAAAGCAATCTCGGTCCGTTTTTATTCCGTTTGGACTCCGTTTGATATGGATATTCTGCGAAACAAAAAACATGCAACAAACAGGAACTTGCACTGGGCACTGGATCAATATGTTAGTCCCAAAAAATAGTATAAAAAGTTGCCAAAAGTATATGAAAGTTGTAGAATATTGGCATGGAACAATCAAAAATTATAGATATGATGGAGACGTATCAGCATTCCCAAGCTTAATTCCTGCTCTTCCTCGAGTAGGTAAATGATAAAAAAGATATTTCTTGATGTGGAATGCTACCTAGCATAATCTTGATCATGTAATCTAATCATGGCATGAATATTAAGACACGAGTGATTCAAAGCAATAGTCTATCATTTGACATAAAAGAATTTAATAATAGGGCATCCCAACAAACAATCAAGTCTTTCAAAATATCAATGCTAAAGAACGTTATCCCTACAAAATCATATAGTCTTTTATGCTTCCCTTTTCTTAACACAAGGTACCCCTCATGCCTATCCCGGTGTCAGCCAAGCAATTGTTTTCATACTTTACTTTTTCGAACCTGTTCAACTCTTCACCCAATACATGAGCGTGAGCCATGGACATAGCACAATGGGTGGAATAGAAGGTGGTAGTAGACAAAAGGAGGGAGAAAGTCTCACATCAACTAGGCGTAGCAATGGGATATGGAGATGCCCATCAATAGATATCAATGCGAGTGAGTAGGGATTTCCATGTAATGGATGCACTAGAGCTATAAGTGTATGAAAGCTCAAAAGAAAACTAGTGGGTGTGCATCAACTTGCTTGCTCATGAAGACCTAGGGCATTTGAGGAAGCCCATCATTGGAATATACAAGCCAAGTTCTAGAATCAAAATTCCCACTAGTATATGGAAGTGACAACATAGGAGACTCTCTATCATGAAGATCATGGTGCTACTTTGAAGCACAAGTGTGGAAAAAAGATAGTAGCATTGTCCCCTTTCTTTCCTTTTTCTTTTTTTTCTTTTTTTTTTGGGCCTTTCACTTTTTTTGGCCTTTTTTTTCAAGGGACAATGCTCTAATAATGATGATCATCACACTTCTATTTACTTACAACTCGATATTACAACTCGATACTAGAACAAGAATATGACTCTATGTGAATGCCTCTGGCGGTGTACCGGGATGTGCAATGATCTAGCGTAGCAATGACATCAAAAAACGGACAAGCCATGGAAACATCATGCTAGCTATCTTACGATCATGCAAGGCAATATGACAATGATGGTGCGTGTCAAAATAAACGGGACGGTGGAGTTACATGGCAATATATCTCGGAATGGCTATGGAAATGCCATAATAGGTAGGTATGGTGGCTGTTTTGAGGAAGGTATATGATGGGTGTAAGGTACCGGCGAAAGTTGCGCGGTACAAGAGAGGCTAGCAATGGTGGAAGGGTGAGAGTGCATATAATCCATGGACTCAACATTAGTCATAAAGAACTCGCATACTTATTGCGAAAAATCTATTAGCCCTCCAAGAAAAGATACTACGACGCATGCTCCTAGGGGGGAGGTTGGTAGGAGTTAACCATCGCGCGCCCCCGGCCTTCACGCAAAGATAAACAATCAAAATACAATGCGCGCCAATTTGGTTACATAGTTAGGAGACCATACGTGCATGCTTCGGGAATCACAAACCTTAACACCAATATTTTTACTAAACCATAATCATTCACTAGTTCCTCCCACATATTAGCATCTCTATATCGCAAAACTATTGCAAGGAATCAAACATATCATATTCAGCGATCTACAAGTTTATGTAGGATTTTATGACTAACCATATGAATGACCAATTCCTGTCAACTCTGTAAATAGATATAAGTGAAGCAAGAGAGTTTTAATTCTTTCTACAAAAGTTATGCCCATGCTCTAACAATTATAAGTGAAGCAAAAGAGCATTCTACAAATGGAGGTTTTCTATGTGAAGAGAAACAGGCAATCCAAACTTCAAGTGATATAAGTGAAGCACATGAAGCATTCTATAAAGCCATACTCAAAAGATATAAGTGAAGTGCAAAGAGCAGTCTATAAATCAACCAAGGACTATCTCATACCAGCATGGTGCATAAAATAAAAGTTGAAACTAAATGCAAAAGACGCTCCAAGATCTGCACATATCACATGAATGAAACGAATCCGAAAACATACTGATACTTGTTGAAGAAAGAGGGGATGCCTTCCGGGGCATCCCCAAGCTTAGACGCTTGAGTCGCCTTGAATATTTACTTGGGGTGCCTTGGGCATCCCCAAGCTTGAGCTCTTCCCTCTCCTTCTTCTCCTCACATCGAGACCTCATCGATCTTCGAACACTTCATCCACACAAAACTTCAATAGAAAACTCGGTAAGATCCGTTAGTATAATAAAGCAAATCACTACTCTAAGTACTGTTGCAAACCAATTCATATTTTATTTTTGCATTGTAGCTACTATAATATAACTTTTCCATGGCTTAATCCACCAATAGAAATTGATAGTTTCATCAAAACAAGCAAACTATGCATCACAAATAGAATCTGTCTAAAACAGAACAGTCTGAAATAATCTGAACATTCACCATACTTATGATACTAGAAAAATTCTGCCAAAATTAGGAAAAATAAGGAATTTCTATAGAAAGACAGTGCAAACTATTTCAGAACCATTTGACATTCCAGTAAAAAATGTAAAATCGCGCACTACAGCCAAAGTTTCTGTCCTGCACCGCACAAACCAACAAGCATTGTAAACATCCTAAAGGCAAACCTTGGCACATTATTTTTATAATACAAGGGAATTGTACAAGGGGATAATTATTTTTGTTGAAAAGTTTCTGTAATTAAGATTCACAAAGTTCCATGGGCATGAAAAAAGTTCAAGGACGTCCCCCACTTCAACGGTGCTTGTCCTTCTTACTTTCACTTTTCTTTTTGAAAAAATTTTAGGTTCCCCTCTTTTTATTTTATTTTTTTTAACTTTTAAAAAGCACACAACGGAAATAAATGAATCTCTAAAACTTTCGGGTTGTCTCCCTGGTAGTGCTTTCTTTAAAGCCATTAAGCTAGGCATATAGTGCTCAAGTGATGGATCCACCCGGATCCCAAGGTATATCAAAGCCAATTTTAGTTTGCAATGATTTGGCATTTAGTAGTGAGCACAAAGTGATATGTGTCATGAAACAACGAAGTCTATCTCTCTTCCTATGCATCGGCATGTCATAAAAGAACAATTCATGCACATCAAGTAAAGGCCAATGCATAGTATAAGCAGTTTCTTGCAATTTTATCATCTTGGAAACATAGAGAGGCGGAGATGTAGTTCCTTTCTCATAATAAGTGCAAGTAGGAGCAGCAAGAACATGCATATTATATTCATCAAAATCATCATGTGTAACGGAAAAAGGCAACCCAGCAATATAATCCTTAATAAGTGCAAACTTCTCTGATATAGTGTAGTTTGGAGAATCAAAAAGATAATAGGACTATCATGTGTGGGTGCAATAGCAACAATCTCATGTTTTACATATGGAACTATAGCAAGTTCATCTCCATAAGAATAATTCATATTGTCATCTTGGCCATAAGCATAGCAAGCATCATCAAAAAGGGATATTTCAACAGAATCAACGGGATCATAGAAATCATCATAACATTCATCCTTCGGTAAGCACGAAGGGAAATTAAACAATGTGTGAGTTGAAGAGTTACTCTCATTAGAAGGTGGGAACGGGTAGCTAATCCGCTCTTCCTCTTTTTGTTCTTCGCTCTCCTCATCATCTTTTTTCATCCAATGAGCTCACAATGTCATTAATTTCTTCTTCCATAGACTCCTGCAAAATATTAGTCTCTTCTTGGATAGCGGAGTAGGCCTCAATATATGGTTTAACATAGGCATTAGAAGCATAATTATCATAACAATATTTAAATATGGCAAAATTTTCAGATTTGTAAAGAGTAGCATCATACTTTTCAATCAAAGGAGCAATTTCCTAAGCACCCTTAATAGCAGCAAATTATTCAATTTGCTGAACATCATAGTAACTATAAACACCATTAGCATACGAAGATACAATTCCATTATCACTAAACTCACATTGGTAGGGAAGGTGTTTTGTAGGGTCTTCAGAACAACAAGTAAAATCATAAATTTCACATAAATTCCAAGCATAGCATTGCAAATGATGAATTTGATCCCGTAAAAGTTTCCCTTTTTCAGATATGCGGTGCCGCACATAACAAGCATGCTCATCTAAAGATTTTCCCTCAACTAAGCTAGTTGGGGTTTCAGCCCGAGCACAAAGGGATCAAAGATGATCCAAGTAATAAGCTTCAGTAGTGTGATAGATTTTGAGTGGTTCTTCAACCATTGGTATAGTAGGTACCACTATTTTTTTGGTATTTTTCTTTTCCTACCCATAACTAAAGATAGAAAACAACTTAGGACAACAAATAGAATCTACTTAGTGATAAAGAAAACAAGCACACACGAGAATATTCACCCCACGCTATTGCTCCCCCGCAACGGCGCCAGAAAAAGTTCTTGATAAACCACAAGTGTAGGGGATCAGTTGTAGCCTCTTTCGATAAGTAAGAGTGTTGAACCCAACGAGGAGCTAAAGGCAGAACAAATATTCCCTCAAGTTCTATCGACCACCGATACAACTCTACGCATGCTTGACGTTTACTTTACCTAGAACAAGTATGAAACTAGAAGTACTTTGTAGTTTTTTTTTGGATGGTTTTGCAAGAATATAAAGAGAACGTAAATATAAACTAGGGGTTGTTAAGGTAAAGAAACAATAAAGTTAATGATAGTGAGTGTGGAAAAGTGGTGGTAGGAGTTGCGAAATTGCCCCTAAGGAATTGACTACGTTACTAGACCGATAGCAAGTTTTATGTGGGAGAGGCCACTGCTAGCATGTCATCCCTTACTTGGAATTCTATGCACTTATGATTGAAACTATTAGCAAGCATCTGCAACTACTAACGTTCATTAAGGTAAAACCCAACCATAGCATTATGATATATTGCCCCCCCTTCAATCCCGTATGCATCAATTTCTACGCTATGTTGAAGTTTCTGTCACTCTTGCCCTACAATATGTAGTCCTATCAACATACAACTAACCCTATGGTGTGATCCAAGCGCGCGCTCATATGATGGGTGCCAAAGGACAACAACATAACCACAAGCAATTTAAATCAATCATAGCAATTCACCAATCACCTATAGGACAACAATAATCTACTCAGACATCATAGGATGGCAACACATCATTGGATAATAATATGAAGCATAAAGCACCATGTTCAAGTAGAGGGTACAACGGGTTGCGGGACAGTGGACCACTGTAGATAGATGCGGGAAGGTGATGGAGATGTTGGTGAAGATGACGGAGGTGTTGGTGTAGATCGCCGTCACACGATGATGGCCCCGGCGGCGTTCCAGCGCCACCGGGAGAGAGGGGGAAAGAGCCCCCTCATTCTTCTTCTTCCTTGACCTTCTCCCCAGGTGGGAGAAGGGTTTCCCCTCTGGTCCATGGCCTCCATGGTGATGGAGGGGCGAGAGCCCCTCCGAGATTGGATCTGTCTCTCTGTCTCTCTCTGTTTCTGCGTTCCCAGATTCTGGCCCTTCACCGTTTCTTAAATTCCCAGAGATCCGTAATTCCGATTGGGCTGATTTTTTGACACGATTTTTATCCAGATATTATCTTTATTGCGGAAAAAGAAGGGCATAACCCGCCTTACAGTGTGGCCACGAGGGCCCAGGGCGCGCCCCCTGCTTCGTGGCCCACTCGGGCATCGTTTCATGTTGGTTCCGCTTCGCAAAATTCACATCTATTCAAAAAAATATCCGTCCATTTTTATTCCGTTTGGACTCCGTTTGATATGGATATTCTGCAAAACAAAAAACATGCAACAAACAGGAACTGGCACTGGGCACTGGATCAATATGTTAGTCCCAAAAAATAGTATAAAAAGTTGCAAGTATATAAAAGTTGTAGAATATTGGCATGGAACAATAAAAAATTATAGATACGACGAGACGTATCACATACTCGGAATGAAATGGAAACTATGGTTATAGAGCAGCTCGACAAATGAAAGTCACAATCCAATTGATACCGAGGACATAACCTAGTGTGTGAGCGTGCTTCCAAGAACTTGGGCTTTTCCATATTGATCGGGGTTTTACCAACATCTATGCCAAGATCCTGGTGACACTTCATACTAACACGATGAATATAAAGGAGGATGCAGATGCAAAGGAAGACAACACTTTCTTGGATTTTACCTTAGCAATGCCAAGGAAAAAAATCTGGATGATCGACCGAGAGACATTTAGCACTCCGCTTCTAATGTTCTCCTTGATCTTCTAGAATATCCCAATTATAAATAGTTTGGTATCTAGAACATCAAGTAAAGGTCGGACTTTGGAGATGCAACACATCCATGAGGAACAACTTCTAGAATAAGTCAAATAAAATCCTCATGGGGGAGTGACTAAATTGCTTAATCAAGATACTACAATTATAGTTCTTCCAGCTAGGTGCGTCCACTTTACCAGAACCTACATCATAGTTCTTGGGAGAAGTCCCAACCGTCATATATGCCCGAGATTCAACTCTGGTTGGTAAAATGATATTTCAGACAACATGTCTAGAAAAGAAAGTTTGCAATACAAACCGACGAGATGACATTGCGAGATTCTCCAAAAATGAACAAGTTGGCGGGCTGCCGAGCAGCCGGCCGGCGGGGTTCTAGCTTAACCAAGCCGCGTTCCATAAGGTGCGATACTTGCCTATCCAGGAAACAGCTAAGTCCCTGACCCATCCACAGACCACAAAGTGGCTACCTTGCTGACAGGGACGGCGGTTAAAGGAGATGGCAAAGGAAAAAATGCCCGAAGGAACAAAAGGCAGCACTAAGTCTAGAACTCGGCAAATAGCATAAACATATGCAGAATTAAAAGAATATTTACATAACAAAAGGCCCACGGCTGCCTTCCTGCAAATGTTTTAGATACAGCTAGTGGGTGGAATTATGCAAGACTAACTCTACCAAGTCACAAAGCAAAACAGGAAACCGCCTAGGCCAGAGGTGCAGCAGGCGGATCTGATAGCACCATGGGGTCCGCTGTGTCGGCTGCTTAGGGGGGCGCCTGGTGGATCTCGGCCTGGTCGCCTTATGTGGCAGACGATGCGGTTCCGCGGGGCTCACTTGTCGAGGCTTGGTCGGTTTGATGACGAGCAGGCGACTCGTCCTCCAGAAAGCCGCTTTCCTCGTCTTCGTCCTCCTCGTCCTCGCCCTTGTCGCTCGAGGCGATCTCCTTGTCCAGCTCCTCCGATGCCGCCAAGTCCAGCCCAAAGTGATCAGGCGACACCACATGGCCGTTTTCATCCAACTCCGGGATGAAGAAGGTAGTACCGACATAATAGGCGATCGCGGCGGCACGCTTGATGAGATCTCCTTGTACCGCTGCTAGCTCAGGCTCGGCCTCCTAGCGGAAAGTCGCTAGCTGAGCGAGATCCAGATCGGGGTACCAACCCTTGGCAAATTCCAAGGATGTCTGCGTGCCGGCTCTCGCTGCAGTGCCCTTCCAAGCCTCGAAGCGGCCGATGGCCGCCTCCGGCCACTTGGCAGCCCGGCTTGGAGTGTGGGGTGCCGGAACATCTTGCTAGAGGGAGGCCAGCACCTGGGACCCGGCGCATTGAAGACGGCGGATCAAGCGGTGGGCCAGCTACAGGCGCGCCCTCACGGCGAGGAGTTGTTCATTGGGAGTCCGGGGCGCGTTGGGTGCAATCACCTGACCCGCCCGACACTTCTCATCGTGCTGGGCCTCGGTGACCTGGCTGGCAGAAACAGAGTGGCCTGGAAAGTACTTTGTGCCAGGAAAAAGACAAAAAATAAGCAAAGGGGAGCCGGCTCCTATGGCAGACGACAAGCATGTGGAAGCAAAGAAAAGCAACTCACCGTCGACCATATCCTCGATGGCTCCATAGCCGTCTTGCAGGGCCATCTCCGTTTCGGCCCAGTTCGAGCATTCACTCTCGAACTCGGCCCAAAGGAGCCCCTTAGCATCTGCTAGCTTCTTGAGCTCCGCCTTGTGCGCCTCCGCCTGGTCAGCCAACTCCTTGGCTAGGCGGTCGCGCTCTTGGGTGGACAGGCTGCGCTCTTGCTCCTCGGTGGCGAGTTTGGCTTGGACCCCGCCCAGCTGGTTTCGGAGGTCAGCTATGGTCGCTGACAGGAGAAGAGGAGAAGGCGTTAGCATCAACCAGAAGGAAAATTAACCTTGGAGTTCCAGGCCACCTGCTCAGCAGCCGGCCCGGAACTCGGGGACTACACCCAACGGGTGCGCTGACGCTCCCCCGCAAGGAGAAAAGGGAGACACTTACTCTGGCTCTCGGCTAGGGCGACTCTCCGCTTGGCCAGCTCCTGGTCCTGGGAGTTGTTGGCGGCCACCCGAAGATTGTGGTAATCTTGCGACGAGGGCGACGAGAAATAAGTTAGCTTACAAAGGATAACCTTAGAGTTCCAAGCCGCCTGCTCAGCAGCCGGCTCAGAACTCGGGGACTACACCCAGTGGGTGCGCTGACGCTCTCCCACGAGAGAAATTGAAGGAATAAAAAATCAAAGGAGAAATCAACATACCCGGACGGCAGTCCGCATGGCCAAGAATTCCTGCAAGGCCCTTTGGAGGGTCTCCCCTTGGGCGTTGAACTGGTCGATGACATCCCGGGAAGTGACGTTCAGCACGCCCCCGCTACCAGGCGTTCAACCTGGCGGTGCTGCGCTAGTGGATTCATTGTCCGGTGAGGACATACTAGCAGCGTTGGCTTCTACCTGCCGCGGGGCTGAAGCCGCCCTCGCCAGACGAGGACGAGCTGGAACCTGGGTGGTGGGCAGCGGACCCACCACCAGCATGCCTTTCGCCGGCGGTGCGTCCGGCCCCTCGGGTCGGCTGTCCCGTGTGTCGGCAGGCGGCACGGGGGTAGTCACCTCCGCCTCCATGACAGTGCGGCTGTCCCCTTCCCTTTCAAGAAACGGCTGGTCACCACCAGCCGGCGCTTGATCAGACGGCTCCGGAGGAACCGCGTGCTGGGGATCGGCACGGCCCGACGACCGCTGAAGGGCCGCCTCCTGCTCCTGGGACCTCGCGGCGGCCTGCACCTTGGTGGCTGCCTCGGCCTTGGCCTTGGCTGCAGCGTCGGCCTCTGCCTCGGCTGCCTGGGACAACTCCGCCTTCCGGCGAGCCGCGGCCTCCCGCTCCTCCCGCGCCTCCTGCGCATTCCTCTCTGTGGCCTCTCGGAGGGCGGCGGCTGGTTCCACGTGGCATGGGGCGGAAGAGGTGTCCCGGTGTAATGCCCAGGATGGAGTTATACCTCCTACGTGTCGAGGCACGACTTAAAGGCATAAGTCCATCCTAGAATGATCTCAAGTTTGGTAATCTTTGCACAACTCATGTAAAAGAGGGGATAGTAAACATAAATAGTTGGCTTACACTCGCCACGTCACAGAATTACAATTCAAGTCTCAATCATCATACATTATGAATATCACAACCCTCTAAGGGCAAAACCAAATGTCAAGATACCAAACTTAAATATCATCCACAGGCGGATCGAATCCTAGTAGGAGTCTCCACTACTGATCATCCGGGTATCGCACATAGTACCGACTACGCTCCTCGTCGTACTCCCAATCCAGCTCGGTGCCATCACCGGGATAGCTCACAACTGGACCTGCATCTGGTGTGTGAAGTAACTGTGAGCCATAGAGGACTCAGCAATCCCGTTCCCAGGTAACAAGACTATTTAAGCCTTGGGAGAGGATAAGGCTGAAGAAAAGAATAAGTGTCTGCAGCAGCAACTAGCAACTAGCTTATGTGAGTGAGAGCGGGAAGAGAAAGCCTCGGACGAGAAGTGATCACGAAGTGATCCTAGCTACAAGCTCCACAAACATAACCCCTCCGTGTTCAACTTCCGAATCCCTATTCGGAAATTGACAGTCACGGAACACACGCTGGTAGTGTATTAGAAACATTGTGTCAAGTTATCTACAACCAGATATTAACAAGCTCCCATCTGCCACATAACCGCGGGCACGACTTTCGAAAGTTCAAACCCTGCAGGGGTGTTCCAACTTGACCCATTACAAGCCCACGATCCGCGGAGTCGCAACTCCAAAGTGGGAAGACCCGAGTATCCTCGGAATCCCGTGCTCAAGATATACCGAACTAAGGTAAGGCTAATCCAGCAAATCCTCCCGGCGTGTCGACACCCTGATAGTAGCCGCGCGTATCTAAGTCTCAGGACACGACCGGATGGGCGATTCTACGGGTGTATACCAGATACCTCGGGTTGCCCGAAGGCGGCCCCGCAGAACCCCCGTTTCGGACCAACACTCATGTGGAGCACTGGCCCGGGGTTGTTGATTAAGAAAGAGGGTTAATTACTCCCTATGCAAGTTTAGTTGGTTATTAGGCAAATAGTACCAATGTTGGGACTTGCTGGAAAAGACTTAGCACTTAGCGGTTTATCGAGGGGGTCCCATACACCCCAACCGTGTTAGGAACGCATAATCGAGGAACATAACACCGGTTTATACGGTTCCTAACGGCATGAGTGGAACAAAACACCAAGCAAAAGGCTTAGCCTTCCACCCTTGCCAATATATAGATGATTTCATTTTAAGCATTTATATAGTGTGATATAACCCAACCAAACTTCAACATGAAGCAAGCATCTTCGATCTTCACCTGCAACTAGCAATGCTATAAGAAGGGCTGAGCGAAGCGTACTTAGCCAAGCAACGGTTTGCGTAGGTAGGTTGGTTAAACATGCAAGGGTTACAAGTAGGAGGATGACAAGAAGATCATGGGCATCGAGGCAAAACTATAGATCGGAACTACTAGCAATAGGCAAAGATAGTAATGTTATCGGGGTTCGGTCATCTTGCCTGAAGAGAAGTTGTTCGGATCGTAAGAAGGGTCCTCGTGCTCAACCTCGTTGGAAACCTTGTGCTCGTACTCGAACTCGGTCTCGGCTTCCGGCTATAAACAAAACAATCACACCAAGCACAAATCAACAAGATGCAATGCGCACTCAGAAAAGATGGATGCATGATGGATGCACTAAGGATGCATACGGAGCACGTAAAATATCACTCAAGCAAAACACCTCAAAACATGATAACAATCTGATATTGTGAATCTACACGGAAAATCAATCAAGTTTCATGTAAGATTCGCTGAAATCGGAGTTACGGGCTAAAAGTTATGCCCGAAACAAGAAATGAGCGAAAGCTGAAAATTACAGCAACATAGCAACTTCGGAGCACAAAATAATTAAGCTACAGCACTCAAATATCATGGCAAAGTACATGAACACAAACTAGACATATACTACAGCAACTAAGTCCAAAGGTGCACCCCCAAAGGAGCCACGGATCAATAGCAATGATCTTGGACATATTGAACTTGACAATAAAATTCTGGCAGCAGAATTTTATTGAAACTTTGGAGCAAAATATAAACAAGCTACAGCCACTTAAATAGACATGTGAGGACATGAATGGAAAGCCAACAATATATACTACAAGGAACAATCAAGATCCACTCCAAAACTATCATGCTTTGTCCTAGAACATCACACGAACATGGCATCGGAACGTTACAGATTTCAGACTTGGTGAAAAACCACTAATTCCTAAAACAGCAATTTCATCATGGCATCTAAAAGAGCATGTTTAAGTCACCTCGAAACTAAACATGGCAAGTGGTAAGCACCTCATCAAAGTACACATGAAGGTGATCCCGAAACACACAAGCATGCATCATTGAGGTAAACACAACGATAGCAACGAGCTCAACAAGATGGCATTTCATAACAAGTGAAATAACATCACAGCCACATGGCACTTTGCAACGATGATAAACATGGCAAGAATAAATCTAGCATGCTACCTAGCACATACAACATGTAGATCATGGCAAGACGAACACGTGGACACGTCATTTGCATCATTCGGACAAACGAGCTAAAAGATATCACATAGCAAAGATGACATAAAAACATCACATAGCAGCAGTTTATATCATGATGCACTCTTGCAACAGCAAAACAAGCACCTAGATGATCTCCAACATGCATGACAATAACAGATAAAACGTAGTGCACGATCCCACGAACGTCTGGACATGCTATATGTGCGAATCGGAGCAACACACAAAAAGATACAACAGTTGAAAGATAGCATCACAGATCAAAATTCTGGGACTTAGAAGAAAAAGGGTCAACCTCAAATCTGAGAATGGGCTCGGGCGGATCTGGCCCAGGCGAAGAGATCGGGCCCGGGGCGGAGGCGGAAGGCGAAACGGGCCCGGGGTGGCGGCCCAGCGGCTGGAGACGGCGGCGCCCTGGCGAACTGGCCCGGATCTGGAGGGGCGACGGCCTGGGCCCGGGAGGCTGGCGACACGGTGGCCGGCCCACCTGCTGCTGGCTCGGGCGAGGCGGCCCGAGGCGCCTGGGCGATCGGCCCGGTTGGGAGGCCGGCGCTAGCGGAGGGCGATGGCGAGGCCCAGCAAGTGCGGGAGGAGGCGGCGGCCCGCCTGGCGACGCGGCCTGGCCGGCTTTCGCTTGCGGCGGAGGGAGGAGGAGTACGGGCCCGGGAGGCTGTGGACGGCCCGGCGAGGAGGCGACGGTGGGCCGATGCGAAGGCGCGGGGAAATGGTCCCTGGCCCTTTGCCAGGCGACGCGGTCGGCGGGGAACGGCGAAAAGGAGGCTCCAGGGGAGGCCTGGGCCGGCTGGGGTCGATCCTGGCGCGTTGACTTCGGCGGAACGAGGGATCCTGTTGGATCGGTCGCTCCCAGGCGAGGCTGGATCGCTGGTTCGGTGGGGAGCTCGAGGGAAGAGTTCCCAAATGGTAGAGAGGGGGGTGGTTGGATCCAAAAATTTTAGGGGAAGGAGGAGATAGAGATGCCAAAATTAGACTAGGGTCTAATATATAGCAGTTTTTAGGGTTAGGGGGGAATGGGGTGTTAGGAGCCCTCCGATCGCGATCCGACGGATCCGATTGCGGGGAAAGTTAGGATGGGCCTAGAAGAGGGAGTAGAGACTGCAGTAGGGGTGTTTCTGGGACACGAAGTGAAGGCACTTTGGACCCACACGAACAACGGATGGGATAGCCAACGGAGTCCAAACGCGACGAGATTTGAGAGGCGGGTTGCACACAACAAAACAACAACACACACACAACAACCTCGTGGCACACCGGTAACGTTACACGCCCAAACAACAAAGTAGGCCTACGGGACGTCACGGACACGTGAGGGAGCTCCGGAACGTGAAACGGACAACGGGAAGGTACGCGTGGAACCGGATGCAACCGACAACACAAATGCAATGTGATGCACATGTCTACATGATATGAATGAATGCCACACACTCACACAACAAAACGACGAAACCCGAAAGACAAAGAACCCGCAATGGAAATAGATGAAGCCGGAGATATATTATATACCCAAAAGGGAAAGTATTACATCCGGGGCATTACAAACTCTCCTCTACTACAAAAAGATCTCGTCCCGAGATCTAGGACTGGAAAAAGGAAGGGTACTCAGAACGAAGATGATCTTCTCATTCCCAGGTAGCTTCTCGGTCGGTGTGATGTGACCACTTGACTTTCAGAAATTTGATGGACTTGTAGCGGGTCTTGCGTTCGGTTTCTTCGAGAATAGCAACTGGATGCTCTCGGTAGGACAGGTCTTGTTGAAGATCAATCTCTTCAAACGGAATCATGCGCTCAGGTGCCTTGAAGCATTTGCGAAGTTGAGACACATGGAAGACATCATGAACATTTGCAAAGTTGGGAGGGAGCTCAAGTTGATAGGCTAGGTCGCCTCTCTTGCCAAGAATCTTGAAAGGCCCGACGTATCTAGGAGCAAGCTTTCCTTTGATACCGAATCTTTGGGTGCCTTTCATCGGAGACACACGGAGATAGACATGATCACCAATGTTGAAGGCCAAATCACGATGCTTGCTGTCATAGTAGCTCTTCCGGCGTGACTGAGCGGCCTTGAGATTCTCACGTATGACTTTGCACATTTCTTCGGCTTCTGAGATCAAGTCATTGCCAAGGAGTTGACGTTCGCCTGTTTCAGACCAGTTGAGAGGGGTACGGCACTTTCTGCCATAGAGAATTTCAAACGGTGTTTTGCCTGCACTTGCTTGAAAGCTGTTGTTGTAAGAGAACTCGGCAAATGGAAGGCAGTCTTCCCATTTCATGCCAAAGGAGATGACACAGGCTCTGAGCATGTCTTCTAGAATCTGATTCACACGCTCGACTTGACCACTAGTCTGAGGGTGAAAAGCAGTGCTGAACCTGATCTTAGTGCCCATGGCGGACTGAAAGGAGTCCCAGAACCTTGATGTGAACAAGCTTCCACGGTCTGAGGATATAACTTGAGGAATGCCATGTAAAGACACAATTCTAGAAGTATACAACTCTGCCAATTGAGCTGCATTGATGGATTCTTTGACTGGAAGAAAGTGAGCGACTTTGGTCAGCTTGTCAATCACCACAAAGATAGCATCATTTCCTCGCTTGGATTTAGGAAAACCAGTGACGAAGTCCATTTCAATGTGGTCGAACTTCCACTCGGGGATAGAAAGAGGTTGGAGAAGACCGGCTGGACGTTGATGTTCTGCTTTCACTCTTCTGCAAACATCACATTCATTCACGAATTGGGCAATCTCCCTTTTCATGCGTGTCCACCACTAAGACTGCTTGAGATCTTGATACATCTTGGAACTGCCAGGATGAATGGAAAGGAGAGAATCATGAGCTTCTTCCATTATGAGCTTCCTGAGATCACCTTTGGGAACAACGAGTCTGTCCTCGAAGAACAAGGTATCTCTCTCATCAACACGGAAGCACTTGTATTTTGGAGTGCCCTTTGCAATCCCATGTTTCACTTTCTTCACCATGGTATCACTGAGCTGGGCCTCACGGACTTGATCTTCCAAGGTAGGAGCAATTTGAAGATTTGCAAGAAAACCCTGCGGAACAACTTGAAGGTTGAGCTTCCTGAAAGCTTCACAAAGCTCAGGCTGGTACGGCTTGATAAGAAGGCTGTTGCAATATGCCTTTCTGCTCAAAGCATCTGCAATCACATTCGCCTTGCCAGGAGTGTATTCAATGCTGGGATTATACTCTTGGATCATTTCGACCCAACGAGTCTGGCGGAGGTTCAGATGCGGCTGTGTGAAGATGTACTTCAAGCTCTTTTGATCAGTGAAGATGTCGACCTTTCTGCCCAACAACAGATGTCTCCACGTATTCAGAGCATGTACCACAGCTGCTAGCTCAAGATCATGCGTGGGATAGTTCTTCTCACTTGGCTTGAGCTGACGAGAAGTGTATGCCACAATTCTCTTATCTTGCATAAGCACACCACCAAGACCTTGAAGAGAAGCATCACAGAATACTTCATAGGGCTTGGACTCATCTGGAGGAGTCAGAACTGGAGCAGAGACAAGCTTCTCTTTGAGGGTTTTGAATGCCACTTCACACTCTGGAGACCAAAAATATTTGACATTCTTCTGAAGCAGGTTGGAAAGAGGCTTGGCAATCTTGGAGAAATTCTCAACGAATCTTCTGCAATAGTTGGCAAGACCCAGAAAACTGCGGAGCTGCTTGACGTTCTGAGGAGCTTCCCAGTTGACAATTGCTTCAACTTTCTCGGGATTAACCGCAATACCGTCAGCTGAGATAATGTGGCCCAGGTACAAAACCTTATCGAGCCAAAACTCGCACTTGGAGAACTTGGCATAGAATTTATGCTCTCGGAGTCGATCAAGAACCAAACGTAAGTGCTTTTCGTGATCTTCTTCATTCTTGGAAAACACCGGAATATCATCCAGATACACAAGCACAAACTCGCCAGTATAGGGGTTGAAGAGATAATGCATCATCCTCGAAAAGGTAGGAGGAGCATCGGCGAGACCGAAGGACATGACGGTATACTCGTATGAACCGTAGCTCGTTCTGAAGGCCGTCTTGGGAATGTCTTCCTCGCGAATGCGAATTTGGTGATAGCCCATTCGGAGGTCAAGCTTAGAGAACACTTTAGCTCCTTTGAGCTACTCAAAGAGTTCGTTGATGTTGGGGAGCGGATATTTGTTCTTAATCGTCTTCTTGTTCAATGGCCGGTAGTCAACACAGAGACGCTCCGTGCCATCTTTCTTCTTGACAAATAAGACACCACAGCCCCACGGAGAGGTACTAGGCCTGATGAGACCCATACTCTCTTGCTTATCAAACTGCTTCTTCAATTCCTTCAATTCATCCGGAGAGAGCTTGTACGGACGCCGGCATGCTGGCTCAGTACCCGGCTCGAGTTCAATGACAAACTCCACCTGACGGTGTGGAGGCATGCCTGGAAGTTCTTCAGGAAAGACGTCTTGATATTCGTTCACCACCGGAATTTGAGATATGGCATTAATTTCGACCTTATCATTGAGAGAGAAAAGCCTGATAGTGTTATCCCTTGAGGCAAAGATAATCACATCTTCATCAGAATGAGTCATCTTGACTTCCTTCTGTGCACAATCAATATGAGCATCGTGCTGAGAAAGCCAATCCATTCCGAGGATGAGGTCAATGTCAGAATTACCAAGAATCACCGGAGAAGCCAAAAAGCGATAATCCCCCATGCGAATGGAAACATTTGGAGCATATAAACTGGAATGCATGTGCTTTCCCGGAGAAGAAACTGCCAACTGCCTCGGTAAAGCTGCTGTGGTCACACTATGCTTGGATGCAAATGGGTATGACATGAAAGAATGTGAAGCACCCGAATCAAATAACACTTTAGTTGGAAAAGAGTTAACTGGAAGGTTACCCAGAATGACATCAGAAGAATTCTCCGCTTGCGCTGCATTCATCAGATTGACCCTTGCTGCCTTTGGATCATGCCTGACAATAGCTGAACTCACAGGTGGAGGAGGTGGAAGACGCTTCGGATTCGGACAACGGTTGGCATAATGACCCTTCTGGCCACACTTGTTGCACACCACTTCAGAGAAAGGACGGAAATGAGAGCCACTGGACTTGGAGCCTTGAGACTGAAACTGCTTCTTCGACTGGTTGCTCGGGTTGGGTGGGTGGGAGAAACCACAACCACTAGAGTTCTTGTTGTTGGAGTTGTTGGAGTTGTTGGAGTTGTTGTATGGAGCTCGAATCACTGGAGGAGGAGGAGGAAGCCAGAATTTCTGATGCTTCGAGACCAACTGAGACGATGAGGAAGAGTGAACGGCATCTCGAATTCTCTTCTTAGAAGCCTCCATCTTAAGCTGAGCTGCTTCTTGTTTCAAAGCCATGTTATAGAACTTGTCGAATTCATCGGGCTCGAACAAGGTGAGAGCAAGCTGAAGTTCATCTTTGAGACCTCCACGGAACTGATAGATTTTACTCTTGGCATCAGGAATGTCTTGCTTAGCATAACGAGCGAGGTTTTGGAACTTGACATTATACTGATAGATTGTCATGGAGCCCTGCTTCAGGTTGCGGAATTGCTCACGCATACCCTCGATGACACTTGTAGGAATGTGGTGCGAGCGGAAATCCTTGCAGAAATTCTCCCAAGAGATCACTTGACCCGGCCTGGAGTCTTTGTACTGCTGCCACCAGTCAGCTGCTTGATCTTTCAGTTGGAAGGCTGCAAACTTCACATAATCCTCTTCTCTTACGTTACTGCACTCAAAATGCTTCTTAATGTCGGTTAACCAATCTTCAGCATCAAGAGGGTCGACACAGTAACTGAAAGCTTTAGGATTGTTGGCCAGGAACTGGTTGAGAGTAGCATGGTGCTGCTGGTTGAAGAAGTTGCCTTGGTTCCCTGGAATACCCTGATTAGCTTGATTAGCTTGCATCTGCTGCATCATCTGCATCATCAACTGGGTGTTCTGAGCTGTAGTCTGCATAATTGCTCTCCAAGCCTCAGGTGGAGGAGGAGGGGAAGGAGGACGATCTGGGACCTCTTCCACCTCTGGGTTAGCGTTGGGAACCTTTTTCGGAGCCATCCTGTAAGAGATGACCACGAATCAGCAATTGATTGACAAAAGGCATAAGCTGAATCAATGGAATGAATTGCAACAAGTCTTCACAATAATCATTCGAACAATAAGAACGAATGAATTCATTCGAACAAGAGGAACGAATGAAATTCTCAATTAAATGATAACATCAATCTTCACGAGAAGCCACATAGGGGACAAAAGGATAAAATAAGAAAACAACAAGGTACAGACGGGAACAAACACAAGAGAGGAGTTTCGTTCTAACATCTTTGTGCTGAAAGCATATGAACGCGTTACGAAAAGGTTTTGCAATCCCCGGATCAGCATAGCCAAGGACCCTTTAAGATGCAACTCCTGATAGTAACATCGGTCATATAACCCCTTCACTCAATGTAGAACCCCGAACTCACTAACCTGCATTCGTTGGAAGAATGCCTACGATCTACTGGATAAACCCACCTATAGATTTCCGAAAGATTCCAGTTATGCAATCAGGTGTTGGGGATACACGGGAAGCACCGCGCAATCAACTCTAAACCTACATCCAGGTGTATCCATCCTTCAACACATAACCAGTCTTTCTCGGAAACTGTGTACCTCGGACCTTCTAAAAGCATCCACTATAACAAGCTATGGTAATACTCCCGAACTACCTCCCCAGTACTGGGTGATGTCGGGGTTATCTTGCCACTGGCCGTATAGGAGAGATTTTCGATGTCGGCCGTCTTAAGTATTTAGTACTGCCACGATATGCTTGTGACAACAATACCCCGAAGCTCAACTCCCCGGGAACAGGAGGCATCGAGAACAATATCCTTGTCACAAGAACATCGAAACAATCCCAGAATACTCGCGGGATTCCTAAAAAAAAATTTGGTGCAATTTTTGAAGATAGGAGAGACAAGAGTAGTCGTCAGGAGTCCTCACCAGAGAGAAAGGGGATGAGAAGCAAAGAAATCCTACTCTCCGATATAATATAGGACTCAAAATGTTTTCAGTGTGTGCCTAAACTCGACCGTCAACGATTCGATCAAACAGTGGGGGCTCCTAGGTCGGAGAAGGCTCTGAATACCAACTTGTAATGCCCAGGATGGAGTTATACCTCCTACGTGTCGAGGCACGACTTAAAGGCATAAGTCCATCCTAGAATGATCTCAAGTTTGGTAATCTTTGCACAACTCATGTAAAAGAGGGGATAGTAAACATAAATAGTTGGCTTACACTCGCCACGTCACAGAATTACAATTCAAGTCTCAATCATCATACATTATGAATATCACAACCCTCTAAGGGCAAAACCAAATGTCAAGATACCAAACTTAAATATCATCCACATGCGGATCGAATCCTAGTAGGAGTCTCCACTACTGATCATCCGGGTATCGCACATAGTACCGACTACGCTCCTCGTCGTACTCCCAATCCAGCTCGGTGCCATCACCTGGATAGCTCACAACTGGACCTGCATCTGGCGTGTGAAGTAACTGTGAGCCACAGAGGACTCAGCAATCCCGTTCCCAGGTAACAAGACTATTTAAGCCTTGGGAGAGGATAAGGCTGAAGAAAAGAATAAGTGTCTGCAGCAGCAACTAGCAACTAGCTTACGTGAGTGAGAGCGGGAAGAGAAAGCCTCGGACGAGAAGTGATCACGAAGTGATCCTAGCTAAAAGCTCCACAAACATAACCCCTCCGTGTTCAACTTCCGAATCCCTATTCGGAAATTGACAGTCACGGAACACACGCTGGTAGTGTATTAGAAACATTGTGTCAAGTTATCTACAACCGGATATTAACAAGCTCCCATCTGCCACATAACCGCGGGCACGGCTTTCGAAAGTTCAAACCCTGCAGGGGTGTTCCAACTTGACCCATTACAAGCCCACGATCCGCGGAGTCGCAACTCCAAAGTGGGAAGACCCGAGTATCCTCGGAATCCCGTGCTTAAGATATACCGAACTAAGGTAAGGCTAATCCAGCAAATCCTCCCGGCATGTCGACACCCTGATAGTAGCCGCGCGTATCTAAGTCTCAGGACACGACCGGATGGGCGATTCTACGGGTGTATACCAGATACCTCGGGTTGCCCCAAGGCGGCCCCGCAGAACCCCCGTTTCGGACCAACACTCATGTGGAGCACTGGCCCGGGGTTGTTGATTAAGAAAGAGGGTTAATTACTCCCTATGCAAGTTTAGTTGGTTATTAGGCAAATAGTACCAATGTTGGGACTTGCTGGAAAAGACTTAGCACTTAGCGGTTTATCGAGGGGGTCCCATACACCCCAACCGTGTTAGGAACGCATAATCAAGGAACATAACACCGGTTTATACGGTTCCTAACGGCATGAGTGGAACAAAACACCAAGCAAAAGGCTTAGCCTTCCACCCTTGCCAATATATAGATGATTTCATTTTAAGCATTTATATAGTGTGATATAACCCAACCAAACTTCAACTTGAAGCAAGCATCTTCGATCTTCACCTGCAACTAGCAATGCTATAAGAAGGGCTGAGCGAAGCGTACTTAGCCAAGCAACGGTTTGCGTAGGTAGGTTGGTTAAACATGCAAGGGTTACAAGTAGGAGGATGACAAGAAGATCATGGGCATCGAGGCAAAACTATAGATCGGAACTACTAGCAATAGGCAAAGATAGTAACGTTATCGGGGTTCGGTCATCTTGCCTGGAGAGAAGTCGTTCGGATCGTAAGAAGGGTCCTCGTGCTCAACCTCGTTGGAAACCTCGTGCTCATACTTGAACTCGGTCTCGGCTTCCGGCTCTAAACAAAACAATCACACCAAGCACAAATCAACAAGATGCAATGCGCACTCGGAAAAGATGGATGCATGATGGATGCACTAAGGATGCATACGGAGAACGTAAAATATCACTCAAGCAAAACACCTGAAAACATGATAACAATCTGATATTGTGAATCTACACGGAAAATCAATCAAGTTTCATGTAAGATTCGCTGAAATCGGAGTTACGGGCTAAAAGTTATGCCCGAAACAAGAAATGAGCGAAAGCTGAAAATTACAGCAACATAGCAACTTCGGAGCACAAAATAATTAAGCTACAGCACTCAAATATCATGGCAAAGGACATGAACACAAACTAGACATATACTACAGCAACTAAGTCCAAAGGTGCACCCCCAAAGGAGCCACGGATCAATAGCAATGATCTTGGACATATTGAACTTGACAATAAAATTCTGGCAGCAGAATTTTATTGAAACTTTGGAGCAAAAGATAAACAAGCTACAGCCACTTAAATAGACATGTGAGGACATGAATGGAAAGCCAACAATATATACTACAAGGAACAATCAAGATCCACTCCAAAACTATCATGCTTTGTCCTAGAACATCACACGAACATGGCATCGGAACGTTACAGATTTCAGACTTAGTGAAAAACCACAAAGTCCTAAACAACAATTTTATCATGGCATCTAAAAGAGCATGTTTAAGACACCTCGAAACTAAACATGGCAAGTGGTAAGCACCTCATCAAAGTACACATGAAGGTGATCCCGAAACACACAAGCATGCATCATTGAGGTAAACACAACGATAGCAACGAGCTCAACATGATGGCATTTCATAACAAGTGAAATAAAATCATAGCCACATGGCACTTTGCAACGATGATAAACATGGCAAGAATAAATCTAGCATGCTACCTAGCACATACAACATGTAGAGCATGGCAAGACGAACACGTGGACATGTCATTTGCATCATTCGGACAAACGAGCTAAAAGATATCACATAGCAAAGATGACATAAAAACATCACATAGCAGCAGTTTATATCATGATGCACTCTTGCAACAGCAAAACAAGCACCTAGATGATCTCCAACATGCATGAAAATAACAGATAAAACGTAGTGCACGATCCCACGAACGTCTGGACATGCTATATGTGCGAATCGGAGCAACACACAAAAAGATATGAAAGATAGCATCACAGATCTAAATTCTGGGACTTAGAAGAAAAAGGGTCAACCTCAAATCTGAGAATGGGCTCGGGCGGATCTGGCCTAGGCGAAGAGATCGGGCCCGGGGCGGAGGCGGAAGGCGAAACGGGCCCGGGGCGGCGGCCCAGCGGCTGGAGACGGCGGCGCCCTAGCGAACTGGCCCGGATCTGGAGGGGCGACCGCCTGGGCTCGGGAGGCTGGCGACGCGGTGGCCGGCCCACCTGCTACTGGCTCGGGCGAGGCGGCCCGAGGCGCCTGGGCGATCGGCCCGGTTGGGAGGCCGGCGCTAGCGGAGGGCGATGGCGAGGCCCAGCGAGTGCGGGAGGAGGCGGCGGCCCGCCTAGCGACGCGGCCTGGCCGGCTTTCGCTAGCGGCGGAGGGAGGAGGAGTACGGGCCCGGGAGGTTGTGGACGGCCCGGCGAGGAGGCGGCGGTGGGCCGATGCGAAGGCGCGGGGAAGTGGTCCCTGGCCCTTTGCCAGGCGACGCGGTCGGTGGGGAACGGCGAAAAGGAGGCTCCAGGGGAGGCCTGGGCCGGCTGGGGTCGATCCTGGCGCGTTGACTTCGGCGGAACGAGGGATCCGGTTGGATCGGTCTCTCCCAGGCGAGGCTGGATCGCTGGTTCGGTGGGGAGCTCGAGGGAAGAGTTCCCAAATGGCAGAGAGGGGGGTGGTTGGATCCAAAAATTTTAGGGGAAGGAGGAGGAAGGAGATAGAGATGCCAAAATTAGACTAGGGTCTAATATATAGCAGTTTTTAGGGTTAGGGGGGAATGGGGTGTTAGGAGCACTCCGATCGTGATCCGACGGATCCGATCGCGGGGAAAGTTAGGATGGGCCTAGAAGAGGGAGTAGAGACTGCAGTAGGGGTGTTTCTGGGACACGAAGTGAAGGCACTTTGGACCCACACGAACAACGGATGGGATAGCCAACGGAGTCCAAACGCGACGAGATTTGAGAGGTGGGTTGCACACAACAAAACAACAACACACACAACAACCTCGCGGCACACCGGTAATGTTACACGCCCAAACAACAAAGTAGGCCTACGGGACGTCACGGACATGTGAGGGAGCTCCGGAACGCGAAACGGACAACGGGAAGGAACGCGTGGAACCAGATGCAACCGACAACACAAATGCAATGCGATGCACATGTCTACATGATATGAATGAATGCCACACACTCACACAACAAAACGACGAAACCCGAAAGACAAAGAACCCGGAATGGAAATAGATGAAGCCGGAGATATATTATATACCCAAAAGGGAAAGTATTACATCCGGGGCATTACACCCGGCTTCCGACCACCGAGCTACCAGGGGCTCGCGAGAGGGAAAGTGGGGTCCTGTTCAAGAGATCCCAAGAAGACGATGAAATCAATCACGGAAAGGGCAAAAGACCAAGGCAGACACAAAAGAAAAAGAAGTGCATGGCGCTTACGCGGATACGGTCGGCCTTGGCTTAGGGACCCTAAGAAGGGCCGCCTTGGTGGCCGCCTCCTGGCTTTTGGTGGTGGCTGCCGAGGCCTTGGGCTTTTTGGGCCGACTGCCATCCAGCCCTATGGTGGCCCGGCGTTTCGATCCGCCGGCAGCAGTTGGCGGCGCCATCAAGGAGCTGCCCCCCATCGGGTCCGCCTCCCGGACGCGAGGCGACGCTTGGTCATCCTCGTCATCATCTGACCAGTCCCCGACGCCGCCTCCGGATGAGCCGCCTGCTGGCATGCCTCCGCCGCCTGTGACCTCATCCTCCTCCATGGCGGTCGCCCCTAGATCAGGGTCGCTCGTGTCACTTTGAGAGTGGTTCGGCATCAGCGAGCGGGCCGATTTCCCTGAGCCCGGCTCCGTCTGGCCTGGGAAGAGCTGCAGCACGGCACGAAGGTCAGGCGGCGGGAGCAGGCAGAGGAAGGAAAAGAGAAAAGAGAAAGAAGCTTACCACATGCGGTGGGTTGCTGCGGCTATACGGAGGCTTGCCGAACGCCCAGCCTGAATCTAACATCTTGTAGTTGGAGACGGAGTTCACCAGGTGGGCCACCTCCGCGTATGGCATCCTCTTGGTGCACATCCGGCTTGGGTCCCGGGGCCCGCTCATGTCGCTGATTAGGTGGGGCCGGGACTGCAGCAGCAACACACGGCGCTCCGCAAAGGTGGCCAGAAAGTCCGCAAAAAATAGGCCCTCCATTTCCGTCATCTCCCGAAGACGGGTCATGGCGATGGAAGCGGCATGCATGAGGAATGTGGGCTGAAACTTCTAGGAGGCGCGGGGCTCGGCAGGCGGACCGACGGCGTAGTCCGGCAGGTTGATGTAGTCCTGCTCCGAGCGGATGTTCGAGACATAGAAGTATGTCTTCTGCCACTGCTTCGCCAAGTGCACAAGGGCGACCTTCGGGAAGTAATTTCTGGCCCCGGTGCGCCGCATGGCGACACACCCACCACACTGGGCCGCCTCGCCCCTGAGGGCGGTGCCGAGCTTCAAATAAAAGAGTTCGCCCCACAGCTCAAGTGTGGGGAGCACCCCAAGGTATCCCTCGCAGAGTACGACGAAAGCGGTGAGCGTCACCACCATGTTCGGCGTGAGGTGGTGGGGCTGCACGCCGTAGAAATCGAGAAATGAGCAGAAGAACCCGCTAGCTGGAAGACCTAACCTGCGGAGAAGGCGCGAGCGGAAGACGACGCGCTCGCCCAGCCGCGGAGCCGGCCTAAGCTCGGCCACCGGCGCGAGGGCACTCCGACCTTCTTGGCGGGGGGCAACCGCCGCGACCGGCGGAAGAACTCCTCGTGCTCCTCGGGGATTTCAGTGTCGTCCCATTCACCGGAGCGGTGGACCGGCGCCTTAGCAGCCATGGCTCAGGGCAGGCACGAGCTCCAGCGGGGCGGTGTGTGCGGCGGTGGCGAGTGTGTAAGGAGATGCGAGGAACAAGAAGATTGAGTTGGGGTATGCACGTGCGTTACGCCCGCCCCCTCCCGCGCCTACTTATAGGCCCGAGACGAAGAAGCCGAGGGGGCGGGGGCTTGGGATTAACTACGCCACGCCTCCCACAACCCACGCTTTTTGCGGCCAAACCGCACGCATTTAATGCGTGTGGGAAGGGCAATCGATTGCCTCGGCAATAGCAGATCCGTGCGCGCGCCGTGGCCCTGTAGTGGTGGGTCCAAGCCTGACGCTGCATCACATAGCACGCGTGGGCTGGCAGGCTGACTCGGCATAATGACAACACGTGGCATACTGCCAACGGGCGGCAAGACCGTCCCACGGCCCGCCAGCCATGTGGTACCTTCCCCCCGAAGATTCAAAGACGAGTGCCCGGCTGCTAAAAGCTGGCCTTTCCAGAAGATGGACAGGAAAAACTACTAATCATCATTCAGAGAGGGAAGCTGCTGGAACCCTGCAGTCCCGCTCACGACCGCAGAGCTCCACCAGCTTCGGGGACTACTATCGGAGACATTGACCACGGGTGTCTTCATCAACCACCCATGGCGTTTCAAGACAAAAAAGGCCGCCTGCCATCCTTCGGCCGCCTGCGCATTAGGTCGTCTCCTAGGACCGCCAGGCCTAGGAGCTGGCTCCCAGCAGGTGGCAGAACTCTAACAGGCGGCTACCTAGCGGTCAGCCTCTAGCATACGGCCCCGTGCCTCCCCCTCGGAGTGTGCGCTGGAGATCCGCGACAAGACAAAAGCATGGCTATAGTTAAGCCTGCCCCCAGAATCCAAAGAAGCATGGCTACAGTGTGAGTGTACCTTGCAGACACTCCCTGATCGATGCATCAGTGTAGCCATGTTACCAATGACCTAGCTTTAATCAGAGGGAGCCACAATCCCACTTCCCGCAGGAGCAGTGGCCTGCAGGCGGTAGGCCCCACTCGTCAGCGAACCACCAAGGAGCGGCCAACCTCTGGCAAACGGCCTGGGGAACGGGCCGCCCTGTACCAGGCGGCCGACCATTCCCTTGGAGTCTGAACCCCATCAAGATGACAAGATGGGGCGTGGCAACAGTGTACGACCGAGAGGCGGCGGCACTGTAGCCACTCCCTCTCCGACGGTCCTTCCGTCAGCAGGAGGACGTCAATAGTAAAATGCAATCAAGCGGGCCCACAGACGGCGGGCCCCACGGACGGACATACCTCCAGCAATTAGCGGGACCCACCAGGCAACGGGACCCACCAGCCAGCGGAGAAGCCGGCGCCCAGAGACGATGACGGTCGGGGCCCGCCCCTGCCGGATTACCATTGTAGCACTGGGGGGTAGGCCAATATAACCCCCTAGGGTCCTCCATGCAGAGGGGTTAGACTTTGGGAGAGATACAAAGGGAGATACACAGATAGGGAGAAACCCTAGCGACAACTCGTGTTCTCTAGAGGGAAAGAAGAGAGCTAGCCTTGCCCTTCTTCCTCCTCTAGACGACACAGCTCATATTGACATTAGTCATGACGTGGAGTCCCCGTAGAGCAGGACTAGGGGTGTTATCTCCACGGAGAGCCTCAAACCTGGGTAAGATTCGTAGGCGTCCTAAGTATCGCCTTATCCCGCTTCCAGGGTCCGGCGACGTTCTCTTGTCCCCATGCATGATAAGCCATCCTTTGGCATATGTCGCTCCAAAACCCCGATAGTGGGCTATAGGGGGGTCCTTCCCACACGACCCAGAAATCGTATGGGATAGGCCCTCCTCGGACTCCAAATGAGCTCGTGTGCGATCGGGCGAGGCATCGAAACCCAATCATTTCCGTAGGTATGTACATCCCACATGGTGAACCCCAATAAAACATTTCCGTAGGTATGTACATCCCACACGGTGAATCGCAGAAAAACATTTTTCTACGTATGCATATCGCACACAGTCAATCCAAGGAATATGTTTCCGTTCTTAAGTACATCCCACATAGTCAATCCAGGAAAATGTTTCCGTTCGTATGTATATCACACATAGTCAATCCAAGGAATACATTTCCGTTCTTATGTACAACCCACATAGTCAATCCAGGGAAAACATTTCCGTTCATATGTACATGCCACACAGTTTTATGTGTAGGCTCGTGTGTGAAAGGTGTAACTATCACACACATTCTGCCTTGGTTAACTGTCTGCTTTTATCAACTACATCACAGACGATTTTATGAAGAAAAATGTGTGGCATTGGGCTATCCATCACAAGCACTTTTACTGCTAGAACCGTTTGCAAAGTTCCATGACACATTTAGCAGGTTTATTAGTTCACAATTAATAATTCTAGTATTACGCAAATTCACATTTCATATTGAACAGCCAATTTAATATCAGGCACATAAATATATTATAACATCATAGTACAATAGCTACATGAAAACATCATAGTACAACATAATGCTAGTTCAACTTCATAAGAATAATATTAGAACAATATATTCATTTCCCTAATCGAGATCATCCAGGCTCGTCTTATCCACCTCTGCTTTCAGTTCAGTAAGAACCTGTTTTGCACTGGCCAATTGGGAAAGTGGCTCCTCCTTCGCCAACACCATCTTTACAAAGTCCGATTTAAAAAATCTGAGCTCATTCTCCACCTTCCACTTTTTATCCCGCAGCTTCAAATATTCTTCAGCGTTGACGATAGTTTCTCTAAGCCTACGTCTGTTCTCTTCCTCGTACATGCTCCGGAGCTTCGCTTGGCACATCTTCAAAGACTATGGCCACACTTGATCAACCCACTCCAAGTAATAACACTTCCGATCATCCGATAATATTTAAAACTAGATCAGTAACAATTGTAGGGGAAATGGGTTTATAGCAACATAGAAAATCACCCATGCTTATTTTGAAAAACTGAAGAAATGTGTTAATTATGGCATATCTTCTCAAAAAGATCAATGCGCAAATGAGTTAATTGCTACTGTGACAACAACCAAATTCTGGAATATCATTAGCTATAATTAACTACAACAACGCTATAAGTTCTTACCCATATAAAATAAATAACAAATTGAATATTTTATGAGGAAGGTAAATATAACTACAACAGCATAGCGATAGTGTTTGGATGACAACAAATTGATACTAACAGGTGTGTACATGGACAAATTTAGTAACATAGAACTAATAGCACTAAGGCCATCCACTATGTATGCCAAAACTGGTGTAAAGACAACTGATGCTACATCTCACACCGGTGCCCTGCACTGGCGAGTCGATGTAGCGGAAAAAATCAGGGACCCGGACTCCAGAGCACGTAGTTGCTCCGATGCCCGGTTCCTTTATGCCATAAAGATTTAGTATTTTACTACTTGGCTGCTCGGATGTGTGGACCAAAGTTGGCTGCACAAACTGCTGAAGCGGTGCCAAATAATTTTCTAGTGGCACCTCTGATGACATGGCAACAATTTAAGATACTAGGTACAAACTGTGACAATGTCTTAGGATGCGTTTGGTTGAAGGTTTGGTGTGAATGAGTTGGGACCGTGACAGTGTCTAAATCACATCTAACAAATGATTTGTAACAACAAAAGAGGGCCTAACCTTCTCTGCACATGCCAGAAACTTCCTTCCACTGTCCACATATTCAAACGCAACTAGCTTCACGCATGGAGATTGATGGTGACAATGAGCAGATAGATCTTCAGCCACCCCGCTCCATTCGTTGCCACTGATGGTCCTAGGGAGCTAAAAGATGAAGAAATGACTCAAATCGACCGCCGGGTAAAAATTCTTCATTCCAAGTCATAGCTCGAGAGAGAGAAGAAAGGCATACCCGGGTGGTGAAGGAGTCGTCGCCAAAGGAGGAATCGCTGGAGAGGTCTTTAAAGACCATGGCGACCCCGGCGGTAGGATGCGAGATGGCGAGAGCAAGGAAGCATCTATAGCTTAGGAAGGACTAAAGGAAGGAGGAAACAGGGGAAATGTGACTTGTGGTCGGGGAGAAAAGGGGGTGGGGAAGGGGGGAGGGGGCAGGGGTAGATATTTTGCCGGTAGGCCAAAATTTTGGAAATGTGGAGGGAAACTTTGCGCCCGGTGCCGCCGGACCATTCACTTTGAACGATTGTGTGGATCGCAAACGATTCTTCTGCTTTACGCGCATGGGATGAGTTTGATAATTCAAATTTTGGTGGAAATTTCCCTGGGTACGTCATTGCATAATTTAACATTGCTTGCTAATTTGGGCACACAAAAGAGCGTACAGCAGACAGGCCAGACTTACTGAATCGTACAATTTCAGTAATTAAACATAGCCAATTGTCCTGAACATTGCTCTAACAAAAGAACAGCATTAAAAACAAAGCCTAAGTACATATAATTTTAACAAATCCGTTGCCATGCCGGCCTATGCATCACCGGTGTGAGATGAGACGTCGATGACTTGTCCTGGCGACATGCCGCCGTTGGTGGACTCCGCGTCCCCCTGTTGAAGTCGACCGCGTCCTCGTCCTCGGCGCCGCCCTCAAGGTTGTAGTACTCGTAGTAGTGATTGCGCCAGAGCTCGCGTTGGTACTCCACCGCTGATTCCTCGATGGACAGACTCTTCTCTACATCGACCTCGGCCACGAGCAAATCCTCCCGACACTCCTTGATCTCCGCCGCCTCCTGCATCTCCAGCTCCCGCTCGACGACCTCGTGAGGAAGCAGGTGCTCCATGGCTACTACCGCCTTTTCAGACGTGGGTTGCATGCTGGAGTCCGAGATGGCCTGGAATATATTGGCGTGTGCATCCTTGATATTGGCGTAGATGGCCTCGACCCGGGCCTGGGTGATATCGGCGGCACAGATGGCAGCTCGAGCGCTCTCGGTGTTTGCAGCCACCGTCGCAGCAGCACCTGCAGCCGTCTCGACTACTACAGCTGCCCTGTCGGCTGCCGCAGACACCCTCTTGGCGGAAGCGGGCACGCTCAATGCGGATGCGGTGATACTCTCGGCGTAGGTGGCCGCGCTCTCGGCGCGGGCAGCTGTACTCGGTGATGGGGGGGACGCGGCCATCATACGGGCCTTCGCGAAGCATTTCCACGGCATCATCTTTGCAAAAGGGGGTGCGGGAATGGGGATCGGGATTCATGGATTCGGGGGTTGCCGGCACTGGAGCAGACGAGCCGGCAAAGCTTAAGGAGGGAGACTTAAATAGACCCAGATATTTTCTTCGCAAACGGTTCCTAGAAAACAACTATGTATGATGTTGTAGATATTTTTTATTCGCTGTGAAAGACAAATTTGGAGTAAAGTGGCAACGGATGGTGTTTTAAATGTACAAGAAATTTTGTAGTACTAATACAACTGTCATGTCAAATTTTGGAAAATTTCAGGGGTCATTTGACCTTTTAAGACATTTAAGTGATTTTCTAGCCATTTAATGATCGTCATTGAAATTTGAATTACATTTACATGCAGCAGCGAACCATAACGGTTTGAAAAGTCATATTTTGTGTACTTGTGTGTTATTTAATTCTATGTGCAGTAAACTGGAAGGAATTTTCAAACATATTGGTCTAACGGCTATGCCACAATTAAGCATGGAGTGACATGGCATTTAAATTTCCACAAATTAAAAAAATATCAGAAACACATGAAACCTTGGTTGATGTAATGTCATGCCACGAAGATGATGTGGTAAAAAATTTGGGATGTGTGACAAAAGTTTGGACACACACCCCTCACAAACCGGAGCAACTCACTAGAAGGCTTGTGGTTCCGAGAGGGAACAATGCATGTTTGATGATGAACGGGAGATAGCTTCCTCTTACAGCCTTCAAATTTTTTCTACGTGTAACATGCACTAATACAACTGTCATGTGAAATTTTGAAAAATTTCAAGGCTCATTTGACCTTTTGAAGACATTTAAGTGATTATCTAGCCATTTAATGGCCGTAATTCAAATTTGAACTACATCTACATGCAACGGCTAACCATAATGGTTTGAAATTCATATTTGTGTACTTCTGTGCGAGTTAATTCCATGTGCAGTAAATTAGATGGAATTTTCAAACATATTTGTCTCATGACATGGACACTTGCATATGTATGCATGGAGTGCCATGGCATTTAAATTCAAAAAAATTAAAAAAAATCAGAAACACATGAAACCTTGGTTGATGTAATGTCACGCCACGAAGATGATGTGGTAAAAAATTAGGGATGTGTGACAAAATTTTGGACACACACCCCTCACAAACCGGAGCAACTCACTAGAAGGCTCGTGGTTCCGAGAGGTAACAATGCATGTTTGATGACGCACAGGAGATAGCTTCCTATTACAGCCTTCAAATTTTTCTACGTGTAACGTGCACTAATACAACTGTCATGTGAAATTTTGAAAAGTTTTAGGGCTCATTTTACCTTTTGAAGACATTTAAGTGATTTTCTGGCCATTTAATGACCGGAATTCCAATTTGAACTACATCTACATGCAACGGCTAACCCATAATGGTTTGAAAAAACATATTTGTGTACTTTTGTGCGAGTTAATTCCATGTGCAGTAAATTAGAAGGAATTTTCAAACATATTTGTCTCACGACATGGACACTTGCATATGTATGCATGGAGTGCCATGGCATTTAAATTCGAAAAAATTAAAAAAATATCAGAAACACATGAAACCTTGGTTGATGTAATGTCATGCCACCAAGATGATGTGGTAAAAAATTTGGCATGTTTGACGAAAGTTTGGATACAATTCGTGTACAAAATGGACAATCTCTTTCGAAGTATCAGGGTTTCGGACGAAAACTCATCTGTTGCAAAGGGATTTCATTTATTTGAACTTATTTGAACTCCCGACTTTTTGTGTGTTCAAAATGCACCATTAAAAGCCACATCATCAATTTTCAACCCTTTCTGACTTCATTTGGTATTTTTCATGCATTTATTGATTTTTTAAGCTAAATGACCCTGAAATTGAAAAGCATTACAAGTGAACTATGAAAAGGTTGAAAGTTGGCATGGCATCATCATTTGACCCACATAGCATGTGCTAAAATGATGAGAGGGTTACAGCAAAAACTGGATGCACTTCGTGTACAAAATGGACAATCTCTTTCGAAGTATCGGGTTTCATACGAAAACTCATCTCTTACAAATGTATTTCATTTTTTGAACTTATTTGAAATCCAGACTTTTTGTGTGTTCAAAATGTACCATTCAGAGCCCGATCATCAATTGTCAACCCTTTCTAACTTAAATTGGTATTTTTCATGCATTTACTGATTGTTTAAAGCTAAATGATCCTAAAATTGAAAAGCACTACAAATGAACTCTGAAAAGGTTGAAAGTTGGCATGGTTTCATCAGTTCACCCACATAGCATGTGTTAAAAAGATGAGAGGGTTACGGCAAAAACTAGATGCACTTCGTGTACAGAATGGACAATCTCTTTCGAAGTATCAGGGTTCCATACGAAAACTCATCTGTTACAAAGACATTTCATTTTTTTGAACTTATTTAAACTCCAGACGTTTTGTGTGTTCAAAATGCACCATTCAGAACCACATCATCAATTTTCAACCATTTCTGACTTCATTTGGTATTTTTCATGCATTTACTATTTTTTTAAAGCTAAATGACCCTGAAATTGAAAAGCACTACAAATGAACTTTGAAAAGATTGAAAGTTGGCATGGTATCATCATTTCACCCATATAGCATATGCCAAAAAGTTGAGTGGGTTACGACAAAAACAGGATGCACTTCGTGTACAAAATGGACAATCTCTTTCGAAGTATCAGGGTTTGAGACGAAAACTCATCTGTTACAAAGGGATTTCATTTATTTTAACTTATTTGAATTCCAAACTTTATGTGTGTTCAAAATGCACTATTCAAAGCCACATCATCAATTTTCAACCCTTTCTGACTTCATTTGGTATTTTTGATGCATTTATTGATTTTTTTAAGCTGAATGACCCCAAAATTGAAAAACATTACAAATGAAATCTGAAAAGGTTGAAAGGTTGCATGGTATCATCATTTGAACCACATGGCATGTACTAAAAAGATGAGAAGGTTATGGAAAAAACTGTTTGCACTACGCGTACAAAATGGACAATCTCTTTCGAAGTATCAGGGTTTCATACGAAAACTCATCTGTTACAAAGGTATTTCATTTTTGGACGAACAGGAGAAAGCTTCTTCTTACGGCCTTCAAAATTTATGCTACGTTTAACGTGGACTACTACAATAGTATTGTGAAAATTTGGAAAATTCTAGCGGTCATTTGACCTTTTAAAGACATTTAAGTGATTTTCTAGCCATTTAATGACCGTAATTCATATTTGAACTACATCCATGCAACGCCGAACCATGACGGTTTGGAAAATCATATTTGTGTACTTGTGTGTGAGTTAATTCCATGTGAAGTAAATTATAAGGAAATTTCAAACATATTGGTCTCAGGGCATGGGCACATGCATGGAGTGCCATGGCATTTTAATTGCAAAAAATTAAAAAATGATCAGAAAAACATGAAACCTTGCTTGATTTAATGTCATGCCACCAAGATGATGTGGTAAAAAAATTGGCCTATTTGACGAAAGTTTGGACACACACCCTTACAAACCGGAGCAACTCATTAGAAGGCTAGCTAGTGGTTCCGAGAGGGAACAATGCATGTTTGATGACGAACGGGAGATAGCTTCCCCTTACGGCCTTCAAAATCTTTCTACGTTTAACGTGCACTAATACAGCTGTCATGTGAAAATTAGGAAAATTTCAGGGGTCATTTGAACTTATAAAGACATTTAAGTGATTTTCTAGCCATTTAATGACCGTAATTAAAATTTGAAATACATCTACATGCAACGGCTAGAAAATCTTCAGTGCGAGTTATGTGGTTAATGACCGTAATTAAAATTTGAAATATATCTACATGCGATGATCATAATGGTTTGGAAAATCATATTTTTGTGTACTTGTGTGCGAGTTAAAAAATCATCAGACCATGTAAATATCTGGTGTTCTAAAATGAATATGTAAAGATCTGGCAAGACAACCGACCCCCACACGATTGGCACTCTATTTCGCGCCTCGAGGTTTGGAAGGTGAATGGCGGGGGTTATTAATCAGACATGGTTCTGTATTGGAAACCGTCAGCTATTATGTTCACACACGGATTCTAATGCGGCAATCGTGTGTAATTCAAACTATAGTACTCGTAAATTCCGGCGACCGGCATGTGTACTGTTCCCTTTGATCTAGATTCCGGCCACCAATAAATACTACCTTGCTCACATCGTCCCGCCTGCATTCTCATCTACATCCTCCCCTCGCTCGCCCCCCCC